>MU389748.1:0-443577 GCA_022578765.1 Xylaria sp. FL0933
AATAATTTTAATTTAATAAATATTTTTTATATATTTATTAATAAATTTTTATATTTAATTAAAATTAAAAAATATATATATTATTATAAAATAGCCGAAATTATTAATAATATTTTTTAATTAACTTTTATTATTATTTTATGTTTTAATTTTATTTATAATATTAAGTTTTATTAATAATTTTAATAATATATTAAAAATTAAGTTAATATATTTTAAAATATATTTAATATTAAATTAAAATTATAAAAAAAAAAGTTATTATTAATTTTATATTTAATTTTATAACGTCGATAAAATAAAAATTTATTTAATTAATTAATTTTTTATAGTTTTATAATTTATAAAAATAATAATTAATAATATATAAAATTATAATTAAACTTATAAAATATAATAAATTTAAATTAAATTAAATATTTTAAGTTTTATAGCTTAATAACGTTTTTTTTTACGTGTAAAAATTTTATTAAAAAATATTATAAGCTAAATAAAATTTATTATTAAAATATAATTATTTTAATTATTATTTAAATAAAAAATTATAACGTTATATTTTTTTAAAATATATTTAATTTAATAAAAATAATTTTAATATAGTTTTAATAAATTAAATAGCTTAATTAAATAAATTAATTTTATAAAAAAAAAGTTTTTTTTATTAAAACTAAAATTAAATTTAATAGTTATTATTTAACGTTTTTATATTATTATAAATACTAGAATAATTTTAGTTATTTTTTTTAATAAATAATTTTATTTTACGCTTTTATAGTAAAAAAAGTTTTTATTAATATTATAATATAGATTTTCGAAAAAAGCCGACTATATTAATATATATTTTAAAAGTAGTAAAAATATAAAATTATTTAATTTTTACGATTATTTTTAATTTATTTAAAATTATATTTATATTAAAATTATTAATAAAAAAACTAAATAATTATATAAATAAATAAAAAATAAAAAATTTTATAAGTTTTAAATTAAGTTTAATATTATTAAATAAATTTAAAATAATTTTAATATATTAATAATAATTATATTTTATTTTTAAAAAAATAATAATATTATTAATTAAAGTGTTAAATTAGTTTAATTAAATTAATTAAATAAGTGATTGAATTAGTTTTAGTTAAAAAATCCACTTTTTTGAGTGATTAATTTAGTTAAAAAAAAAACATTTAAATGATTAATTTAGTTAAAGGGGGTGACTAAGAGTGATTAATTTAGTTTTTTAATTAAATTAAAATAACTTAAAAAAAAGTAATAAATACGAAAAAAGCTAGTAAAAATCAGTAAAAATACATTTTATATACTATAAAAAAAACGTTATTTAATGGTATTTTTTTTTTTTTTGGGCTATTAATTATTTTTTAAACTTTATTTAAACTTTAGTATTTTTTATATTAATAAAAACAAGTTTTTTTAAAATAAAGTTTAATAAATAACTACTAGGCTAAAAAAATCAAAGAATATATTATTAAATAACGTTTTTTTTATAGTATATAAAATATATTTTTACCGATTTTTACTAGCTTTTTTCGTATTTATTACTTTTTTTTTAGTCATTTTAGTTTGATTAAAAATTAAATTAGTCACTTTTAGTCACTTAGCTTTTTTTTTTTAAGTGATTAATTTAGTCACCTAGGCTTTTTTAAGTGACTAATTAATTAAAAAAAGCTAGCTTAAGTGAATAATTTAATCACTTAAAATTTAAAAACTTTAATAAAAACTAAATAATAATTATATAATTAATTTACTTGCTAAATTAAAAAAATAATAATAATAAAACTTTATTTAAATTATTAAAAATAAAAACTAGTTAATTAAATAATATATATTTATAAAAAACTTTAACTTATATTATTTTTTATAAAACTTAAAAAATCGCAAAAACTAAAAAACTAAAATTTTTTAAAAATTTATAATAAATTAAAACTTAACATTAATTATTTTTTAAAATAAAATAATTAAAACTTATTAAAAATAAAAAAATTTAATAATAAACTTAATATAAATTATTAATAATTTAATAATAATATATTAAAAAAATCTTAAATAGCTAAGCTTTAATTATAAAATTATTTAAATAATTATAAATATAAATATAAACTTAAAAAATTATAATTATAAAATAAAAAAATAAAACTAATTAAAGTTAAATAAAAAAAAATAATAGTTAAAATAATAATTATTATTATAAATATAAATATTTTACGTATAATTAATAAATTAAATATAATTTTTAATTAATTAATTAAATAATTTATAAAAGTAGTAAATAAAATAACGCTTAAAAAAATAATAAATAATAATTATTAAGCATTTATTTAATAGTTTATAAAAGTTAAAAAAGTAAAAAATAAAATAAAATAAGTTTATAAAAAATTTTAAACTAAAAAAACTATAATAATATAATTTAAACTTAAAAAAAAATAAAAGCTTATTAATAAAATAATTAAAGCTTAAAAACGCAGCTAAAAAAAATATTTATAAAAGCTTTAAAAAACTTAAAAATATTTTAAAGCTTAATTAAATAAGTTAAATTAATATATAAACCGGCTTTTAAAATAACAACGATTTTATTATTAAATAAAATAAAAAATAAACTAGTAAGTATAGTTATTTTTAAAAATAAAACAATTTTTTTAATAAAATATTTTTTTTAATATTATTAGCAAACTTAATTAATATATTAATTAAAAAACTAATATATAATAATTATTAAAAATTTAAAATTAATATATTTATAAACGAAAAAAATATAATAATATTAATATAAACGCTAGCTTTTTAAAAACTTTAAAAAAAAATTTATTATTTAATAAATTTTTTAAAGCTTATAAATTTATTTTAGCAAAAAAAATAGCTATATTATATACAGCTAGATTTTTATTAAAATATTATTTAATAAAATTTAAAAAAACAAAAATAATAATAATTTTTAAATTAAATAAATTAAAAAAAATTAAAAAAATAGCTAAAAAATAAAAGTTAATTATATTTATTAATATAATAAATAAAATCTTTAAAAAAAACTATATTATTATATAATAAAAATAATTAAAAATAAAAATTTATTATTAAATTTTTATTATTAAATAATTTATTATATTATTATAAAATAGCATGGTTTTTTTATATATATATATTTATAAATAAAACTATATAAAAGCTAAATAAAAACTTTATATTATATATTATTTATTATTTAAGTGTTTTTTGTTTTTATAAAAGCTAGTTTTTATTGTTTAATTAATTAATAAAAAATAAAATAAAATTAAAATAAAAAAAACTTTTTTTAAAAGTTTTTATAGCTTTTAATTTTAAAGAAATTATAGCAAGTTTATTGCTTTATTTAAATGTACTTTTAGCAAAGTTTTTTTAATTTTACTATAATATTTTTTTTTTTTTTTTTTGTTTTTTTTTTAGTTTTTTTTATTTTTGCTGCTTTATTATATATAATTATTTTATTAATATTTATTAACTACCTCGTAATAAAACCTGCGGTTTTAAAGTTTTTTATAATAATTTTTAAATTTTTATTATTTAGCAGTAAAATATTTACTAAATTTTTAATTAAAATATTTTTTTTTTTTTTTAAAAGTTTATATTTAAAAATAATATATTAAAGCGTTTTTTTTTTTTTTACGCACTTATAAAACAAAGTTAAAAATTTAAAAACTTTTTTTTTATATAAAAACGCTTTTAGTTTTATTTTTTTAATATAAATTTAAATAATTAATACTATTTTATATTTTAATAAACTTTTATATTTTTTAAATATATTATTTTTGCTAGGCTTTTATTTAGCTAAAATTAAATAATTATATTTTATTTTAATACGGCGTTAATAGTTTTTTTATTTTTTTTAAAATGTTTTTTTAAGCTTTTATTTTTTCGATTATTTTTTTTGCTAATAATTTAATTTCTTAAGATTATTATTAATAAAAATTATTTTTTTTTTTAAAAGTTTATTTTTAATTTAAACTTTAGTTTTTTTTTTTTTTACTGCTTATAATATTATTTTTATTTTATTAATAGTTTTATTAATAATTTTACTGTAAATTATATTATATAGCCGGCTTTTATTTATTATAGCTTTGCTGCTAAAATATAAGTTTATTAATAAAATTTTTAGTTTAATTTTTAAATATTTTATAAAAATAGCTTTAAAAGCGCTAGCTATTTATTTAAAATATTTATTTTAAATAGCTGCTAAAACGTTAATAATATTTTATATTTTATTTTTTTTAAAAAGCTTATATTATATTGCTGCGCTATATATTAGCGTGCTATAAATTATTACTAAATAAACTTATTTTATTTTAGCTATATTACTATTTTATATTAAATTTTATAATTTAATTATTATATATATTTAAATATTAAGTTTTTTTTTAAGCTCGGCTAAATATTTTTTTTATTTTATATTTTTATTAAATTATATATTTAAAAACTTTATATTATTAACTAATTTAATTATAGCGCTAAAAAAATAAATTATTTATATAAGCGCCGCTTTATTATTAAAAAAATATATTAGTTTATTTTTTTAAAACGTAAACTTTATGCTATATTTTATAGCTTAGCTTTTATATATTTTTTATATTATTTTTAATACTTTATAGTTTTAATTAATATTTAAATTTATTATTAAAAAATTAATATTATTAATAAAGCTAGTAATAACTAGCTTTTTATATATAATTAAATTTTTATAAAGCGTTAAAATATATAAAAAAAAAAATAAAAGTAAAAAAAAAAACCTTTAAAGCATTTTTATTTTTAAGGTTATTAATTATAACGTTTTTTTATTAAAGTAAAATTATACCGATTTATTTAAAATAAATAAATAAACTTATATTATAACTTATAAAAAAAAACTTTTTTATTAAAAAATATAAATTATTTATTTTTTATTAATTATATTAAAAGCTTTTATAATATTTAATTATAATAAAAATATAATATTTTTTTTATTTATAATTATTTTAGCCGCTTTAACTATTAGTTTTATAGCTGCGTTTATAAACTTATATTTTTTATTATTTATTTAATTATTTAATAGTAAGCTTTTATTTTTAATTATTTTTATTATACGGCAGCATAGTTTTTTTTTAAAGATTTTGCTTATTATATTAATAAATATAATTAATCTTTATTTTTTAACTGTTTTTTTAATTTTTTTTAGCTTGCTTAGTTTAAAAATTATTATTATTTTTATTTTTTTAAACTTTATTAAATAATATTTTAATAAAAAGCTAGCTATATATAATATAATTATTTTTTTTTGCTAAAATAAGTTTATAAACTTTAAAAAATTTATTAAATAATAAATTTTTTTTTAAAGCTTTTTAAAAAGCTAGCGTTTAAATTAATATTACTATATTTTTTTTGTTTATAAATATATTTATTTTAAATTTTTAATAGCTATTATATATTAATTTTTTAGCTAATATATTAGTTAAATCTATAAATAATATTAAAAAAAAATATTTTGTTAATAAAATCGCTTTATTCTCGAAAATAATTATACTTACTAGTTTATTTTTTATTTTACTTAGCAGTAAAATCGCTGCTATTTTAAAAGCCGGTTTATATATTAATTTAGTTTATTTAGCTAAGCTTTAAAGTATTTTTAAATTTTTCGAGGTTTTTACGAGTATTTTTTTCTAGCTATATTTTTAAGCTTTAATTATTTTATTAATAAGCGCTTGTTTTTTTTTTTTAAATTTAAGCTATATTATTATAATTTTATTAATTTAAAATTTTTTATAAGCTTATTTTTTTTTTTTTTTTACTTTTTTAACTTTTATAAACTATTAAATAAGTGTTTAATAACTTTTACTTAATATTTTTTTAAGCGCTGCTTTATTTACTACTTTTATAAGTTGTTTAATTAATTAATTAAAAGTTATATTTAGCTTATTAATTATACGTAAAATATTTATATTTATAATAATTATTGTTGCCTTAGCTGCTGTTTTTTTTTTATTTAATTTTAGCTAGTTTTATTTTTTTATTTTATAATTATAACTTTTTAAGTTTATATTTATATTAACAATTATTTAAATAATTTTATAGTTAAAGCTTAATTATTTAAAATTCTTTTAATATATTACCGTTAAATTATTAATAATTTATATTAAATTTATTATTAAGTTTTTTTATTTTTAATAAGTTTTAATTATTTTATTTTATAAAATAGCTAATATTAAATTTTAGTTTGCTATAAATTTTAAGAATTCTTTAGCTTTTTAGCTTTTATAACTTTTTAAATTTTATAAAAAATAATATAAATTAAAATTTTTTATAAATATATATTATTTAATTAATTAGCTTTTATTTTTAATAGTTTAAATAAAGTTTTATTATTTTTTTTTTTTTTAGTTTAATAAATAAATTAATTATATAATTACTGCTTAATTTTTGCTACTTATTATTATTTTTGCTTAATTTTCTTTATATTTTTTATTTAACGACTTTATTATTATTTTTTTATTTATATATAAAATAGTTTTTTTTTTTATTTAAATTACTTAATATTTATATTTTTTTAAGCAGTAAATATTATTATATTTATTAACTAAAGGTTTTTAAATTATTAAATAATTAAAGTTATTATTTAATAATATTTTTGCTGTATTATTTTTAAAGCCTGCTATATTTTAAAAAATAATAACGTTATATATAAGTTAATATTGCACACGGGTTAATATCGCACTTTTTAGCACTTTTTATGCGCAAACTTAAATAACTCGACTATTATATATATAAATTAATTAAATTAATTAAAATTTTTTTTATTAAATATTTTTATTTTTATTTAATAAGTTTATATATTATATTTAAGCTTACTATAAATATTATAATATTGTTAACTTATTTATATTTTTTTCGCTAAATAATTATTTTTAGCTTTATTATTTAATTTAATTATTTTATTATTTTTAAATTTTTATAAAACTTAAGCGTTAATTATAATAAAAAGTTTTTTACCTTGTAATTATTTGTTTTTTATTTTGCGACGTTTGCTTAAAACATAGTTAGTTTTACGAAATTATTTATTTTTTAACGCAAAAAAATATTTTTATATATTAATTTTTGCGTAGCTTTTATAATTAAGTTAATAAAATTTAAAATTTTAGTTAGCAAGTTTATAAAATAATTTTTAATTTTAGTTTTAATAAAAAATAATTACTGTTTAATTTTTAATATAATAGTAAATATTTTTAAAACTTAAGATTAAAGTAATAATTTAAAGCTTAAAAAAAATATTTTTTTTATTTTACGAACATTTAACGCAAATATAACTTTATTTATATTTAAAAATATAATTTTAGCTGCTTTAAAATTTAATTAAATATTTTATTTAAAAAATATATGCGTAAATATTTATATAAAGTCTACAAAAAAATTTTGCTTTTTAATATAAGTTTAATAGCGCCGGATTAAACTTTTAATATATTAATTATAATATTATTTTAAAACGCTAAAAAAAATTAAATCAAAAAATTAAAGCTTATATAATAAATAAGCAAGCATATAAAGCATAATAATATTATTAGCTATATAATAATTTTTAAATTTTATTAAATAATAATTTTTATAATTATTTAAGATTAAAAAACAATAAATATTTTTAGTTTAGCTTTAAGTGTGATTATTAAAATATTTTGCTTAATTAACGCTTATATTATTATTAGTTCAGCTATTATTTAAAAGGTCTACGATTTAATTTAGCAGTAAAATAGTGTCGCGATATTAAAATACAAAATAAATTTTACTTGTAAAAATAATATACGGCAGCACTGCTTAACTTTAAGAATTAATAGCTTAGTTTATAATAATTTATTTTTTATTTTTAAGCTTAGCTTGCTTAAAGCGCTTACGTTTTTTAAAGCTTGTAATAATTATTTTAATAATTATTTTATTTATTAAAAACTTTATTTTATCGAAATTATAAATATTTTTATTTAATATATTAAATTTTTTAATTATATTTTTTATAAGCTTGAATTATTTACGATAACTTGCAAAATTTTTATTAAAGGTTTATTAATAATTAATTTAGCGGCTATAACGCGTTTAAAGATTAAATTATTATTGTATAAAAGTTAAAGCTTAATTAACGTTAATTTTTAACGCGTTATATTTGCGTAAAAAAATATTAACTATTTTTTTAATATAATAAAACTAAGGCGAAAACGCTTGTATATTTAGTTTAAAAATATATTTAATAATAATATTTTTTTTAAATATTATTAATTTTTGTTTTATTATATTTATAATATAGTGAGGCGTGTTACCGTTGATTTTTTGCTTAAAAATATAAGCGTAAACGTTATAAATATAAATAAGCTTATAAAGAGAAAATTTAAGGTTATATTTTTTAGCTTAAATTACTAGCTATAAATTAGCTTTTTTAGATTTTTTAATTATTATGTTGTGGTAAAATAATATATAAATAAAGTGAAAAGTTAAAAAGTTAATAAAAAATACAATATTAACCCGTGTGCAATATTAATTTATATATAACGTTATTATATTTTATTATATAAACAAGAAAATAACTTTATTAAAATTACTTATGCGCTGCTTTTTTACCGATAATTTAATATTATTTAATTTAATAAAAACTAAAGCTAATAATATTTAAATTTTATTATTTAAGATTACTTTATTAATTATTGCTAATTTTTTTATGTTTTAAAAACTTTTAAGTCGTAAAACATATACTACTTTTACTTTTTTTCTTTATTTTGCTTTTTTTTTATATAATTTATTTTACGCAATATAATTATTATTATAATTAATATATTTTTTTTTAGCCTTTATTTTTTTAACCGAGTATTTATTTTTATTACTTTTATATTTTAAAGCTGCGCAATAGCTGCACTTAATATTTTTTAAGTAAAATTTAATTATATGCTTATATTTATAATAATTAAAACATTAAATAACCTTAAGTTTTTTTATAAAAAGCTTGTAGTTAAATAATTAAACTTTTTATATAAAGCTATTATTATATATTATTTTAATTATTTATATATTATTAACGTAGATTATAATAGCCGCAAATTTAACTTTTTTATTTTTAAATATTATTTTTTTATATTATATAATTTTAAAATGTTCGCTGCGTAATATTTTTAGCAAGTTTTCGTTTATATATATTTTACGTATTTATTTTATTAAAACGTTTTTTATAATAATTACTACGTTTTTATTTTATAGCTTTACTTTATTATTAAATATTTTAATAATTTATTTTTTATTATTTATATTTTTTAAAACCGCGTTTTTAAATATAATAATAATATTGCTGCTGTTAAATTTTTTAGCTATAATTATATTACTACTTGTTAAAGCTATATTTATAGCTTTAATAATATTTACTAGTATTTTTTTTTTAAGTTTTTTAATTATTTTTTTATTTTAATTAAAATTTTTTTAGTTTTTTTTACAAGTATTATTTTATTAATATAACTTAATTATATAGCTGCAGCTATTTAAGCTTAACTTTTCGTTAAGTTTATTATTATGTTCGCGGTCGAGGCTTATTTAATTGCTTTTTATATAGCTTTGTCGAGGTTACAACGTATAATTAACTTATTAAAGTTTGTTTATTTTGCTGCTTTATTAATTATATCGATTTATTTTTTTAAAAAGCGCACTAGCTGCTTTTTTTTTACGTTTTTTTAAAAAAAAAATTTTTTTTTTATTTTATTATCTATTAATAGCTATAATATAAGTTTAATTAATTTATTAATTATTTTAAACAAACTTTTATATTTATTAGCTATATATTTTTTATTAAAGCGCAGCTAAATCGCGGTAGCATTAGCAATAAATCGCAGTTAATTTTATATTACATTTTTTATAAATAAATTATTAATCATTATTTACGTGTTATTTACCTCGTCTGCTATTTGCAGCATTAATATAACTTTTTTGCTAAGTATAAATAATATTTTTAAATTCAATAATTATAATTATTTAATAATAGCACTTAAATCTATGAAATTATAGTTAAATTCTTAAAAAAACCTTTAATTCTCAATATTAATTTATTATTAAATAATTAAATAAAAAATAAAAAATATAAATTTATTAACGTAGTTATAAAATTAATAATTAAAGTAGCTAAAATAATTATAAATAAAAAAAACATTATATTTTTATTATAATTAAATATTATAAAAACTTTTAATATAATTAATAAAAAATAAATAATTTATATTTTTTAATAAAATTTTTTTTTTATAAATTATAATATAAGTTTATTTATTTATTTTAAATAAATTAATATAATTTTATTTTAATAAAAAAACGTTATAATTAATAGCTTTAAAAATAAAAGTGTTTTAAAAGTTTTTTTTTTATTTTTTTTATTTTTTTATATATTTTAATATTTTATAAAAACTTAACTATATATAAAAAATTAATTATTATTAACTTTATTAATAATATTAACTTTTTAATAATAAATTTAAATATTAATTAAAACTATAAAATATTAAAAGCAATAATATAATTTATATACGAGCAAATTATTTATACGAGCAAATTATTTTTTATTAAATTGCGTCGCTTTTATTTTATCGCGTAATAATTTTTTAATATAATAATATTTTTAAAAACTAATAAAGCTAATATTTAATTAACTTTTTAAGCTATTTAATCGTTTTAAAAAATTAATATTTAACGCGCTTTAAAAATTTATTAAGTTTTTTTTATAATATTATATAATAAAATAAATAAATATATTGCTAAACATAATACTTGCGTTAATATATATAATTTTAATTTAATTAAAGAAAATATATTTTTTAAGTATATTTTCGATTTAAATAACCGAGGATTTTTGCCGGCTTATGCTATTATTAAAAATATAGCTGATTTTTTTTGCGACTTGCGTAGCATAAGCTTAGTTAGCAAGTATTAAGCTTACAGCTTTATTAATTATAACCTAAAGCTTAAAATATAATATTTACGCTTTTATAATTATTAAAAAGCTTTATATAAAAATTTAAAAATAATTAGCGTATAATTTAAACGTTATTTATATATAAAATTATAATATAATATTAATAATATTAATATTTAAAACTTTAATAAAACTAGTTTTATAATAAATTAAATTTATTTATATATAATTATTATACGCGCTAATTAATATAAAAAATATAAATTAATATAGCTTAATAATAAAAAATAATTAATAATAATTTATTTTATTAATTCGCGCGGTTTATATATTTTATTATTTATTATTTTTTAAAAAGTTTATTATTTTAAACATTAATATTAAAATATTAGCTTTTTAAACAATTAAATATTTAATATTAGTTATAATAAATAAATAATTAATAATATAAACTTAAAATAAATAAAATATTTTAATAAATATATTAAGCTATTATATATTAGTATATATTATATATTAATATTAAACCAGCATAAAAATTATATATTAGTTAAGTTTAAAAATTATTATAAGTTTAAAAATATTATAATAATTTTTTTATTTGCGTACTTATTATATTTAATTTAATTATTTAACGTTAAACTTTATAATTTATTAAAGCGGGCATATAATCGTTAAATATTAAAATTTATTAAATTATACGTTAATTATATTATTAAGCTTAAGTTTTTTATAGCGTTTAAAAAAGCTTATATAATAACTTTTATAAAATTAAATATTTTAAAAAGTTTTTAAAAGTTAAAATTAATATTTTATAATTTATAAGCTATAATATTAAAATTAAATATGCGGTTAAAATTATTAACGCTAATTTTAAATATTTTTAACTTTTTTAAACTTTAGGTTTTTAAAACGTTAATAACCGCGTAAAAAATATTTGCTTAATTAATTTTTATTAAAAATTAAATTTTTAAATATTAAAAAAACTTTTTAGCGCTTATTTTAAAAACTATTAATTAGCTAGCAAAAATAAATTAAATATTAATATATTAATTAATTTTAATAAATAAAAAAAACTAAACTTTTTAAAAAATAAATAAAATATTTAACAAGTGTTAAAAAAATAAAAAAAAGCGCTTATAAAATAAAAAAAATTTTATTATAAAAAATATATATAATTTAATTATTTAAAAAAACGCTTAAAATTAAATACAGTCGTAAACATTAAAAAATTATAATAATAATAAGCCGAGTATATTACAGCTGCAATAATATAAACAATATAATAACACTAATTATAATTTAAAAACTTATAAAAAAAATATAAAAATAAATAATAAAATAAAATTTAATTAATTTTTAATTATATTAATTATATTTATAAAATTATTAATAATTAAATATAAAAATATAATAAAAAATAATTCGCTCGCATAAATAATTTGCTTGTATATAAACCACGTTATAAAAAATATATAAAAATTAAGCTATAAAATATATTATAAAATTCGTTTTTTAAAAAAATAAACTAATATATTTTTTTAGCAATAAAGCAGCGCCCACGTAAATAATTCGCTTTTTAGCGCTATAATTAAATTAATTAATAATATAAAGTTTTTAAATATATAATTTAATAAAAATATAAAATAAAAAAAATATTTAATTAAACTTAAAAAAAAACTTAATATTTAAATATATATAATAATTAAACTATAAAATTTAATATAAAATAATAACGTGTTTAAAATAAAATAAGTTTATTTAGCGGTAGTTTATAATATATTAATATATAAAACGGTAATATAATATAAGTTTTTTAAAAAAAATAAAATATAAAATATTATTAACGCTTTAATAATTATTTAAAATAAATACTTTAAATAAATAGCTAGCGCTTTTAAAGTTATTTTTATAAAATATTTAAAAACTAAACTAAAAATTTTATTAATAAACTTTTATTTTAATAATAAAACCGTAATAAATAAAAATCGGCTATATAATATAATTTATAATAAAGTTATTAATAAAATTATTAATAAAATAAAAATAATATTATAAATAATAAAAAAAAAAGTTAAAATTTAAATTAAAAATAAGTTTTTAAAAAAAAATATAGCTTTTATTAATAATAATTTTATAAAATTAAATTATTAATAAAAAAAATAGTCGAAAAAATAAAAGTTTAAAAAAATATTTTAAAAAAAATAAAAAAATTATTAACGCCGTATTAAAATAAAATATAATTATTTAATTTTAACTAAGTAAAAATTTAATAAAAATAATATATTTAAAAAATATAAAAGTTTATTAAAATATAAAACAGCGTTAATTATTTAAATTTATATTAAAAAAATAAAACTAAAAACGTTTTTATATAAATAAAAAGTTTTTAAGTTTTTAACTTTACTTTATAAATATATAAAAAAAAAACGTTTTAATATATTATTTTTAAATATAAACTTTTAAAAAAAAAAAAAAATTTAATTAAAAATTTAATAAATAATTTATTATTTAATAATAAAAACTTAAAAATTATTATAAAAAACTTTAAAATTATAAACTTTATTATAAAATAATTAATAAATATTAATAAAATAATTATATATAATAAAACAATAAAAAAAAAACTAAAAAAAAAAAAAAATTATTATAATAAAATTAAAAAAACTTTATTAAAAATATATTTAAATAAAAAAATAAACTTATTATAATTTTTTTAAAAATAAAAATTATAAAAACTTTTAAAAAAAGATTTTTTTTTTTGCTTTAATTTTATTTTATTTTTTACCGGTTAATTAAATAATAAAAACTAGTTTTTATAAAAATAAAAAACATTTAAATAATAAATAATATATAATATAAAGTTTTTATTTAGTTTTTATATAATTTTATTTATAAATATATACGTATAAAAAAACCGCGTTATTTTATAATAATATAATAAATTATTTAATAATAATAAATATAACGTTATTAATAATAATTAAATATTAATTATATTTTTATTAATAAAAAAACTTTTAAAATATAATAAAATAATAATTAAATAAATTATTAAAAACTATTAAAAATATATAAAATTAATTTTATATAACATTATTATATTATAATTAAATATAGTTTATATAATAATATAATTATTAAAATTTTTAATTAATTTTAATAAAGATTATATTAAAACGGTTAATTAAATAATTAAATATTTTTATAATATATAATTTTTTAAAATTATTTATAGCGCTTAAAACTTTATTATATAAATATTAATAATTATTAAAAATATATTATTTATAAATAATTTAAAAACTAAACGTTTTTTATATAATTATATTATTTTATTTTATAATAATATTATTATATAAAAAATAATAAAATAAAATATAATAATTATATTAATAATTAAAATTAAAATTAACGCTTTTAGTTTTATTAAAAAAAATTATAATATTTTAAAAATTTTATAAAAATTTATAATTAAATTTAAAAAAATTATAAATTATTTATTTAAATAATATATAAATAATATATTTAATAATTAATAAAAATTAATATATAAATATTATATTTAAATATATAAATAAAATAAAAATATTTTTAAAAAATATTTAAAATTATTTATTTTTTAATTAATTAAATATTAATTAATAATTTAATTAAAAAATTAAATTATATATAATTTAAATAATTTAAAACGTTTATTAATTTAATTAATAAACGTTATTTAATTAAGTTAAAAAAAAAACTTTATTAATTTAATTTAAGTTTAAAGATTTTTTTTAATTAAAAATTTAAAAAAAAAAAAACTAAAAACTTAAGCGCGCTTATAAATAATTTAATTAGCCGACTTTTTTTTTTTTTTAAGTAAAAATAAAAATAAAAACAAAAATAAAAATAAAACGAAAAATAAACGTAAAAACATAAAAATATATATTAATTAATAAAATATAAAAAAAACAATAATAATAAAAATAATAAAAATAAAATATATAAATATAATTATTATTATTATTATTATTTTTATTATTATTATTATTATTATTATTATTGTTTTTTTTTTTTTTTTTTACTTTAAAAACTATTGCTAGGTTTTATATTTTTTCGTTTATAAAAAAAATATAAAATAAGCTAGCTAAAGCCACTTAAAAGCGCGTGCAAGGTTAAAGCGGCAGCAAAAACAAATTAGCTAAAAAATTTAGCAAAAAAAAAAAACAAAAAAAATAATATAAGCGCGCTAGCGCAAGCAGTATATAATAATAATAATAAAAAAACAAGTAAAAATTTTATTTAAGTTTTTTAAACTATTTATAATATTAGCAATATTTAATTAAAGCTTATAAAAAATTATAAAAAACGTTTATTTAAAAAACTTAAAGCGTAAAAATACTTTAATAAAAAAATTAAAAATAATATTTATATATATATTAATTAAATAAATAATAAATATTATTTATATAAAATATATATATATTATATATATATGTTTTATAAAATAATAAAAAAGTTTATTTATTATAATAATTTTAATTATTAATAAAAAAAATAAATTAATAAAAAATTATATTTAAAAAGCGCGCGCGAGTATAAAGCGTAAATATATTAAAAACGACTTATAAAAAAAAAAACAAAGCTTTAATAAATTAAAATAAATATATATTTAAATATATACTGCGTAAAAAAGCGTAGTAATATATAATATATAATTATACGCGGTTATTAAAATAATAAATAATAATAATATTTACAAGCGCTTTTATATAATAATAAATATTAAAATATTAAATATAATATATATAAATAAATAAAACAAAAATATATTAATTAATTACTTAAGCTATTAAATATAATATATATTATTTAATTATTATATAAAATGTTTTATTTTTTTTATATTTAAAATATAAAAATAAAATAAATAAATAAAAATACTTTTAAAGCTATAATATAAATAATAAAATTAAAAAATTATATAAACTAAAATTAAAAATAATTAGTTAACTAATAATTAATTATTTAAAAAATATATTATAAAATGTTTTATTTATATAAAAATATATTTAATTAAAAAAAACGCTTAATAATATAAATATTACGACGCTGCATTAATAATATTAAATAATAAATATTAAAAATATATATTAATATTAAAATAAAAAAATAAAACTAGTTTAAATAAACTAACTTAAAGTTATAACTTAAATATAATAATTATTATATAAAGTGTTATAACCTTAGCTTATTTATTATATAAACTATATATTAATTAATTTTAGTTATATTATTAGCTATATAATTATTATTTTATATACTTTATAATATTTATATAAGTAATAAACTATAATTATTTTTTTAAAAGTCATGTTTATATATAAATTTAATATAAATTAAACTTTTTTAAAAATATTAATTATTTTATTTATAAAATTTAATATATTTTTTATAAAACAATAGCTTATAATTAATTATTAAATAATTTTTAATTTTATAACGCTTATATTTACCGCGTTTTTTTTATTTAAAACGTTTTACCTTAATAAAATTAATAGTTATATATTTATTAAAAATCTAAATTATTATAATATTAACAAAGTTAATTATAACTATATTTATATTAATTATATTAAAAGCGTATAATTTTATAAGCGTAATATTTTTAATATTATTAATATTTATATATTAAAGCTTATATTTGTTTTTAAGTTAAAGTAATAACTTAATAAAGTCGTTATAATTATTTAATATAACCTCGCGGTTATTTAGCTTAATTTATAGCTTCGCTAATAAAATTAAATATAGGTTTTAAATATATAAAAAGTTAAGCTGCTGCGTAGTACTTACGTTTTAGTAATTTTTTTTTTAAATAATAAAAAAAATGCGTATTAAATTAATATTTTTAAACTAAAATATTTTAAAATAATAAAACGCGCGTATAATTTTATTAAAGTTATAATAAATTTATTATAAAGCTTTTATAATTTTTATAAAGTTTTATTAATTAAGTTTATTATTAAATAATAATAAACGAATAATTTATTATATTTTTTATTTAAGTTTTTTATATATATAAATAAATTTAGCTTTATTTAAGCCGATCGCTTTATTATTAACGCGTAATTTATTTTTTAAAAAAAATAATTAAACCTCGAATTTAGCTAGCCTTAAAAAAAAAAGTAAATTAAGTAATATAAATCAAGGTTTATAAAAAATAAAAGCTATTATATTAATATTTTAAATAACGTGTAGTTTTATTAGCTTACGCGCGTAGTTAACTTTTATTTTATTAAATTAAACGTTAAAAATAATAATAAAACTATTGTAAAAATATTATATAGCTGTTTAAATTAAAGCTTAAACTTAACTTACGCTAAAAAATTAATCGGCTATAACTATATATATTAAAGTATATTAAATAATAAATAATATATAAAAAATAAAAATATTTATATAAAAAAATAAAAAAAAAAAATATAAGTGTTTAATAAAAAAAAACTATATAAAACCTAGAAAAAAAATATAGTTTATAAAAAAAAACTAAAGATTTAATTAATATTAATTTGCTGTAAAGTATATTTAAAATAAAAATATATATAAATATAGCTTAAATTTATTATACTTAAGTTAATAACGCGTTTAACTAGCTATATTAGCATATATTAGCCGTGTAATTTATAAAAAAAAATTGCCGAAAAAAATAATTAACTTATAAAAAAAAGTCGAAAAAAAAAACCTTAAATAAATTAAAAAGTACTTATAATTTATATATAAAAAAATTATATAAAAAAATATTTATTGTTTTTAATTTAATTAATATATAAAAAATAATTTTAAAGTTTTTTTAAAAACTTTAATATTATTACGACGTTATATTAGCGATATTAAATAATAAATATTAAAAATATATATTAATATTAAAGTAAAAAAATAAAGCTAGTTTAAGTGAGCTAGCTTAAAGTTATAACTTAAATATAATAATTATTATATAAAATATTATAGCTTTAGCTTATTTATTATATAAGTTATATATTAATTAATTTTAGCTATATTATTAATTATATAATTATTATTTTATATATTTTACGGCACTTATATAAGCAGTAAGCTGTAATTATAAATAAAAAATATATTTAAAAAAATAATCTAGTTTATTTAAGTATAACTTTTAAAAAACGCCGAAAATTATTTATAAATACGTTTTTAATTTAATATATAAAACGTTTATATAAAAAAAAATTTATAATAAATAATTAAAAATAATTTAATTTTTAATTTAATGTTTTTAATAAATTTTTAAAAATATATTATTAAAAACGCTAGTTTAATTTTATATTATAAGTTATTTTGTTAAAATATTAAAATTTATTAAATTATATATTAATTATATTATTAAATTAAAGTTTTTTATAATATTTAAAAAAGTTTATTTTATAATTTTTATAAAATTAAATATTTTAAAAAATTTTTAAAAATTAAAATTAATATTTTATAATTTATAAGCTATAATATTAAAGCTAAATATATAATTAAAATTACCGACGTTAATTTTAAATATTTTTAATTTTTTTAAACTTTAAATAAAGAATGAAAAATTAAAAAAAATTTTAAGAATTTAACTATAACTTTATAGATTTAAGTGCTACTATTAAATAATTATAACTATTAAATTTAAAAATATTATTTATATTTAATAAAAAAATCGTATTAATGCCGCAAATAATAAACGAGGTAAATAATATGTGAATAACGATTAATAATTTATTTATAAAAAACGCGATATAAAATTAACTATAATTTATTATTAATATAACCGCGATTTAGCTGCGCTTTAATAAAAAATATATAATTAGCAAATATAAAAATTTATTTAAAATAGTCGATAAATTAGTTAAACCTATACTATAGCTATTAATAAATAATAAAATAAAGAAAAAACTTTTTTTTTAAAAAAACGCGAAGAAAAAACAGCTAGTGCGCTTTTTAAAAAAACAAGTTAATATAATTAATAAAGTAATAAAACAAGCAAACTTTAACAAGCTAATTATATACTATAACCTCGATAAAGTTATTTAAAAAATAATTAAATAAGCTTTAATTATAAACGTAATAATAAATTTAATAAAAAGTTAAGCTTAAGTAATTATAGCTACGCAGCTAAATTATATTAATAAAGTTATACTAGCAAGAAAAACTAAAGAAATTTTAATTAAAATAAAAAAATAATTAAAAAACCTAAAAAAAAAAACACTAGTAAACATTATTAAAGCTATAAATATAGCTTTAATAAATAATAATATAGTTGCGGCTAAAAAGTTTAATAACAGCAACACTATTATTATATTTAAAAACGCGGTTTTAAAAAACATAAACAATAAAAAATAAATTATTAAAGCGTTTAATAATAAAATAAAACTATAAAATAAAAATATAATAATTATTATAAAAAACATTTTAATAAAATAAATATATAAAATATATATAAATAAAAATTTATTAAAAGTATTACGTAGTAAATATTTTAAAATTACACAATATAAAAAAATAATACTTAAAAATAAAAAAGTAAAATTTGCGGCTATAATAGTTTATGTTGGCAATATATAAATAATTAAAGTAATATATAATAATAGCTTTATATAAAAAGCCTAGTTATTTAACTATAAGCTTTTTATAAAAAAACTTAAGATTATTTAATATTTTAATTATTATAAATATAAATATATAATTAAATTTTGTTTAAAAAATACTAGGTGTAGCCACTGCGCAGCTTTAAAGTATAAAAGTAATAAAAATAAATGCCCGGTTAAAAAAGCAAAGGCTAAAAAAAAATATATTAATTATAACAGCAATTATACCGCGTAAAATAAATTATATAAAAAAAAAAACAAAGTAAAAAAAAAAAGTAAAAATAATATATACTTTACGACTTAAAAGCTTTTAAAACGTAGAAAAATTAGCAATAATTAATAAAATAATCTTAAATAATAAAATTTAAACATTATTAGCCTTAGTTTTTATTAAATTAAATAATATTAAATTATTAGCGAAAAAATAACGCATAAATAATTTTAGTAAAACTATTTTTTTATTTATATAATAAAATATAATATTATTTTTTAAAATATAGCAGGCTTTAAAAATAACGCAGCAAAAATATTATTAAATAATAACTTCGATTATTTAATAATTTAAAAACTTTTAGTTAATAAATATAGCAATATTTATTGCTTAAGAAAATATAAGTATTAAATAATTTAAACAAAAAAAAAAGCCGCTTTATATATAAATAAAAAAATAGTAATAAAGTCGCTAAATAAAAAATATAAAAAAAACTAAGCAAAAATAATAATAAATAATAAAGACTAAGCAATAATTATATAATTAATTTACTCGTTAAATTAAAAAAAAAAATAATAAAGCTTTATTTAAACTATTAAAAATAAAAGCTAGTTAATTAAACAATATATATTTATAAAAAACTTTAACTTATATTATTTTTTATAAAACCTAAAAAGTTATAAAAGTTAAAAAGTTAAAGAATTTTTAAAATTTATAGCAAGTTAAAACTTAATATTAATTATTTCGTAAAATAAAATAATTAAAATTTATTAAAAGCAAAAAAACTTAATAATAAACTTAATATAAATTATTAATAATTTAGCGGTAATATATTAAAAAAACCTTAAATAATTAAGCTTTAATTATAAAGTTATTTAAATAATTATTAATATAAATATAAACTTAAAAAATTATAGCTATAAAGCAAAAAAATAAAACTAGCTAAAATTAAATAAAAAAAAAACAATAGCCGAAATAATAATAATTATTATAAATATAAATATTTTATGTATAACCGGTAAGTTAAATATAATTTTTAATTAATTAATTAAGTAATTTATAAAAGTAGTAAATAAAACAGCGTTTAAAAAAACGCTAAGTAAAAATTATTAAATATTTATTTAATAATTTATAAAAGTTAAAAAAGTAGAAAAAAAAATAAAATAAGCTAATAAAAAGTTTTAAATTAAAAAAATTATAATAATATAGCTTAAACTTAAAAAAAAAAAATAAACGTTTATTAATAAAATAGCTAAAGTTTAAAAATATAATTAAAAAAAAATATTTATAAAAGTTTTAAAAAATTTAAAAATATTTTAAAGCTTGGCTAAATAAGCTAAATTAATATATAAACCGGTTTTTAAAATAATAATAATTTTACTATTAAATAAAATAAAAAATAAACTAGCAAGCGTAATTATTTTTAAAAATAAAACAACTTTATTAATAAAATATTTTTTTTAATATTATTTATAAACTTAATTAATATATTAGCTAAAAAATTAATATATAATAGTTATTAAAAATTTAAAATAAATATGTTTATAAGCGAAAAAAATATAATAGTATTAATTTAAACGCTAGTTTTTTAAAAAACTTTAAAAAAAAACTTATTATTTAATAAATTTTTTAAAGCTTACGGACTTACTTTAGCAAAAAAAATAATTATATTATATATAGCTAGCTTTTTATTAAAATATTATTTAATAAAGTTTAAAAAAACAAAAATAATAATAATTTTTAAACTAAGTAAGCTAAAAAAAATTAAAAAAATAACTAAAAAATAAAAACTAATTGCGCTTATTAATATAATAAGTAAAATTTTCGAAAAAAAACTATGCTATTATATAATAAAAATAGCTAAAAATAAAAGCTTATTATTAAATAATTAAATAAATAATAAAAAATATAAATTTATAAACGCGGCTATAAAACTAGTAGCTAAAATAACTAAAATAATTATAAGTAAAAAAAATATTATATTTTTATTATAATTAAATATTATAAAAGCTTTTAATATAATTAATAAAAAATAAATAATTTATATTTTTTAATAAAAAAATTTTTTTTTATAAATTATAGCATAAGTTTATTTATTTATTTTAAATAAATTAATATAATTTTACTTCGATAAAAAAATATTATAATTAATAGCCTTAAAAGCAAAAATGCTTTAAAAGTTTTTTTTTTTACTTTTATTTTTTTTTTTATATATTTTAATATTTTATAAAAACTTTACTGCGTATAAAAAACTAATTATAATTAGCTTTATTAATAATATTAATTTTTTAATAATAAATTTAAATGTTAATTAAAACTATAAAGTATTAAAAACAATATAAAAAATATATAAAAGCTAAGCTATAAAATATAATATAAAATTTATACTTTAAAAAAATAAACTAATATATTTTTTTAGCAGCAAAACAATGTTTACGCAAATAATTTATTTTTTTAACGTTATAATTAAACTAATTAATAGCGCAAGGTTTTTAAACGTATAATTTAATAAAAATATAAAATAAAAAAAATATTTAGCTAAACTTAAAAAAAAACTTAATATTTAAGTATATATAATAATTAAATTATAAAACTTAATATAAAATAATAATATATTTAAAATAAAATAAGTTTATTTAGTAATAGTTTATAATATATTAATATATAGCGCAATAATATAATATAAGCTTTTTAAAAAAAATAAAACATAAAATATTATTAGCGCTTTAATAATTATTTAAAATAAATGCTTTAAATAAATAATTAACGTTTTTAAAGCCATTTTTATAAAACACTTAAAAATTAAACTAAAAATTTTATTAATAAACCTTTACTTTAATAATAAAACTATAGCAAATAAAAATTAACTATATAATATAATTTATAGTAAAGTTATTAATAAAGCCATTAATAAAATAAAAATAATGCTGTAAACAATAAAAAAAAAAAAAACTAAAGCTTAAATTAAAAATAAGCCCTTAAAAAAAAAATAGCTTTTATTAATAATAACCTTATAAAACTAAACTATTAATAAAAAAAATAATCGAAAAAATAAAAGCTTAAAAAAACACTTTAAAAAAAATAAAAAAACCGTTAACGCCGTATTAAAATAAAATATAATTATTTAACTTTAGCTAAGTAAAAGCTTAATAAAAACAACGCACTTAAAAAATATAAAAGCTTATTAAAGCACGAGATAGCGCTAATTATTTAAATTTACACCGAAAAAATAAAACTAAAAATATTTTTATATAAAAAAAAAGTTTTTAAGTTTTTTACCCTGCTTTATAAGTACGCAAAAAAAAAAAAACGCTTTAATATATTATTTTTAAATATAAGCTCTTAAAAAAAAAAAAAATACTTTAATTAAAAACCTAGCAAATATTTTGCTGCTAAATAATAAAAATTTAAAAATTACTATAAAAAACTTTAAAACCGTAGGCTTTATTATAAAGTAGCTAATAAATACTATTAAAATAATTATATATAAAAAACCACAAAAAAAAAAAAAAACTAAAAAAAAAACAAAAAAAAAAAAAAAAAATACTATAGTAAAGTTAAAAAAATTTTGCTAAAAATACACTTAAATAAAGCAGTAAACTTGTTATAATTTCTCCGAAAATAAAAACTATAAAAACCTTTAAAAAAAAATTTTTTTATTTTAACCTTGTTTTACTTTTTACTAGTTAATTAAACAATAAAAACTAGTTTTTATAAAAACAAAAAACACTTAAGTAATAAATAATACGTAGTATAAAGTTTTTATTTAGTTTTTATATAGTTTTATTTATAAATATATACGTATAAAAAAACCGCGTTGCCTCGCGGCAGCACAACAAGTTATTTAATAAATAAAAAAAAAAAAATTAAACTTTAAGTTTTTAAAATATTAATAACCGCGTAAAAAATATTTATTTAATTAACTTTTATTAAAAATTAAAATTTTAAATATTAAAAAAGTTTTTTAATATTTATTTTTAAAACTATTAATTAATTAATAAAAATAAATTAAGTGTTAATATATTAATATATTTTTTTAAATAAAAAAATATAAATATTTTAAAAAATAAATAAAATATTAAATAAACGCTAAAAAAAAACGCTTATAAAATAAAAAAAGTTTTATTATATAAAATATATATAATTTAATTGTTTAAAAAAACGCGTAAAATTAAATATAGTCGTAAATATTAAAAAGTCGTAATAATAATAAACCGAGTATATTACGCTTATAATAATATAAACAATATAATAATATTAATTATAATTTAAAAACTTATAAAAAAAATATAAAAATAAATAATAAAATAAAATCCGATTAATTTTTAATTATATTAATTATATTTATAAAGTTATTAATAATTAAACATAAAAGTATAGTAAAAAGTGTTTTACTCGCTTGGATGTTTTACTCGCTTGTGAACCACGTTATAGGAGACTCGATATTACAAGGGCTGAATACAGGGCTTGGAGAATAATTACTCAATATGAGAATAATGTTCTATGAGCGCATAATAACCCTTGGCCTTCCAGAAGACTCTCTGTCCCTTGGAGGGCTAACTAGTCTCTATATACAGGAGTCCTACGGACCTAAACCTCCTCCATGAGAAAGTTTAGCCGTAAGTCTTAGTCTCTGAATAGCTTCATCCGAGACATCCTGCAATTCGGCTACATCCTATACGAAGGGTCATGAAGTTCGCGAGGCGTCGGATAGGTGACCTCCCGTCAGCGCGTAGGCTTCCGTACAATACTGGATCCTACGCGTCAAATGGTGGAGCTAGTTAGCATGAGTAAAGAGTCCTAATATCGAATGTCGTCAATCCAGCGAAATCTTCGAAACACCCTGATGGATTATTAACAACCTAATATTAACATCGGGGTATTTTATTTGCAAATCTGTTATGATACATGATTTACTATCGAAGAACTATTGGTTCTGCCTATTGCTGATCATCTTCGTATAGTTTAATGAATGGGATCGTGGACGCTGGTGGATCAATGGTTGGGATCGGCACTGCCAAGTTAGGCAACAGAATTAAATAGAGCTATTCAACTCGAGGTTTCAAAAGCTGGAGACGATCAATCATATAAAAGCTATGTGATATGGCCATACAAGCTATGAGGATGGTTATTAATTCTGGACATACTCCAAAACGGTGAACACCACCCCACGCCACCAGTGTCCGTCTCGCGATAGTGAGCATGCAGTTTCAAATTCCAAAAGTATTGCTCGGGCTGGGCGTAATAAGCGCGGCATCTGCTCAAACTGAGCTGAAGCAGGAAGGACCCTTTGCCTTACAAGTAAAGGGTCAGGCCTCAAATAGTTCGATTGATGGATACCTTAGCTGGTACAGCCTCCCCGGACTGACGGCGCCAACCTTCATCAGTTACGAGCCTCTATCTCATCCAACCGTCGGCAACTCATCATTCGAGTGGTACTTCAATTACACCGGTTTCACCCAGTATAGGGGCCATGAAGTAGGCTTCCTTCTCGTAAACCCGACGGTTAACACAACCACTCCCTCTCCGTACCATGGCCAACCTCTCGAGATCACATATATCTCTAATTCGAACGTTGGCATCGCTATCCTCGGTAACGGTGGCTACTTTGATGCCGGCTTTGACGCCAGCAACAAGATTTTCAGCGTCGGCGAATTCGATGACAGTGCTTATGTGCCAGGAGTGCCTCCTGAGTACAACGGTGATCTTGGTTACTACAACTGGGCTATCTGCTGGCAACTCTCTGGTACTTATAGGCAGACATTATCGTGGATTACTCTCGGCAAGGCACACAACCCCACTTGCGAGCTAGTCAACCTTTTACGAGTTGAGCTGTAGAGCCTCGGGGGGCTGAGGGCAAAGAGAAGAGTGTAATAAGGGTTCGCTGCGGGGCTTCGAAACTATCTTGTTTTCGCTAATAGGTTAGATGAGGAGGAAACCCGAGAGCCAGAGGGGGTTTGCGTCGAATAACTTGACAGCCCAAGAAGGAGTTCTGCACGGGGTTCCAGTGGTGAAACTTAGGTAGATTAGTCGAACATATCGCATTGTACATTGGTTAGCATTTGCCTTTTCAGCGGGACAATTGCGTTGTTATCTACTCATAAGGTAGGCAATTGCAGATGGCGAATTGCTCAATTACCCCTTGACACATGGCCCGTCCCGCACGCTGCCAATAACGTGCCATCACACCTCATTACGATTTTCTATCCCTAGAGGCATATGACTATCTACATCCCATCGGTCCCGAAGTTGCTTTTGTTTACTTGCCGCACTTCCTGTTGCAGTCTCATGTGGTAGGTACTATGTACAGCAGTAAGACAGCAATAAGTGAGTTGGCTATTAAAACGGTATATTCCTGCGACGTGGGATCGTTCCCCAAGAATCGGTTTAGCTTCTGCTGAGAATAGAACATCACCCTCAATAGAACAAATGGTTTATGATCAGCGTAAGTCTATGCTGACTCAGCTCTCTCAGGACGTACTAGTGTAGTAGGATGGTAACATACGACCGTGAGATTTGGTACCCTAACCAGCAATACTACCCTTGTCACCTGTACTCAGTATGTGACAGCGCTGGATTACGGCTGTGAAGGCTGAAACCTACCTATAATCCCAAAGTTCACCTCACGGCTTCTGGATAAAAGAGGTAACTTGGCACCTATGCTTCTGCAAACCCCAAATTGACTTGACTTCACAAATCGCGTAAACCCGACAGACGAAATGTCAGGCGGCACTGCGCCGTCTTCTCCTTCGATATACGAAAGCAAAGAGGGCTCTGTCATCACTGCCGTGACCTTGTTGAGTTTGTCTGCTGTTGTCGCCGTCGTTCTTCGCTTCAAATGTCGCTCCATTGTCCACACCAAACTTGGCGTTGACGATTGGCTTATCCTGGCCGCCTTGGTGAGTCGGGACAACTGGGAGCGATAGCACTACAATGAACTGACAGCCCCGTGACAAGCCGATCGCCGTCGCGGAGGCTATAGCTGTCGGATATTGTAAGTTAGGCCGATCTGAACGTCCTCGAATTCCCCCCTTGTCGTCGGAAGACTGACAGTGGTACAGCGACAAGAGGTGGCCTGGGAAAACATCTCGATGTTGTTTCAGCTTCCACTTTGCAACTCGGCGCCAAGGTCCGTTGAACCTCAACAACGAAATCATCGGTTTTCTGAGTTTTGCCGCTTAGTTTTTCTTTGCTATATCCAATTCTCTGACTCGTCGCCAGCGGCCTCGTTAAGCTGTCCATCCTCACCTTCTACCTTCGCATATTCGGCATCCTCAACTACATACGGTTCAGCGCGTGGTTCCTCATCGTCTCCGTCATCATCTGGCTGATCAGCGTAACGGTTGCCCACGGCCTGGAATGCGTGCCGGTTGCCAAGATTTGGGACGAGTCCTTGCCGGGCCATTGCTTGGACACTGTGACATTGTTTCTCGGTGGTTCAATTGCTGACGTTGCGTCCGACTTCTTGATTCTGGTCTTACCTATGCCGGCTATTATCGAGTTGCAGCTGCCGCTGCCTAAGAAGATATCCATCGTCGGGATATTCGTTCTTGCCTGTATGTGCATTTTCTCATTTTTCCTCCCCTTCGGTATTTATCTCTAGACTAAGTGCTGATGCTCGGGTGCCCTCTCCAGTACGTGTATCCTCAGCTTGATCCGCTTTCTAGGGGCTAGGGTGTCTATCAACGATCGTTCAGATATAACATGAGGGTTCCCTCACATTTACGAAGAGCCGAGCCCGGCAATTCATGATCCTGAGATGTCTAACAGCAATAGGGAAATCTTGGCTTCCATTGATTTGGGCTGTAGCAGAGCCGTGCTTAGGAACGGTCTGTGCATGTCTGCCCGTACTACAACCGTTGATGCAGAAGGCTTTTGGGCTGCTTATGAAGCCGTCGAGTGCTGTGCCCTCTCCAAGTTATGGAGACGATTCAAAGAACAAGCAGGCACAGTGGAAGAGTAAGGCGCATCGTCAACAGTAGGACATTGAGATGCCCAACACGTCGGAGACGAGCCTGCGTGGGGCATCAGGGGATTGGCCCGAGAATAATAAAGTATAATAGGATTACACTTGGTTTAGCGATTGTTTTGAAATGAAATGCTAGATTGAATGTCTTGCTAAGCGTGGCCAGTATTTACGGTCTCATGTACATATCCTATTTTGCATGCATGCGCGCTGTAGATTCTGAGGCTGGGATATGATTCTATGGTAGGTATGTATTGTGGTTTCTAGTACTGCCGACTTGATAAGGTGGGTAGCGGGGATGCCGGCGAACTTACGGTGTTATATTGCAATGGACTAGATACGCACGCATATTGTACTCAAAGAGGATGCGGAGATCGACATGCAGCGGCCGTGAGGATTTCTATTGTGTTTAGTGTATGTATTGTGACGAAGAAGAGAAATAGCCGCTAATATACGATGCAAGTAAGACGTAGGACCAGGGGGTAGTGGAGTTCTCCTTAGAATGAATCACGCATAGACTTACGGTAAACCTGTCAGTACTGACCTGTTTAAGTTGCAATGTAACATACGGTAACATGGGGAGCTTGCCCGTTCTCCTCATGGAAGCCCTTGTCAGATCATGCAGGAGTATACGCAGAATGATCACCATTGTAGATCAGATCGTTGGCGACGCGTCGTTGGTGCATCTAGTATGTGCTTCCACAACCACTGGCTCATGCTTTTTGATACATGCATACACTTCGTCCTGGTTCTGTATACTCCATAATACACGACCTAGCAAGGCGGCTTGGGCTCGAGTGGATGACCGTACCGCTCTTCTAAAACTACTCTACCTCTGGATTCACCGTCGGTGGACTCAATAGCGAACGGGGGGGCTGTAAAAGATTTGGGACAATGGGACCACATTGCCGTCAACCAAAGCATGCGACAGGGGCTTTAGGAGTTTGACACAGCTGCTCTAAGCTGATCATAGGCCATCGCGCGCCGCGACAAGGTCACTTCACAATGAGGATTCAAAGCATAGAGCGTTGACTTCAGTATTAGGACTCGTCGCGTCGCGACGGAATCTGGGACCAGAGACAATTTGCAGAAATCTCCACTACCTATAGGATTAACCTTCATAGTGGTACCGCACTGGCGAGCCATGGATCTCGGGCGAAACACCTCAACCCCTCGGGGCCTGGTATACGTAGCGCTTGCCCTCGTCGCCATTGGCTTCTATGCCTTCTCCCGCATCTTACTACCTAAGCCTCTCCCTGGTATCGCCTTCAACGCTGCCTCAACATCCTCAATACTCAGCGACGCGGTGGACATGGCGCGCACGGTCAGGGAGACCAATGAGTTCGGGCCCTGGTGCGCCACGCAGATCAGAAAGGCCGGCACGCCTCTCTGCCAAGTTTTCGTACGGCCATTCAGCAAGCCGTGGGTGCTGCTCGCCGACTTCCCAGAGGCGTACGATATCCTGGCGCGCCGCCGATTTCGACAAGTCCAGCTTTATCACCGATAGCATGAGCTGCCTGGGCGACTTCCACGCCGCGCTGCGCGCAGCCACACGGGGCGACCGTTTCAAAGCCAACAGGGCGCTCATGCAGGATTTAATGGCGCCGTCCTTCTTGCATCTCGTCATGGGTCCAACGGTGCTAATTTTGACGAGACGTGCCTACGCCCGCAGATGGGGCTGATCTCGTGCCTCGGTGCCTTGGACGTGCCGGGTGGGCACATAGATGAGCCGGTGCCGTTTCCGGAGGCGCCCGCCACGCCATTCACCACCGCGCTGCGTGAGGCGCCGAGAGTGGTTGAGATGCTCATTAAGTCTGTAGTCCCTCAGCTTCATTCTTGGTGGTGGAAGAAGAAGCAATCGTGGTACAGGATGATATTTTAGCGGCGGAATCAAGTCCTCCGTGAACAGTTCAAGAGAGCGCTTGAAACCTACCGCGAGGGAGGGGTACAGTCGGCAGCGGAACATATGCTGATGCGCGAAGAACGAGAGGCAGAGAAGCAAGGCCGTGCCCCGGAATTCGAGAGCAAAGTTTTTATTGAGGAGGTGAGCTTCATTGTCTCTTTCTGGTCCGCGCCCTTGACATGAATCTAAGCCTTCCACTGCTCCTTAGCTTTTCGGCCAGATGCTTGCCGGCACCCATGCCACCGGAGGAGCCATGGGCTGGATCATCAAATATCTCACTAGCTACTCGCACATTCAAGCCAAGCTTAGAGACGCTCTGTACGCTGCTGTACCACAAGCTGTCACAGAAGGCCGTGCCCCAACATTCGAAGAGCTGCGCCGGATGCGATTACCATACCTCGAAGCCTTCATCGAGGAGACGCTGCGTCTAAACGCGGTGCCTATCACGCGCGAGACGATCCGCGATACTACGGTCCTGGGTCGTCCCATTCCGAAGGGCTGCCAAGTCTTTCTCGTATCGAACGGACCCGGGTTTGTTTCACCGCCGCTGGCCGTCCCAGCATCGGAGCGCAGGTCGGCGATACGCCAAGCTAAAATGAATGATCACTGGGACGAATCACGGGATCTGCGGACTTTTGATCCCGACCGCTGGCTCATACGGGGCTGCGACGGCGATGCCGATGCCGTGTCGTTCAACGGCACCGCCGGCCCACAGCTGGTCTTTGGGCACGGTGTCCGGGGATGCTGGGGGAAGAAACTGGCGCAGGTGGAGTTGCGGACCGTGGTGGCGTTGCTTGTGTGGCATTTTGAAATGCTCGAAATCCCTTCCGCGCTCGCTGGCAATGAAGCGACAGAAGGGGTTGCGCGAAGACCACGCAGTGTATTCGTGAGATTGAGGAAAGTATTTCGCGGGCAGAATAGTAAATAATTACGATCTACTGCAGATGAGCGTATCAACTAAGTGCTGTTTTCGCTTTCGTCTAATATTTCAAGCTATGTTGAAAGTGCATCAATACACATAATCACGCGTGTTACTGGACGCGATGGCATGCCAAATTGATGCTTAAATAATTCTGGTATTGTGTACGATCACAGGCTATCGTAGGCATGTTCGGGCTTGATCTAAAATAAATGTTGATTCCGAATCGCTTCATCGAGTCGGTTTTTTTTCAATTGGGAATAATGCCCACATTGAGTCTCTTGAGGATGACACGGCAAGACTTGCATCTTCCCAGCTACAAAAGGAGTGTTTTTTGATACCAAGTATCAATTTACATTGCGAAGCTGTGCCCTGCGTAGGTTGACCGCTGACCCTCGGTGTGTTGCCCATCCTCCAAATTCACGCGAAATAGATCACTTCAGTCTTCTGCTTAATTGTTAGCTTCACCGACTCTTCTGCCGTAATGTTACTACTGGTAATATAGGTAGCATGCACGGGAGACTGCGATAAACGGGCTTGCAGCGGCGTTCAGAGTATCTCGTGTGATTGGATAGATCTGGCGAGTTGGGGGTCAAGTTTACTAATAGCTGCCCTGCTAGACGTGCATGTGCCTTACCTAAGAGAGCATTCAACTATTACAGTACCTGGAACAGACGAGGACATAACTGGATACGCGTTCGGCCATTCACCAATACCGGTACAACGTATCAGCAGTGGTCTACAAGGGGATAATGAATCGGATAAAGCTGCTTAGATCTAACGTGGGCAGCAGGACTATGTGCTGTTGAATAACTTGAGCGCCCAAGCGAGCACGGTCTCTAATCTACACGGCTCACACTATAACGCATAACTCTCGCGTCATCGCTGAAAACATTGGGCTTTGGCGGAGCCAATGCCACTGGCTCCATGTGAGCCTTCCAGGTCGTACCAGTCTTCTTCCCGACCTCGTCCCACAATGACTGAAAAGTCGTCTGGTCGTGCATGAAAACCCTGAATCCTCCGACGCGGACGTCGCCCGGCTTGATACTCCCCAGGTGATTCCCGAAGAGGACTGCCGGATTCTCGGCGCTTAGCCCGCGCCGGAAAAACCCCACGATGCGCTCGCAGATGATGAGCTGCGAGTCCCAGCTGAATAGATGGAAGAAGTTCGCTGCATGCGCAATGGTCATCTTCCCGTCAAAAGCCTTGGCCATCTCGCTGGTCGCCCACTCTGCATCGGATACCAGCAAGTCACCGGCGACGAATGTGGCTTTCAAGGTCTCGCGGTCTTGGAATTGCTCATAGCCTAGCTCGAGAAACTCCGAATGGAGGTCGGTGCCGTATAGACGCGCCGAGTCGACGCCCTCGAAGACGAGCTGTCGGATCGTCTGGCACATGAACCCTCCGATTTCGAGGAAGGTTTCTTGCGAGCCTGGTGCTTTGAGACGCTCGAGAGCTCTTTGCATTCCCGGGTTCGTGCCATCGAACTCGAGCAGCTTCAGGTAGGTGAAATAGCCGATGCAGGGGTATTTGGCAATCTGCCAAGCTTTCTCGCGCTAGAAAGGAGACGGACCTGAGATAAGTAAAGCTCGCATTAGGAGGGGGATGCCAATCCTTGTCTCTTACAATTTCGAAAATCTTCGCTATAACTTGATCTGGGGGGACCTTGCTGTATTTTTCGAGCAACTCGCGGAATCGACTGTAGTCCCATGGAATTGTGTCCACAAATGCCTCTTTCTTCCATGACTGCTCGTTTTCAGCACCAAGCTGTGCCTCTGATTCCTTTCCCCACCTCTCATCAGTCGGAACGGCCTTGACGGTGTTCGCCATGTTGAGATGTGGTCGTATCGAAGTCTATGGGTGCCGGGTATTTGCTTAGGAGGAAAAGAATCACAGCTGAGTTCCTTATATGTGAGAAGACTAACAATACGTTTATAAGTGGTCTGTCTGTTTTCGATAGGATTTTGGCCTCAGGACTTGGCCCAACAAACCGAAACCCGACAATCGGAAAACCGCTAAATCCGCCCTGCTAAATGTGTCGTTTTTCGTATAGAACGCATTTTCTTTTTATAGAAGCGGACTGCTTTTGATATAGTCATAAAAGTATAGAAGCGGCAGAGATGTGACCATGGCGGTGAAACCTGCTTCTCCGCACACTCTCAGAATCCTATTCGCTCTGTCTTATGTAGATTTCAAGCAGCCCTAGTGGTCCAGTCGCATGGACCTTGCGGACTTCGTAACGCGGATCAGCCTCTCTTAGTAGCGCCTCGAACTCCGCCCTAGTCCGTTACCTCCCACCGAAGCTAACGAGCATAATCATATCGGTTTGCCGAAGATCACGCTCGAGCAGCCGTGGCCAGCTTTCGCCTGGTTCCGGCATAACAATGTCATTGACCAGAAGCGGCGTAGCTGGCCCGGATGATCCCAGCCCCGGAACAAGACACCGGAACATGGTTACAACGTCCCGGTCACACCAGTTGTGCGTGCACTGGCGTAGTAGATATGCTGCAGCAGGATCATCTTCTCTTCGTGGCTGTGGCTCGAAGAAACTGTGCTGCGTGAAGCTACTGCGCTGCTTGACGTCGTCCGCTAGGAGCCCCTGGCCCTCGGCTAGCATTTTGGTTGAAGCGTCTTGAACGACAAAACTTAGATGTGAAAATAGCTGCGATGGGTGATTAAGTAAGATATTTGCGCGTATGTTTTGGGAAATGTCGGCTAAATTGAGTCTGGGAGTACTTACTCGAGCTAGATAGATCGAGATATGACCACTCCCACCACCAACATCTACGCCAGTACCTTCGAGCTCACTCCAGGAGAAGCAGTCTCGAAGTTCTGTGACATGCCAGTCGACTTGCGGCCGAAAAGTCAGCATGATTGCGCTTTGTAACTGTTGTCTCCGTAAGACAATCAAAGATGCTTACTCCTCGTTGCACCGGCCATAGCTTTTGCAAAGCGTGCAGCTTTGTCAGGATACTTCGCGTAGTACTGAAAGATTGGAAGACCGTGTCTCGTGTAAAAGGGACAGTGGGTATTGTCCGATTCAGCAGGATGCTGTTTGAGACTGACGCTCGACTCCGCAGCAGCTTTCAGCATCTCGTCAAACCTTTTCTTACACGTCAGCGTTGGAAATCATTTCACAGACTTAAAAGAAGGAGCATGTGTCAAGTGGGAACGGCGTCTAGGTCATCAAGGACATACGAGTAATGTATCGTACTCCTCATCTCTTCGTCTTCACAAAGGGTAAGAGAACTCGCGGTATGGGATATATAACCCGGCCGTTTCTCTTCAAAGAGTCGATGAGTTATTAGCAGACGCACACTCGGCTGGTACGATCCAGGTCTAGGCCCCCTTTCTCCGCCAAAGCCACTAGGGAGATATCTCCGTCCGGCGGCACAAGCGTGAAGAAGTCAAAGTCTAGAACGATTTGCAACGCTGCGATATCGTATCCCATGGTTGTCAAGGAGCGCAGATATTTGCGCGGCCCTTCGACCAGTCGCTGAAGGTCTTCAAGAGACGTGCGCAAGCTACTTTGCAGCTGCAAGAAGTCATCCGTGGCAGGGTACTGACTCGACCTAGGAGAAAACGTAGGCATGGTTAGGTTGTTGGCCTGAAAGCACCTGCTCATGGCTTTGGTCTGCTCTAGGATATTTTCCGCAAGTATGACTAGGGAGTGAGCGACGTCCTCGCTACTTCGAGTTGTGTTCGTCTCCATGGCAGCGTAGTTTGAGTTGACCTGAACGTGTGTTTGTGGTAGGATTTAACGTTTGTGAAAAGAAGAACCCCGACTTCTTTTGCTACAAGCAAATATCACGATTTTTGTGTTCTGGTGGGTAGTTTGCTTGATACGAGTTGAGAGGGCGCAAGAGCAAGTTCTAGTATCCAGATACGATTTCTTGGCTAATTTCTCTCCTTGCCAGTCATTACTACAATGCGATCTGCATGTATGTAGTGTAGAAGCGTCGGCACCTCTCGTGGCGCCTGCAGGGCTCCGTCGCTGCAAGGGGCCACTATGCGGAGCTACTAAGGTATCTTTGGTTCAAGTGTGCTCTGATTATGCTGTAGGTTAGTCTACTCAGTACATTCCACTGAGTACACTACAAGTATCACTTGGCTAGGATGCCCCGCTGACAATTTCCAGCTCCGTTACTTTCACACAACTCAAGAGATCAAGGACACCCCAGACGGGAATTTTCCTATGATTTCTATTAAAATTACGGTATTTTAAAAGCACATACAAGAGACTAAAGCTTCGACGACAGTGCCTTTCGTGGGCATCCTTCCTGAAACCCTCGCATATGTACCCCTGCGTATTGTTAGTTTCTACGTGAGGAACCGAATCTACGGTTCCAATTTATGTCCGTTTATTTTCTATTACAGCGGCTACCATGCCGCTCAGCTCCTCTAGTGTGCATGTCTTTCACAGAAGCATAAATAGCGGAACATCGACCATCAATGTCTAATAGAGCCACGTTCTGAGTTCGGCGCCAAGCATACTGTCCATCCCGTATTCTTCTAACGGCTTCCCGGCAACCGTTGTATCTGGCTTCATCAACACCAGATTCGCAAACCGGTTCCGCATATGGCTCAAGACTGCGTCCGCCAGAGTGTGACCCGCTTCCATTGCTTATAATATCTCCGCCGGCAGGACTCCCTGTTGTTCATGCTGTACAGAGTTGCTGGCGGTCTCACCCAGTGCTGTGGCAAGAAGGCCAGAGCGTGAGTCTCTCGGAACGGGATGGTTGCCCCTCAAACCCTTTCCGACTTGGTTTGAAAACTCACGTGCGCCCATCTATGCGGCTCCTACAGCAGCGGGAGCATTGCCTTCGCCAAAGAGCTTTTCCCACTTCATGGTGAGCGAGAGGACGAGGATGAGCGCCCCCGATGATAGAGGAATGGCCCAGATCCGACTTAGGGTGGAAACGAGGATGTGCTCAATCGTGGAACGAGGCACATCGGCAGAACCGGCCAGAAGAGCGGGGTTCAGACCGAACAGCGCACCCAAGATGGTGTTCTTGGCCAAGCCCGGGAAGTAGCTTGCAAGTTGGACCAGGGACTCGTTGAGGAATACCGAGTTCGCCACGGAAAGGGCGACCGCAGGACCGGTGAACTGGAAGAACGTGCAATAGCCGATGGCGAGCCCCCCCTCCTCCGGCTTGACTTTGGCCGAGGCGATGGAGAAGGGCATTTGGATCGTCGCGCCCACGCCGAGGCCGTAGAGGATCGCGTAGCCGTAGACATTGGCGGGGGATGTCTGCGAAGTCACGGTGAGCAGAAGGGCGCTGCCGATGACGATGAAGACGCCGCTGAAGAGCGTCCACGGCGCGTAGTAGCCAAACTTGCCGAGCAGGATGCCATTACCAACACAGATGGTCACCATGAAGGCCACGTACGGCAGCAGGTGAACACCCGAGATGAGAGCGTCCTCGTTCTTGACGAGCTGGTAGAACAGCGGGATGAAGTAGATGATGGTGAAGGAGGCCGTCGCGGAGGCCGCGACGACGGCGGCCTGGCTGAGCATGATGGGCATTTTGAGGAAATGGAGCGGGAAGAGGCGCGTCTCAACGGTCGTGAAGACGGTGAAGACCTGCTGGAGAACGAAGAGAATGGTCAGAACGCCGAAGACGACGAATAGAGCAATAATCTTAGCCGAGTTCCAGGCGTACACGGTCCCGCCGAAGGATATGGCCATGAGCAAGGTAACCATGGCGCCAGCGAGCAGCACGGTGCCCAGGAAGTCCAGGACCGACACTCGAGCCTTGAGGCTGGCGCCGGGGCGCGGGTCCTTATTGGGAATGAGGAAGAGGTAGACGGGGGCGAACAGGGCGCCGACGAAGAGGTTGAGGTAGAAGGCAAAGCGCCAGGCATGGGCGTCTGCGAGAGCGCCGCCGATGATGGGGCCCAAGACAGTGCCGAAGCCCCAGGTGATGCCGACGAGGCCGAAGTAGGCGGCTCGCTCGTGGTCGTGGGTTGTGAGGGCGAGCAGCGTGATGACGCCGACATACATGCCGGCGCCGAAGAGGCCACAGAGCACGCGGCCCACAATGAAGGCATTCATGTTAGGCGCGCCGCCACAGAGCGCCGAACCCGCCTCGAAGACGGTGACGCATACCAAGTATGTCCATTTGGCGTTAAAGGATGTGTAGATCTGGCCCCTGTTGTATCACCGTCAGCAGGACAGGACGTAAACACAGGCAGTATAGTGGGAACGCACCAGAAGAGATTGACGGCCGCGGAGCCGAGCAGGTAGGCGACCGAGACCCAGGGGAGCAGATCGACGCGGTGGAATGCGCCGACGATGGAGGGCTGGACGTTGGCGGTCACGGTGTTGTCGAGGGCGAACAGGAAGATGGTCGACAGGATGGAGCTGACGACGAGGACCCATCCGATGCCCGAGACGTTGCGAGGCGGCGGCGGCGCCGGCTCGTTGGTGGGCGAAGAAGCGCCCGAAGGCACCGCCTGCTGGTCCTTCTCCGTCTCACTGCCGAACAACGCCTCGTTCGGCGGCGTTTTCGATGTTGTTGTTGTAGTGTCGTGGTCCATGGTAGACAGAGACAGAGACCGAGACAGAGACCGAGACAGAGAGAGTGAGAGTGAGAGTGAGAGCGAGGGCTTGTAAGAAGTACTGAGCCGTAGTATCTTAGCGACTCAGTGTGTCAAGTGCCCTGCTCGATGAACGAAGAACGGATGCAATGTGACTTCTGCTTTGCTGTCAAGTCTAGTCTGTGAAGAGGCTGCCTGACGTCTCCAACCCTGCCTCGAGACAATAAGAAAGTCGAACGAGTTGTTTTTCTTCTTAGTCGTGCTCTCGTCCAACCGACCTCCTGGCACGTCTTATAATAAAGTGAGGCTGAGCGGCGAAATGTCCACCCTAGGCTGACAAACGCAGATACCTAGATACCTAGATACCTACTTAAGTAGGTAGCATTGAATTATTTCTGCAGTTGGTAGGCCAGCAACATTAACACCGATTACGTGCGTCATCGAGGCACCGCTCCCCCTTTCACTCTCTGTTTCACTCTTCAGCCTCTCACAGATGTTGGGACCGGAGTATAAGGACAATGCAAGGGATGGGGGAGGAGTATGATGGATTATATTTTCGGCAAGCCGATTGGACGAAAAGTGGTGGGCCAGCTGCGCTATGCAGCCCATCCCTGCCCGATCCTAGCCCAGATTCACGGCTCTGACATTCCATAATCTAGCTAAGCCTTGTTGGGCATCCATGTTGGCCGGATTAAAGAAACCGCTGTCTGCTGGTTGTACAGATAGCCTAACTATCCAAACAGCATACCAACCAAACTGTTCTATGGAATTTGTATTATATGTTGAATAAATCATCCGTCTTAAGGCTCAATACGAAGCAATTACTAATGTTTACCTCTACTTTGGAGTTTTATACATGACATTGTATAAAGATACCCCCGCACAAGTATCTAATGACATATTACTTCTATTACCTCCTTTCGCACGCCTACATGATGATAATCAATGGCGCTGTGCTAAATTCCAAGAGAGAGCAAGAGTACCGTCAATATGTGAAGCTGTTATACAATTCTAGCAGAGACTTGGCTATCGATCAATCTCGAAGCGATTTTGCCCTGTTTAGGAACCTTTCTTAGCGTGTATTGTAGTACAAGTCTCTAGCGCCGCGCTATTGATTATCATCTTGGAGATCGCAACATCATACCCATCAGAGGCTGACTGTAGTAGGGTTATAGTGGAGCTAACTACTAGATAGGGCTAGTGAGATCTCAGAGCAAATTTGACCTACTGTACTAGTAGCTCGATCCCTGCGCCTAGCACTCGCCTGATTGTCGGCGATAGGACTCTAAGGCTTCATCGGTATTACGTCGGGACCCTCCCTTGCTCATGCTTAAGACCAAGTCGGAAAATTGATCTCCCCGACAGTCTGAATATCATCAGCTGTCGGCTGTTAGACGTCGTCACAACAAGGTTAACGATCAAGTCTGGCAGTATGTAGGTTAGTGGAACCTCTTATATGCGTAAGTATCTAGTGTAGGTAGTCTGGGGACTCCCGTCTTGTGGATGACCTGCATCGAAAGCCTAAATCCGCTTAGGCCAAGCGTCTCTGCCGAGGTGATGTAAAAAAAGAACGTGGACTCTCACTAGGTAGGGGTGTAAGTGAAAGTCCGTAATTTTTTTTTCTTTTTTCTTTTTTTTAACATCACCTCGTCTGCTGTACTGTAGCTTACCTCATAGTACTAGTAGGTAGTTATCAAAGGACCCGGGTTTCTACCTAAGGTAGTACCTGTATTCTATCCAATATGTCTATATGCTCAAGTATAGTAGTATGCATTCATCCCACGGATGTTGACTCAACCATCCGCCAATGAGTCATTCAATCAAGTCAGATGCAACGGCCTGTCATGTCTTCCACCAACACTGTCATTGAGACATCTTGTCAATTGCCTCACACGCCTGCGCCAGTAGGCGACTGACAGTTCCAATCTAGGTGTCGAAGGGAAGTCAGCACTACTCGGGGGCCCAAAGTCAAAAGTCGCGCCGGAAGGGGAAGAAACACGGCGACGAGGAGTACCTACATTCCGGCTCTGAAACACCTCGAAGTGGTTGCAAGCGATATCATAGCACGTCACATGTCGCCCGATGAGCCCTTCCCATTCCCCGACGAACCGGGCGCGGACGGTCTCGTCGCTGAGCCAGGGGTAGCGAACGCCGCATAGTGCTTCCGTGTCCATCGTCTGAGTACATCGCAACATGATGCACGGAACGTCACCGGACCTCGGCTCCGGCGCGTATCGTTCGAGAAGGCCGGCGTGGTGCTGGAACTGCGAGGCAATCCGGGCTCGGGCGCGCTTGGCCGTTTCCGTCACGCCAGCTGCGCCGCTCTCTGACTGCTTGATGATGTGCGAAATGATCTCGGCAGGAAGAGCCCTGTGGCCGACTGGTGATGGGCTGTCGATTAAAACCACGCCCTTGGGCGTCCTGCCGAGCCGCCGCAGTTGTCGCGCCATCTCGAACGCCAGCACGCCTCCGAATGACCAGCCTGGTCGAGCCATGTGTGAGCTCAAGTGAACCGCGGATAGGAGATGCGAAAGGTTGCTGACAGCACATAAGAGATCATATTACTTACCCCCTAGTATCACATCTGATCGCACCGTTGGGTCTATGGTCTGGATATACAGCGCAGCCAGCTCTTCTAACGTTCTCGTTTGCGCGCTCCCCTTAGGTCTTGCCCCTCGGGACCAGAACTCTGGGCTAGAGGTGGCGTAGATGTTGCGGTTGACCGGTGAGATTCTAGAGTACATGCTAACGAGACCGCTGCCATCATGAAGGAGATACAAGTCACTCTTTCTTTTCCCGCTTTGTTGGCGCTGCAAAATATTGATAGAGCTCTCGCTAGTCGACGAGTCTGTCGATGCTTCCTCGACTTCATCGCGCACGTCCTCTTCTTCCCTACTATCTGATAAATCGCTACTTCCTTGTGTTATCGACTCCATCGTCTTCTCCGTCAAGAGTTCCTCTAACCCCACGTAGCTAAGGTCTGACAGCGACAACGAGGCTTCGTCGAGACTGATTGCGAAACGAACCTGAATCTCTTGGACGAGCTCGATACTTAACAACGAGTCTACACCTAGCAATCCAAGCGAGATCGACTTCTCATCGTCGGTCAAGCACAGCCCGCAGAGGTCCGAGAGCAGGCTTTCGAGTCCGGTCTGGAGTGCTAGCGTCTGCCGATTCGGATCTTCATCTCTAGGCGTCGGTGGCTGGGTGGTGTATGTGCTTCGCTCTGAGTCGTTAATTAGATTCGGTGGCAGCAGCTCTGAATGGGTCTGGCTTCTTTGTTCCATAGCCCCTGTGATCACTGTCATCAACTCTGCCAGAGTATCGCACTTCTCCAAATCCGACTTTCCTATCGCTGCAGAAGAAAAGCGCTGACAGATCTCATCGACGAGTTCGATTTGCAGCAGACTGTCTAAGCCCAGTTCCGCCAACGAGTGATCGTCGCTGCCGTCCAGCTCGACCCCGCAGGTTTTAGATATGATGGTTCGAAGAACAGCTTCAACGTTGCTTACCAGAGGCGCAGGCTGGTTGGTCGATATCTTCACTAGGGGTTTATTTCGAGGCGGTCCCGCCGATGGACCCCATATCTCCCTGCGGGTCGGGGTTACATGCGCCACACCTTGTGCCAACCTAGACAGCTGTGCCGAGAAGGAGACTAGGCTGACCTTACGAAAGTGCATACCCTCAATGGATACAAGGACGCTTCCAGCAGAATCAAGGGCGTAGGCATCTGCTATGATCGAATGCCCTACGTCGACGAGACTCGAGTAGACGCTCATTTCCCCTGTCATGTCCTCCAGCCCAAGACTCGGTATCGTCGCTCGCTCAACCTTGGCACAGATACACACGGTGTCCAGGTCTACGTAAGCGTTGGCCATGAAACCAGAAGTATGGAGTAATGTGTCCATGAAGGCTGGGTGGCAAGCATACTTTGCCGTTGCTGTCGAAGTTGGTAACTGGAATGTGCCGTATCCCTCGAGCCCTCCGGACCTGATAGTGAGACTCTTGATTGTTTGGAAGGGCTCTCCATATTGGACAACGCGTGTGAAGATTTGCTGATAAATGGTACGTGTGGAAAACGTGTCAGTCGACCCCCTTGGGTCCAAAAGGAAGGATTGTAGCTGTCGCTTGATATAAGACCCCTTCCGCGCAAAGAAAGCATCGTTTTCTCGTTTCGTCTGCCGCGTCAATATACCGGTACAATGGCTCCGAGCGCTCTGTGAACTGCACGAAAAGCTGACATTCCCTGAAGCATTGAAATCCATCGTTGTCGTAAGGGAAGACACGACGTTTTTATCGGCATCCGAGAACACGAATGGATGGTCGAAAGTGATATTCCCTAGGACGGATACCTGTTTGGTCGATTCTATTTGGCTGGAAAGAGCCAACCCCTGGAGGACTATCTCCATATATACGGACGCGGGACATAGAGGCACACCACCGACGATGTGTGCTTTGATAAACGGGGACACGCGCGCGACTAGTGTGGTATAAAGTCTGCGAGTGGAGCTATCCCCGCTGGCCAGGGGCTGTGGCACAACAAAGTCGTATTTGGGCTCCTCTGTCATTGCGCCATCTTCTGTGGCCCTGACTGCATCGTTACCGAATGGAACTAGATACTGAGACATCGATAATGGATATCCGGGGAGAGACCGAAGGAAGCAGACCGCAAGCTTGTGATAAATACTTCTCCAGTTGGCGTCATGTCCCTCGAGGAATAGCGTCTGCAGAGCTGCGGCCATTGAAGTCCAAGCAGTCTCGAGCGGCGAAATACTGGTGAGAAATATGGCGTTGGCAATTGCGCTTGAGAACATGCCACGAGCTATCACATACGTGAGTCAGTTTACATATACTTCCTTGCTCAACGCTCGCGGGAGACCTTGAAGACTCACTACTTCCTGACGGTCCGATCTCGATGATGAGAGGTTGACCGCAAGACTCTTTCAAATGCGTCATCAACCCGGCAAAGTTGACTGGATCCCTCGTATGGCGTACCAGGTAGTTAGGGTTGAGAGACTCGTCAGCAGATAGGCATCTGCCATAGAGAGCAGAGCCGTACTTGATCTGGGAGGGTGGTCCAAGATGGATAGTGGAAGCAAACTCCTTCAGGTCGTCCAGAATCGGGTCCATTGCTGCTGAATGAAACCCATACGGCACTTGGAGAAGCTTGCTCTTATGGCCGCGCGATTTGAAGGATTTCGCGATCTCGTCGAGAGCGGCCAAAGGTCCGGCGACCACGAAATCCCCTGGACCGTTGTGGCAAGCTATGTCGGCATTGGCGTGCTGCCGAATCACAACCTCGAGCTCTGTGCGGGCAGATTCCGTGGGAAACCTGCAGACCAACATTCCCGTCGCATTGGCTTGACACTTACTTGTCATCAGCACCGCTCTCTTAGCGACAAACAAGATAGCATCTTGCAGGCTCAGCATCTGCGCGGTGACCATGGCAGCGTACTCTCCGATACTATTTCCTGAATGATAAGCAGCGGTCTTGACGGGAGTACAGAGTTTGATGGGCTGACCTGTGACCTAGCACTATCTGGGGTTGAACGCCCCATGCTACCCACAATTGGGAGAGGGCGTACTCTAGCACGAAAGTGGCACACTGCATCACGATACACAGCTCTTCGTCGTTTCGTGGAGGCTGTGACTTTTGAGAGATATACTCGAGAACGGTGGGAAAGCCGTGGCCGGAGAGAATATCATCACATCTCAATACCGCATCACGAAAGACTGGGGCAGTCTGGTAGAGTTCGCTTCCCATTCCAGGATGCGTGCCCCCCTATGTGCACAATCCATTGTCAACCATCAGTGTTTGAAAGGAGAGACGCAATACAGGAATTCCTACCTGCCCAGAAAAGACGAAAATTGGCGTTGACATATTACCCGCTGGCGGCCTAGACTTCGCCTTGGCTTCTTTCATGCGACTACTTAATTGGTCGAGGTCACGTCCGACGACGGATAGCCGATATTGCGGATGGTGCATTCTTCGGGCATTGGCTGTATAACAGACATCCTCAATACGAAGTCCGGGAGTGGAAGTAATGTACTCTAAGTAACTGTTTCGCAGAGTTTCCAGTGCCTTTTGGCTCTTAGCCGAGATATTTAAAATATGCTGAGAATAATGGGGAGCGATGGTTCCCCGTGAAGGAGTGTGCCGCTGATGGGATCGAGGGACATATTCCTCGACGATCACGGCTGCGTTCGAGCCCGCAGCACCGAAGTTATTCAACATTGCTCGTCTCGGTATCCGACTCGAAACGACATTCCACGACTCGGTGAGTTTCGGAATAATGAAGTTGTGCGACTCGACCTGTTCCAGACGCGGATTCAATCGACTATGGGACGCTTGAAGCGGGATCTGCCTCTTCTGAATAGAGGCGAGGATTTTGATCAGACCTGCAACGCCTGAGGCGGCTTCTGGGTGACCGATATTCCCTTTGATGCTATTTATGTACAGCGGATTGTTAGGCGGTCTGACACCGAAGGTGGACGCGATGCTTGAGATCTCTGCGGCATCTCCCGCTTGAGTTCCCGTGCCGTGCGCTTCTATCAGGTTGATGCTCTCAGGACTGATCTTGGCCACGTTCAGCGTGCGGCGGAACAGCGACGCCTGTATCTCCTGGTCCGGGTGGGTGATGGATATAGCGGTTCCGGACTGATTAATCCCGATGCCGCGGATGACGCCGTAGATCTCGTCGTTCTCTGCGAGCGCATGGGAGAGCTTCTTGAGAACGACCAACCCGCAACCTTCGGAACGGCAATACCCATCAGCGCCGGCGTCGAATGGTTTGCATTGGCCCGTGGGGCTGAGAAAATGCCCCCGGGAGAGCCCGGCGTACATCTACATAGAAACCTTGGTCAGCATCATTCACACCTAGTCATGTCTTCGGCTCACATATGGGCTGGAAATGGAGTTAACGCCGCCAGCAAGGGCAGCAGTGCAATCACCCGCCTGGATCGCTCGGCAGGCTTGATGCAAAGCAACGGTTGACGAAGAACATGCCGTATCGACAACTACCGACGGCCCTTGAAACCCGAAAACGTATGAGATACGTCCGGACAGGAAAGCTCGAAGGGTCCCTGCAATGTGATTAACTAATTACTTCTTGGATCTCGCCCATTTCTAGTGGCTCTGCGCGGTTTAATCTCACCAGGGCTGTAATATACATCGATATCGTTTCGCAGATTGTCGACGTAATCCCCAGTAGCTACACCAATATACACGCCGAATGTATCACGTTGAAATGTCGGCGTGGCGTCAGGAGAATAGCCTGCGTCGTCTAAGGCCTCGAGGGCAGCCCGCAAAAGAAGGCGCTGCTGCGGATCAATAGACTTGGCTTCTCGTGGCGAGATATTGAAGAATGCTGGGTCGAAGTCGAATATGTCCCAGAGGAAGTTCCCATGTGGGGCGAAGCCTTTGAGTTCGAAGCGTGAACTGGGAATCTTGGGAGATGATTAGCCCGGAACCGCAAAAGCTCGGTGTGTCAAACCCGTCAAAGTTAGTACTTATGGGCTACTACTCACTTCGGTTGCAGTGCTGCGGCCATTCTCAAGAGCTTCCCATAGCTGCTCTACTCCCCTGCCGCACGGGAGGTTAGAAGACAGCCCGACAATGGCGATGTCATCGGGAGATGGGCTCGAAAGCGATCGTAGGAGATTGCCAACAACGCTCACCCCGGCACTAGCCCAGAGGTTTGATCCGTGACGTGCGAGGGATTCAGCACCCGGCCCGATGCAAACGATTCTCATGTTCGGTACATGCTGCTCAATCACCGCTTCCGAGGCGACTGATCGCGCAGTCGCTCTCCAGTCCACCATATCAATAAATATGTGACATAGCGTGGCCTCTAGGAGTGTCCCCGAATCTGGCGTTTGCTTCATGAGCAGCCCCGAGGTTGTCGATCGTACAGGAGCCAGTAGAGAGTCCCACACGGGAAATTCGATGTTCCTACTCCTCACGTCGCTCAAAACGTGATGCACCAACTCTCTCATGTCCTCCCCGCCATGGTAGAGTCCGTGTACTTGTGCCCGCCGGAATCGAATGGATTGTGAAGCCAAGGACGCCTCGATACGATTCAGCTCGGGCCCCAGGCCGCTAATAGAGAATGCATCATCACCGAAGATGCTGGAAACGCGAGTTGTCGGTATTGACAACTGCGTTTGATGTCAGCCAACGGAAATCTTGCCCCAATATTATAACAGATTAAAATACATACAGGCGAGTCCCTCGACTTGCTAGGGGTTAAGAGGCCACCTGCCTGTGCCACTGGAAACCCAAAAACACTGAGAACGCATGATGTCTCGCGCCATGCTGTATCGGAAGCCTTTCGACACCACAGCGACGACCTGGCACCTATCCAGAAAGCTAACCGAAAGCCTTCAATGATTGTTTTGACAAAGCCTTCACGGCTTTGCGAAGATGCGGCCACGGAGATGACCGCCGGAAGCATTCCCGTACAGACTCCAATCGCAGTCGGGATAGGCTGCTGCCAACTATCGCGTGGCCGGTAAATGAGGTACTCGGCGACCTGATGGATGTACAGTGCAACCGTCTCGACAAGCGGGTGAGACTGAGTTGGTGCCGGGGGGAGGAGGAGACACCGGACCGTGTTAAAGACATCCGGGACTTCGAGGCCGAGACGCAAACGGTCTTCGGGACCCATACTCCCATATTCAACATGGAGCGCCTCCAGGCACCCGGTGCTGATGACTTGCCATGCCGTAGGCTCCATTGCTAGCAAAGCCTCTAGCTCATGAATGGACTCCGAGTCGGACATATAGCTATTCGAACCCTGCCCTGCGAACAGTAAGACATCCTTGGACGCCATGGTAGCAGCCACTCAGTCTGTCTCTGTCTATACACTAGTCCCGGTGGCTGCCCAGGAGTGGCTGGTGACTTTTTGTTGTCTTCGTACAGAGGTCCTCTCTGGTGGTTCTCTGGCCTTGAGATGATTTGGTTGTGCTGACTTGCTCCTTAGTATCGTAAACCGGGATGTTGTTGAGAACAGCCTGGAGCTGAAGTGAGCATTAGATTCAACACCGGAAGCCTGCTGCATTGCATCATCCCACATGCATTGAGAAATAAGTACTCGTTACTGTTAGCCCGTTAGTAAGGAGTATCAGGATCATACTCGGGTCCCAAAGATGACTGTGACAAATGTATCATTTCCATACTGGGGTCCACACCGAAACTCTAGAATCGTAGTGAGGTTCAAGTCTCTTCCCCCTGAATATGTGGTCATCGTATCTTTGTTACCCGGGTCGGCTACAGTGTGATACGGGTACAACATGAGGCCCAGGCTCTTTAATTCTTAGATAATTCTAGACTTTCTTCAGCTCTCAGTTCGCTGTGATAAGCTAAACCAAACACAATTCCTCGTACCTCAACATGGCGCATAATACTTTCCGTCGACCACGCTTCGACCCGCAGGCGCCGCCGCATGCCGTCGCTCCGGTTTGCACAGATGACAATATCTCCTCTTTGCCAGACTTGATCAGATTCAATGCCGAAAACAACCCAAACCACATTTTCTGTCTACAGACCAAGAATAGTACCCAGAACAAGACCTCGCCAGGTCACGGCTACTCGGCCACCTCCATCACTTTCGGGGCCCTCCAAAAGGCTGTCACATCTTGTGCGCATTGGATCACCCAGAACGTCTTGCTTTTGACTGCAGAAGATAGAAAATCCGCTAATACACCAATTGCACTCTATTTTGAGAGCGATGTCGGGCTCTTTCTACATCTTGCTGCTGTCCTCACTTTGAACGTTCCAGTGAGCAATTACCCCAAGAATTTGTCTAGATAGGCTGAGTACTCTGACGATGACTAATGTTGTAACTGCCTAAGGTGCTGTTAATCTCAGTGAGACTGAGTGCATCCAGCGTCCTGCATCTTCTTGAATCGACAGGTGCGGCCGCACTTCTCGTATCCCCCAAGACTCTCCGTTCTCTGGACAAGTCCATACACCAGCGCGTCGCCATTATCACGGTCGAGCCCTACGGCGTTTTTATGTCCGATAGTAGCGGACCGTCCGAACAAGCCCTTCACATTGGCCCGGTGGTAGTATCTTCTCGGAAAGATGGTGGGAGAGCATCGGGCTCCCTGATCCTGCACTCGTCTGGAACGACGGGATGTCCAAAACCTATATACCATTCGCACAGGTACCTGCTGGGATACGCGGCTTGCCATAACTTCAGCACCTCTCGGCATCTCGACTGGGTCAATCTTTCGACGTTGCCGCTATACCACGGTTTCGGCTTACTGGCACCATGCCTAAGCCTTTCTGTTGGTCTAACGACATGCTTTCCCCCGCCATCATTGATTCCAGCGGTATGTTTTGACGGCCTCCTCCTTTTGCCACTCTGAACCCTCTTTCCATTGGCTGTCCATGATCTACGGCAGTCGCCCCCTGCACGGCTTAAATGTTCACAAGGGAGAAGTGATTCACCGGCTTATAGAACTTGGTTCAGGCACAGTCCACACTCGACCTCATACGGACATTCGAGGCGAAATCCCTCATGACGGTGCCGAGTATCATTGCCGACATATGTTCTCTCTCTAGTGGTCAAGACGCGGACGCCTTCACCATTTTGCGTAGTCTCCATTTCCTCGCCATCGGCGGCGGCGCGCTGAACCCCGAGCATGGTGCCCGGCTAGCAAAGGAGAGAATAAAGCTCATAAACCACTATGGCGTCACTGAGATCGGCGCCGTCGCGCCCATCTTCTGCCCTGGAGCAGACTACGACTGGCATTTCCTGAGACTGCGCAACGACCTCGGTCTCGAGCTGCGGCCGATTCCCAACTCGGCGTACTTCAGATTGGTCGGAACCCCGCCCGGAGGGGACGAGCCGTTCGAGGTGCAGGACCAGCTCGAGCGGAATTGGAACTCCTCCAAACAATATGTCGAAGTCCGCATCTTAGGGCGCACAGACGACGTCCTGACGCTGGAGACTGGTGAAAAGGTTATGCCTCAGAAGCTCGAGTCCATGCTCCTCAGAGATCCCCGAATCCTGGCGGCCGTGTGCGTTGGGAGCGGCCGCTTCGAGGTTGTCGTTCTCGTTCAGCTTGCCGACAATGGATCGGTTCCAGAAGATACAAGCAATGTAAGAGACTCTGTGTGGGACCTCGTCTCGGAGATCAATCCCCTATTGGACAGCCATGCCCGACTATCATCGAAACACTCCATAATCATCTTGCCGGCGGGCAAGAAGATTCCTCGGTCAGATAAAGGATCAGTAATGAGGCGTGAGGTGACTGAAGTGTTTTCTGCCGAGATCGAAGCCGCTTATTCGGCTCTCGAGTGGACTGACAGCAATGATGCCGCGTACCTGCCAGACCCCGACAATGTGGAGGCTTGGATTAGCGCCGCCGTGAAGTCTGTATTGGGTCGGGGCTCTAATAAAGCGTCTTGGGCTATCGGCCGGGAAGACGACTTCTTCGAGCTTGGGATGGACTCCATCCAGGCGGTCCGACTGGCCCGATCCCTCCGTGCAGCGCTTAGACGGGCGCAGGTGCCTATGGCAAAAACACCCGAGCGGCTTAACCCGGGCTTTATATATCTATACCCGTCGATTCGACAGCTTGCAGCCGCCTTCGCAAACATTCTAAGCGGTGAGGCAGAGTCAGCTCCCTTGCGCCGCGATGCGGATGGGCAATTGCGCGTTATGCTCGACGAGTTTCTCGGACGGCTCTCAAGCATCGGTTTGAAGACAGCGGCGGTCGTCTCACCGTGCAGCGTAGTCCTCCTTACGGGTTCGACAGGCACTATCGGCACCCATACCGTCGCGCAGCTCTCAAGAGACCCATCCGTCAAGCAGATCATCTGCCCTGTCCGCGGCTCGAATTCCATAGCCACTGCCCCTGGGCAAGCTGTCGATGGCGATAGAAAACTCGCCACTAGGCTCCGCGACGCTCTGGCTTCCCAGGGCATCGAACTAGATACTTTAGCATGGGAGAAGGTCAAGGTCGTCGACGCCGAGCTTCTCACGGGGGATCCTTGCCTCGGACGGGAGGGGGTGGTAAACGGTGATGCAGCAAGTCAGCGCCCGTTTCTCTCTGCTTTAGCCAGCGAAGTGACTCACATCTGTCATCTGGCGTGGCCCATGGATTTCAACCGGACAGTGGACAGTTTCCGTTCACACATCGACCTCATCCTGAACCTCTTAGACCTCGCAGCAAATGCGACGTGTACGCGGCAGCAGCACGGCACAGCCGCGCAGCCGGTGCGTCTGCTGTTCGCATCCTCGATCGCTGTGCTGAGGTATTCGTCGAGCGATCGTTCGGGGGCATCGATCCCGGAGTCAGCCGTGGAGGATCCTTCGGCCGTGACGCCCATGGGGTACGCCGAGGCCAAATGGATCTGCGAGCGCATCCTCGATGAGGCCGGCGCCGGGGCGCTCGCAGGATTAGTCGAGCCCATCGTAGTCCGCATCGGGCAGATCAGTGGGCCGGCCGGCACTGACGGGGTCTGGAAGACTAACGAGCACATGCCGATCCTCGTCCAGGCAAGTCAGAAGGTTGGGGCGTTTCCGGGCGTGCGCGGCGTAAGACATACTCTCCTTTCTCCAGTACTGGTTAACTATTAACGAACCCCGTGGGTAAGCTATTTCATGCTCAGTAAAATTGCTAATAAGTCTTGAAATACTAGGCTATATCTTGGCTGCCCGCCGACCACGCAGCCCGGTCCCTAGTCGACATCCTGCTCCACAGCGGCGACATTGGCTGTCGTTTTATGCACCTAGAGAACCCGGTCCGGCAGCCGATGCAGGACGTAATCGCCATCATGGGAGACGAGCTGGGCCTTCCGCGACCTTACATACGCCCGCTCGACGAGTGGATCGCGAGGGCGACCGAGCTCGGTGCCATCCGGTCACTCGAGGGCTTCTTCAAGGACCACTACTTGGACCTAGCGCAAGGCTCCGTTTCCCTCGCTACAGACCGCGCGAGGTCTGTGTCCCAGACGCTGCGCAGCCAGTCGGCCGTTCCTAAAGAGCTGCTGGTAAGATATATTAGGGATTGGCGCCGGGACGGGTTCCTTCGATGAATAGCAACTGCCATTCCATCTCAGTACATTGTGACAGCTAGCTCGAAGTTCTTTGACGTAGGTAACGTTTCGGATGTTATAAGAATGATTTATGTCCCAGCTTAGGTAGTTTACGAGTAGGGTTGTCTTAGAAATGCCGAACGGCTATTATGATGGATTCACAATGTCTTTTGCAGAACCATCACCTCGTGCATCGTAATTTGCCATTCTGACAAGATTTAATCTTTAGACGCTTCTTGAGTTTCTATCTTAGATGTACTGCGCCGACCAGGATAGGCGTAGAAGTTGGTTGAAGACGCTGTCACAGGCTCATCAATTCAACCAAACTTCCCCAGTTCTGCAAAATCCAGTGGCACCGTGGAGTCTGGTAAATACGAGGTCATGACCCATGAGATACTTCGAATCAAAATTGCAACATGACTGCATGTCAGGGTTGATTTCATTTAATCGCAGAACCAACTCGTGAGGTCTCATTCTTGCTTTCTATTGACGCTCGTTGCTTGCCTGCTTGCCTATCTAAGTTCCTCTTTGCAAAGACAATCCATATCGCCCAGCTGAATTATTCCTAAGCGTCAGCACCGCGTACTCGCAAGAACTGCGCAAAATAATCCTCAATCTCACCGCTGCGCTCAGGGAACGCAGTCATACCAACCCAGAGATCCGGCCGGACGACCGCGACGGCGCCCGTCGAGTGGTTCGCACCCCACGTGGTATGCGCGTCCTCGTCAGGCGCGCGGTCGTCGAACACGACAGTGGCCTCGACGTGGCGCAGGAATTCCCTCAGGAGCGGCGCGTCCTCGAGGGCCGCCTCGAGCTCGAACGGCAGCAACTTGACGACAAGTACGACGTCGAGCAGCGCCGCGCCGCCGGCCAGAGCGTAGAAGCCGCGCGGCCCGAGCCATGCCGTCGCCAGCGCATCCAGTTGCCGCCGCACCTCGCGGCCGCGCAGCGTCGAGCCGAAGACGACGAGGTGGAAACGCGGCGGGCCCGCTAGCTTGTCGTAGAGATAACCCGTCTGCTCCGTGGCGAAAGCTACGCGGGGGTTCGGGGCGCGGACGCCGTTGCTGACTTTGAGGGGAGGCGATTTGGTCACGGGGGAAGAGAAGGGGGAGGGTGTTGATGTTGATGTTGATGATGGGGGCGCCAGAACCGAGGGGTCATAGGGACAATCGACGCCGAGCAGGAACGAGCCGTGCGACTTAAAGAAGTTGGCGAGGAATTGTAGGTCGCGCTCTCTCTGCGTCTCCTGGTCGGCCGGGTCGGCATTCCCGTTGGCGTTCTTGGTGTCTTCTTTATGGTCGTTGATCTCTTTTGTAGTTTTGCCGCCGTTGACTAAACCGGCAGCCGTTGATGCTGACGACGACGAAGTTTCACTCGCATACATCTCCTGACTCACGACCAATTCGCCACCATCGCCAGTGCCCTGCCTCTCGATGTCATGTAGATTCGGGACCTGCAGGCTCGACCCGCAGACGAACCTCAGATACGTACCCGACGTCTCGATGATGCGCACGGCGTGCTTCCGCCGCTCGCTGCTGTAGGTCGGCAGGAGAACGTCCGGCTTGGCGAGTCCCTTGCTAGCAAGGCCGAGCTTCCATGCCAAGTTGGCCGCGTCGAGGATTGACGCGTTGAGGCCGAAGGCGCCCATGACGCTGTGAACGTGTCTGTAGAACCGGACATGTTAGCTCGGCGATGACGAAGGGACGAGACACGCAGAGTATCAAAAAAGGGGGGAACGGAGCTCATTGGCATCTCACGTACGCAGCGTCACCGACTATGTGCACCCGCATGTCTGGGGAAGAAAAGCTGCGAGCCACTCGCTCGGAAACTGTGCTTATTGTTAGCTCTGTCCGTTACTACTAGGTCAAATAGCCCTAAGACAGCCGCTTACTTTTCCATATCGCGAACCAGCTGAGCGGAGCGGCGAACTTCAGCTTGTAAGGGGCGAAGATGTTGTTGGCCTGCTCGAGGACCTCTTCGGGTGTGATGGAGTGAATGTCGACGTTGCCCCCGGACTCGGCAAACGTGGGGTCTCGAAAGCTCCTCGAGGCGCCAAGCGGTCCTGTCATGGATATATCGAGCTGCGTATACAGCCTTAGGGGCTTCGTCAGCGGGAAAAACAGCCCGGCCTGGAAAGTAATGTGTCTGGCTCATAGCTTACCTGATGTACCCGTCTTCTCGGGGGATAATGACGCATCCGCCGTGCTTTGAGCTGATGACGCTTCTGGAATCAGGGAGTCAGCTATATTATGGGTACATATCAAGACAATGACGATGGGGGCTGCTAGTGCTTCTTCTTACCCAAACACCCAAGCGTGCGGATAGTCCGACTCAAAGACGCAGTCCATGATCCCCCAGTATATATCGGTGCTCACGCCATCGAAGGGGATGCCAATCGACTTGCGGACCATGCTGGCCGCCCCGTCACAGCCGACGAGGTACTTCGCTTCGACGACCGACTCGGCGCCCGTCCGCTCGTTGAAGATGGTGGCCCGGATGGCATGCTCAGGCTCGGGACCCGGGGGATCCTCCCTGGCCACCTTGGAGTACGCCTTCAAGATGCTGCTCCGCTCGACGAGGTGCTTGTGTCTCGACAGGTCCCGGATGTAGATCCTCTCGACCTGGCTCTGCGTGATGATGTGGAGCCCGCGGTACCGAGAATCGGACTGATGCGACCGGTTGAACAGCAGCTTCTTGCCATCCTTATAGATAGCCGTCCTCTCGATCAGCGGACCTTCCTCATGGACCTCGGGCGCAAGGCCCCATGTTGCTATCGTCTCGAGGAATCTCGGCTGCACGCCGTCTGCTCGGCCGGCGTTTAAGGGTCCTTCTGCTTTATCTGGAATGGTTTGAACGCGTCTTGTCAGTTCTCAAGCATCATGATGATGGGGCTGCTGTGGTAAAAATGAAAAGCAGGACGGGGGTTTAGTGTGAAGTACTCTCAGCTCATTTCGCATTCACGTCAACTTACCGATGATCCTAAAAGACACTCCCTGCCTAGCAAGACTAGCCGCTACTGCCAGTCCGCTCGGGCCAGCTGAAAGCCCCCATCGCGAGTTAGTAGGTGTGTGCAGACATATGTTCAGCTGGGACGATTCTGCATACCTCCCACGATGAGCACGTCAACCGTCTCCCGAGGAGTCCACCACGAAGGGATCCCGTGCGGGTTGTTCGTCCCGTCGTAGATGGTCGGCCAGGTGCGGATGACGCTGATGCCCAAGTCATTGTGGACGGTTGAAGTGACCAGTTCTTTAGACGGTGCTGTCACGTAGCCACCCTTTTCGTCGCCATCTTTCCACTCCCAGGGATTTCCTTCGCATGGCTGGCGAAACCCGTTCTGCCAGGTACTAGGAGGAACTGCTTTCGCCATAGCGGTGCTATTAGTTTGGGGGGTGGGGAAGGGTGGGATGCAGGGAGTCAACGTCAGAAGAGCTACGGCGATCTACGGCGGACTGCTTTGCAATGCTACCCCGGCTAAGGTGAGCCAGTTAAGCGCAAAGAATCGAGTTATTCTCCCCAGATCAATGAGGCATGCTACTCGGTGTCGTCCCAGGAGCCGGCGCAAGTGGCGGGGCCGGACGTCAGACTCCGCCCCTGTACGCCGGTCCAGCCGTTCGGTCCCGTTCGACGATGGGGACTTCTAGTATAGTCTCACATCATTGCTTAGATATCGGCGGTCGATCCGACGTCCAGCGCTGAACAAAAGTCACAAAGTATATCCCGCTGGCTGGACTTTTGAGCGTCAAGTCTGGTACTCCATCAATTCCCTAGTCGAACATACGCCATGGCCACGACTCTAGACGACACTTCGCACAAGCTGCTCCAGCTTGGGGGGCTGGTACAGGCCACCATCGCGCAGTTTGTGACCCTGCGGCACTCTCATGGTGAAGGAAAGGAAGGGACACTCCCGTCAAAGCCCTTATTCAACGCCCAGCGGACGCTGCTCGCTGCGGCCGGTATGATCACCGAGTTAGTTAGTGAGCCTCAAAGCCGACTTCTCGAGGTCTCTTCACAATACTTCGAGGCTCGAGCTCTGCATATTGCTGCGGGCCACCGGATCCCCGACTTGATTGCAAAGAATGGGCCGCGTGGACTTGGCGCCGAGACACTCGCAAGTCACACCGGCATTGAGAGCCGAAAGTTATGTACGGACTTGAGTTTCTCCGGAACACCTCATCATCATCCTCATCACCCGCTAGATCCATCTCGGGTATTCTGAGTTCTTTGCTGACTTGTGCGCGTCACCATCTCAGCACGTCTAATGCGCTGCCTATGTTCGATCCATATCTTCAAAGAGATCGACGAAGACGTGTTCGCCAATAACGGAATATCCGAGTCCCTAGTCGGAAACGAGTTCTTACGATCATACATCCTACTCTTGTACGTGCGCACCATTTCACCCCCGTAGATGAACCTACCGCAGCTGATGATACGGCAGCGGACTCGACCTTTATAGCAGCTCCGACTACCTCCCCCGGTATCTCGACGACCCGGTCCGGGGCCACTCGTATGCCGTCGATACAACGCCGTGGCAGGATGCCGTCAACACCTCCAAGCCCCGCTGGGAATGGCTCGAAGAGAAACCCCCCGCCCGCGATATCCGCGACGGCTGGAGCGGGGCGGACGGCGCTGTTAGTGCGTACCCGGGGGTCTTCGGGCCCGAGCTTAACAGCGTTAAGGCTGGAATTGAATCCGGGGAAGGGGAAGAAAAACCCATTAGCCGGCCCGAGCACGCCATCTTTGGCCAAGCTATGGTCGGTGGCGGGCGCGTGTTCGGCCAGGCACATCTATACGGTAGGTTGCTAGTCGTAAGCAGCGGTGAAGGCCGGCACAGGCGGGCGACAGAGAGCAGTGTTTAGTCAGTGGCTTGTGAATTACGACTGACATGTTTTACCAACCCGCAGATTTCCCGTGGGCTTCTCTAGGGCCAGCGACAGTCGTAGATGTTGGAGGCGGAGCAGGTAAGCCAACCCATATCTACTTCATGGCTTTATGTAGCCAAAACATCCCGTAACCAGCCATGAAAATCTCCTCCTTTATCTTCTCGTCCCCGGTAATCATCGTCGCAGATGATGAAAAAACGAGAGCTGGTAATCAGATCAGAGCAAGACTAACGCCAGAAAACATGAATGACCACAGGCGGCTTTTGTCTGCAACTGTCGCACCACTTTCCGGACCTCCGGTTCATCATCCAGGACCGCGCGCCGGTCCTCGAGCTCGCCAAGTCGGAGGTATGGCCAGCCGAGAACCCCGGCGCGCTCGCCACGGGCCGCGTCGAGTTCGTGCCGCACAACTTCTTCGAATCCAACCCCAGCCCCGGCGCCGCCGTCTACTGGCTGCGGTACATCCTGCACGATTGGTCGGACGACTACTGCGTGCGCATCCTGGAAGCCATTCGACCGGCCATGAGCCCTAAGAGTCGCATTCTCATATGGTAATTACGTTCCACGCCCCCTGCCTCTCTTATTCCGGTCATTGAAGCCCATGGCGCTCTTGTGTACTGACAAAATGATTCTACCGTGCAGCGACCAGGTCATGAATACCACTCGGGGCTGCTCCGAGCTGCCGGGGGCGCCGGAGCCCCTGCCTAGCAACTGGGGCTACTATGCGCGGTACTCGCACCAGCGGGATCTGGCAATGATGTCCATCATCAACGGCATCGAGCGAAAGCCCGCCGAGCTGCGCAACCTCGCCACGCGCGCGGGGCTGCGGCTGAATCGGATCTGGGATTGCAGGAGCCAGGTTGGGCTGGTAGAGCTGGTGCTGCCGGACAGCGAGATAGTATAGTGAAGGGCATTGGCTCCGACTCTCGCCTACCATATATGTATGTCTAACTAAAAAGCCTGGAGACCAATGATATCGAGGCTTCTTACTTAGCTCTCAGTGTCTTCCACCTATCTGCGCCGTAAACGCTCAGTAGGTATACAGGGCGAAAATAAGCTTAATGCTGCCCAAACTGATAGAATAACCACAAACCGTCTGACTGTCTGTGTAATCAAGGGCGGTAGGTAGGAAAACCGCGAAGTAGATATACCGAAAGTGCCTCGTAGAAGTGTGGTGTAAAAGGTCAGTTGGGGAGTGGGCCCTAAATGTCTGTAGAATTACATATCTGCAGGGTGACAGCTTCTGGGGTCGGGTCGTGGGGCCAGCGAAATTATCGCACCGTTTAGGACGGATTCGAACCCCTTACTACGACCCCTTAGGATAATTCTTACTTCGTAAGGGAAAATCTCTAGCCATAGCGTTCAAATCAAGGAGTTATTATTTTCTAAAATGAAACAATATTTTTTGTTATATATAAAGCGGTGATTGTTCAATAATGAATTCGCGAACTCTATCACTTGCATAAGCGCGGTTCCCCGCCTTCGGGTTGGTAATGTTCACTACTAGAATTGAGAGATGGGTCACGTTAATCTGGCTTATTACGTCCAATGATGCTGAGTTTCAGTATCACACATACTTCCCTGGTTTTGTCCATCTACACATGACTAACGGGGAGTCTCCGAGCGAGCTCATGTATTGAACGCTCCATAAGATCCATAAGTAGAATCGTTCGCGAGTGAAGAAGTTCAGAGAGAGGGAGGAACGGACCGCAAACACTCATTAAGCGACAATTGGAGATTTGTAAACGATCCAGATTTAGTATAGGTGAGCAGGTAAAATGTGCCTTTTTCCCCCCATTCTTATAGTCCGCGGTTGTCATGATGCACTATATGTTGTATGACCTAAGCCAAAACGTAACGCACACCATTGACTGAGTCATCTCGAAAGCTATCCCCCGACTTGATCTCCGGGAAGATCCAGAAGAAATGCGGCAAGCCGTCATAGTTCTTCAACATGGTCTTGACACTGCCCGGCTCTGTTAGTTTTCAACGCTCTCGCTCACTCGCATATAGACTCACCCAAGCTTTTTCAATTTCAAGTATACCACTGTGCCATCGTCTCGCAGCGGATCGGCTCCGCAGGTGGATATATACACAGGAGGTAGCTCGGCCATGCCCGCGTGCAGTGCGGGAAAGACGTACGGATCGTCCTTTAGGGCATCGCATCCATTTTGAGCTTTGACATAGACGTTAGCTCTGGTGCTCATGGACGGTGTGCAATTGAAACAGGCAGACAGAAAAAGGAGAGAGAGAGGATATGGGCATATAATCACCATTAAAGTTATACATCGCAGCCCGACTAATGAGCGGTCCCTCTGCATTCTCAGTGTACGCAACAAAATCTGCCTTGAACTCATCCGGCACGTATTCCGGATGCATGGTGATTGGGGCCAGTGCCACGATGCCCGCTAATGTCGACTTCATGCCGCGCTCAATGAGTTTGAAAGCAGCAGCAAGCGCGAGCCCACCGCCGATCGACGCACCGATCAGGAAGCACTTATCTTTACGACCACCTAGTTGCTCGCAGATCTCGTAAGCCTAAAACCCAGTGTCAGTTGCATCATGTATAATTGACGGCTGTGAGGGCAAAGAAAACGAAAGAGCAGAAAGTTATCGAGAGAATCGTAGACGATTAGTCGGCTTAGTAATCAGTTGCTTTTCTACTCTGGTTTCCTTGTTTTGACATACCCAAACATATGCATTCAGAACGTCGTCTATCTGCGCTGGGGCCAGATGCTCAGGCGCCAGTCGAAAATCCACTGAGACTAGGATACACGGGGTATTCTGCGCGATGTGACGGCAATTGACTAAAATGAGAATCGACATAAGCATTCTTGGGGGGCTCCACGACGCAAGTTCTCAGCTATTATGGGGAAGACTATTGTGACATACAGTCCTCAAAACTTGCGCCGACACTTCCAGCCACGAGACCACCTCCGTGAACGCTGCAGAGGACTTGGTCAGGCAAATTATCAACACGACAGTTTAGACCTTCTAAGAGCTGCGTACTAGACACCTAGGGGCAGAGCTTGGCCCGAACGTGCTTCTTTAGGCTTGTAGAGTCTTACGGAGACGTCTTTCGAAAACTTCCAGTCAACTAAGATCGAAGTATTAATTCAAAAGGCACACTTTGAAGATAGAAGGGCTTGTGTATAGATACTTACACACCTGTAATTCCGCGTCCGGCGGTGGTAGCTTCGCTTTGATCGCTTCGGATAGCTCGTTGTAACTCTTCCTGATCTCGGCGTGGGTACCGCTGATCATGGGACGAAAGCCCAACTTCTCCTCGTAAGCGAGCCATTCCGCGTTGAGATGCATGATTAATATGAGTCAATTGATATGCCGCATCAAACTCCAGGGTCGATAAGAATAGGCTGCTTTCTCTTGGTTGACGATCCTGCGTGGCGAGTAGAGGTCTCAGATGTGTCCAGTATCTGGACCTACAATGGTATTGGCACGGCGAAGTCTTGGTTCTGAGTATGGCTGGCTACCAACAGATTAGAAAGGTAGAGGTTAGCCAAAGAGATAATCGCAGCTATCTAGTGCGAATAGAGAGAAAAAATTGAGAAGAGTACAAAAATAAAGAGCGTCAATGTACTCCACTGCTAATGCTGTCCTCACAGGCCGGGACCCAAATCAAACTGCAACGTGCCAGAAAACGATGATAGTCTACGAAACGAAAGAAAAAAATGCTGTCATCCGCCGGAATACATATGTCTCGCTCTGATAATGGCTACCGTATAGCAGGAGAATCTTCAACGAGTATGAGGACGCTCGCAGGACCGGAGTATGACGGGTTACGGACAGCTCGAGCGGTCTTTTTCAAATCATAACTGTATTAAACAGTGCCCGACAGATATACGCCTTCGTATAATTCGTAGCACATAATCATTAGTAGACTAGGAGATCTTCGTGAATTTCGTGCGCGCAGTGAGCCATGCCCGTCTCCCATTCCCCCCTCTTCGCCTCGTCGCCAACATGGGCAGCCATGCTGGCCGACCCCAGTGGCCCAGCCGCCGGTGCCAAACTCGACTTCGACGAGAACGCGCCGTACCCGTGGCAGCAGAACCGCGCCGAGCGGCAGGCCATGGAGGAGAAGTGGTCCCAGCTCTTCCCGCCCTCCAAGTACGGCTACGAGCGCGCGGAGCGGAAGGTGACGATGCGGGACGGCGAGGAGATCACCGTCATGGTGTACCAGCCGAGCGACCGCCGTCCCGAAGAGAAGCTGCTGCCGCTCGTCTTCAACACGCACGGCGGCGGCTGGTACCAGGGCTCGACGCTGACCGAGGAGATCTTCCTCATGCGCGTCATCATGAGCGCATTCCGCTTCGTCATCGTCTCTCCCGAGTACCGGTTGGCTCCGGAGCGGCCCTTTCCGGGTCCGCTGGATGATTGTATGGATACATACCTCTGGGCGCTGCGGAGCTCGGACGAGCTCGGCTTTGACCGGCGCGAGGTTCTCCTTGCCGCGAGTAGCGCTGGGGGCAGCCTCACAGCTGCCATTGCCGCATGGATGGGAAAGGCGATGGCGGGAAAGGATGTCGGCAACGAGGAAGCGCGAAAGTATGGCTTTGGCACCGAGACCCGGATTCGGGGCGTAATACTCAACGTGCCCATTGTCTGCCATCCGCGATTCTTTCCGACGGATGGTTTCGAGATTACGAGCTACAAGGAGGCGACGGCGGGAACGACGCTGCTGTGCTCCGAGGAGATGTACAAGATCTGGGACCTGTATGCACCGTCCACGGGACAATACTCCGGTGCCAACGTCGCGATGTCCCCTCTTCTTGACGACCTCAGTGACTTCCCGCCCTGCAAGCTCTATGTGGCTGGTCAGGATCCGGTGCGCGACGAGGCGGTGGCATTTGCAGAAAAGCTGAAGAAAAGCGGCCGGGAGGTCGACCTCATCATGTATCCCGGTGTGCCGCATGTCTTCGCGGCTTTTGACGATCTTCACGAGACAAAGCAGTTTTGGAGGGACTGTCAGAACGGCATTAGAGCGCTGATGGGCTCTTGAGCTCTGGTCCTAATAAAATAATATACTAGTGACTTGGAGTTACTGCTTATAGATTTTCTGATGTGTTTGTGAGAATCTTCTATCGAGGGCTCTAGACCACAGAGTGAGCAAAAGAGTTGTGTAAACGAAATCGTGAACACATACTAGTACAATCTGAAATATGGTACAGTGGGGTAGTAGATCCCAAACCTGCTAATCTAGCTGTCTTAGTAACGCTGTGATATTCTAATGAATTGGTTACGCAATGATCAGACAACATATCGTGCAACATCTATCATATGACATATCGCTGATATTGGGATTGAGCTTATAGTTAGCTTTGTAACCTAAGAAGTTCTTCGGCCGGCAGTACACGACACCGTATTACAGGTTAACCTGTATGCTTCAACTACTTATCAGGGCGCAGCAATTGATTCTGAGTCCTTTCATTCTCTAAGGGTAGGATAATATCTTTATCAATATGACTGTCCCTGTCGCCGCGCCGGGTTTCACCTGGGCATCTCGGAAACTGCGACAAAGAAGCGCGTCTACGAAGTAATACCTTCTTTGGCAAAACCAAAATAATGAAGACTGCTGCTTAGGCTGTCTAGAATAGAAGAGGATGAAGTAGAGATGGAGTGTCGCAATGCGCTCATATCAGCCGCTATCACTCTAATCGTCTCCCTCTAATGATAAATACGCTTAGGGCATGACTCTTTCGGCACTTAGATATAAATATAAGACCCTCTCACAATACCCTCATATCAGCTATGGCTTCATGGCTGCACGACAACATGACAATTCATAAGGGTGTTCTCTTTTATGGTCCAAACCGAAGATCAATATGGGTTAAGTAATCTCACGATCGAGTTCAAGTACTCATGGGGTTCCTAGATCACATAATGCGCTTTGCATCATTACTGGAAACAGCTGTTGGAGTTTTCCCAATCTCAAGTCTCTCCCAAAGCGCGGTTCAGCATGAGCCCGTCCAAGTACGCTCGAACCTCAACAATTTTCTCATTTTCCCACCGCGTCGACCACGAGTAGGTGTTATTGTATGGTTCCCCTGTGAAAGATACTTCAGCTCCTGCAATAACGTGATATTTCTCTCCCGATGTACCGGGTGAGACGCGCAGATGAACAGACAATGATGAACTAAGTAGGCAACAATACCGAGTCTTTAATTGAAATGGCTTACCATTTTTAAGGCGGGCATCAGCGGTCATCTCGACAACAGCCCAGTCATCGGTCTCCCCTCCGATGACCTTGTTGATGTTCAACTTCAGCGGCCCGTCTAAGACGGCAGCGATGCGGCTCGCAGATTGCGAGAGGAAGGCCTGCTTCGTGCCGTACACTCCTGAGAGAGCATGTGTCCCCATGACAGTCCAATGGACGTTATCGGAAACATAGTTCTTGTAGAATTTCTCTGGTTCTCCGTCTTGGAGATGCTGAAAGATGGCCCGGATGCGTTGTTGGCTGGGTGCAAGGCTCTTCGCCATGATGTGGGAGTTCCGCCAAGCTACAGGGGCCTGCGAAAGAAGCGTGTTGCTCGTCAAGGCAAGATCGTATTAGAAGGATATTATATGGCTTCTACAATTTTTAATGCAAGTGTGTTTCCAAGAGTTCAAGCCGATGAGTGTGTACTCCGTTATTCTTCGGGGAAGTACTACAAAGGTCTGCGGGGTAATGAATTGACCGCCTAGAAGTTCATGCATCCAACAAATAGCAAATGATTATACTATCTAAATCTTTGATTTTATGTTTTATACAACTAAAACAACAAGTGTCATTCACCTATAACTTTTACAAGGAGCTCAGCTTACTAGCTTGGCAAGGGAGCGTGGCAAGGTTTCGGGCCGGCCTGGAACCTGCCCACGCCCTCGGCATGGATCGCTAGCTTCATGTCCCCATGCGTCACTATCCCTTTGGACTTTATTTCGGCACCGTGACTTAAAAGTGGAAAACCGGGGCCGCATCTGCAGCTCTTCACACCCAATAGAAGGATAAGATGCTGCAAATGCGGCCCCGATTTTCCACTTTTAAGTCACGGTGCCGAAATAAAGTCCAAAGGGATACTCTGCATGTATGTCTGCCCTGTAGTATCCATTTACCCAGACGCAGGAGTGGAAGAGGTGGGAGAGTATGAAATCGATAAGCGCTGTCACCTAGCTCCTCTTGGGTCTCACCGGCGCGATAGACACACGTAATCGATCGATCTTTGCTGTGTTTGGGGGGAGAGAGAGAGGAACAGCGAGACCGGAGTATAACGGAGTACCAAATCACACCAGTATCCCCAAGTTAACATACTCTAGTAACGGTCCGCCGCCCGTCTAATAAGCTTATAAGGTGTATTATTTTATAGTATAACTACATTAATATAATAATAATAATAAATCATGAATAATAATAATAATAATATATTTTATTTATTTAATGTTATTTTTTTTAAATATAAGTTATTTTATTTTTTAATAATTATATATAAAAATATATAAAAATATTAATTAATTTTAATAGTCACCTCGTTTATATATATAAGATGTAAAGTATTTATTAAGCTTTATAGCTTATATAAGATCAACCGCCCGCCCGTTATAGTTAGGTGAACCTGCCAAAGGGCTGTATATTTACTGCAATCAGCTGTTCGTGGAGTGTTTTCGGTACATACCTGGAGGGGCACCGTAGGAGACGGGAGCGCACGGCCCGTACCCTACCCAGGTGCATAATGCTCGTTGGTGGCTTTTGGACTTCATATTTACCCCGCGCTCAACCGCACCCTTCGCACACAGCCCCTTTTCTTCGTTCGAGTAGTTATTTTATCGGAATACTACCTACTTACCCTCCCACCATACTGCCTTTGTTGCTGCCGCAACGCCCCCATAATCATAGAACCGCAAGATGAGCTGGGTTTCAATGTTTAACCCTTGCTTCGTGAATTGCCACGTAATAAGGCTGAAGGATTTCTATAGTATGCGCCCTCTACCAATCCTTTGCCTGCATGTGCAACTCAAACTCAAATCAGCATCTGTGCCGCATGCAGAGCTTATCTTATTAGAACCCCCCGGCATTAGTCTTGCTCACTTCGTGCTTATCTTCCACGACCGATAATAGGACATTACCGACTTAGTATCAAGGACGTGATGTGAGCGCCTATAATAAGGCTGGGAGCCTCATCTCGGGTATATCAGTCTATAGATAACTTCCGGGACGTGGCTGGTGTTGGATCGCTGTCACTCCTGTTCTCCATCTAAATAAATGATGAGCTCGTCTCCACGAAAGTCGCCCAAGAGATGGAGTGCCCAAGAGGACGCGGCTCTACATGAAGCCGTCACGAAGCAACGTCCGTAACCCAGTCCGAAATCCCTCAAACCCTCGATGAGTAATAAGATTGTAAATTGACCAGCATTCTAAAACGCGCAGAGAGCTCCCGTGGAAGTAAAGACTGGCACCGTATTGCACAATGTCTTCCTGGCCGATCCAACAAGGACTGCCGCAAGAGGTGGGTTAATCAGGTTCGCGGGGGATTGAGAAAGGGTGCCTGGAATCAAGACGAGGATGAGCGCCTCCGCCAGGCAGTCACCAAATATGGCACCAGGTATGAAGTGACCCTATTGATCCTTAGTTGCTGGAATATCATCTCATCAAAGGCATAGATGGACACTTATCGCTAGTGAAGTAGGCTTGCGCTCAGCGGACCGTACGACTGAGTTACCATTACCCCCATCTCTCAATGTCGGCGTGAAGAGAAACTAAAGTATATTTCATAAGAGTGTGCCAAGAGATGGCAACATAATCTCGACCCCAAGATCAAGCATGGCAATTGGGTGGAGAAAGAAGCAAGTGCCACCATCGCCCCCCGCCGCGCCCTCCAACGTCTGTGATCCTAACCGCGAAGTAGGACGAGGGGCTCCTGGATGCGGTCAAGCGATACGGTCGGAGGTGGAAGAGGATACAGAGCCAATTTTTCCCCGATAGGTCTCGGAATGATCTCAAAAACAGGTAACGAGAACAAACATGCATCCCCTCGAGCATGCGTGACAATCAAGCGCGTGGCCTTCCCGGTATTGATCAGTGGCCCAAGGTACACCATTCTGACGCGAAATCGTAATTCTTTCGACGACGCCTACTCCCCCGACCCGTCGGCCTACAGATCGTCATGCGAGAGCAACGACTCGGAATCAGAGGGAGACACTGACGCCGAAGACGACTTCACCGACTCTCAGGAGGTCGACAACGAGGCCCTCGCACAGCCGGCGGCGGCGGGCTCCTCGAGGAATGATCAGTACGATGACCTCTTCGGCAGCTCCATGCTGACTGACCAGGACCAAGCTATGATCTGGGCTCTCGATACGCCGCCCATCTCAGAACGGGACACCGTCACGGCCTCGGACAAGTGCATGCCCCTCGGACTCCCGAGGTTCGACGGCCCTTGCGGAGATATGGCACCGGGCGTGGTGGCGGACCAGGTGCCCACCGGGCACGGGTCGCACGGGTCTCTGGCGCTCGACACTTCGGGGCTCGACGGGCTATTCTCTGCTGCCGCTGAGAGCACGGGCTTCCGAGCCCGCCACAACAACGCTCCTGCGTATGATGGCGGGAACAGTAGCAGCACTATGCTCTGGGGGCCGGCGCCCACGCTAGAGCCCGGGCCGGCGCCGACGGATACAGCGAAGAGCTCGGCTCGCCATCATCACGAGACGTCGTCAGACTCGTTCGAAGTTACGATACGGATCAAACACTGTGACAGGACGACGCTGGGCTACCTGCTTGACATCACGCAGCCGCTCAAGGACAAGGTACAGATGGAGATCAAACACGGTGCTTAAAGTAGGCCTGGTTACTTTGCTATAGAGATAGATTCCTACCCCAGTACCTACCCTAGTAGTTGTCTCTCCTACAGCACACTGCAAGGCGTTTGGGAGAATTCAAAGTATCTACATGAGAAGAATTCGGTTGGAGTGCAAACCGTTCAAATCGATGAGGTCTACTTAACCTTGCCGGCTGCAAGCGGCCAGTTGGCCTGCGCAGACCTTTGACCGAAAAACAAAAATGTACTAACCTAGTACACTAGGGGGTCATCGTCCTAATTAGGAAATTGATTCTTTCCATCGGGTTAGACTAAGTGCAGGGATATATCACACTAGCCTAAGTTGTCAAGCTACCTAGATACCTACGAAGACCAGCCTAACGAAGGTCTTCATCGCAGCTGAATATGTATTCGTATCTTTCCCGAAGGACTGATCTACGGAGTACACATGGTAGACATCACGGCTTATGTGAGCGTCGAGTCCTCCTCTCTTACTAGTACACATTGCCATGCAAGATAAGCGTTGGACTGATCGCCGCTGTTCACTACCAATGAAGCAACCCACGAGTGACCCTCTCGAGCCTCTCTCTTCTACGACTGTAAAGCCTCAAATGCATGATCCATCCCTAAACGGTTAGCAGATCTATGTGAATCGTTACTACGTACCTATCAAGTCACCTGTGATCCTCTTCCTCCTTAACCCGAAAACGGGGAAGACCTTGTTATCCAACTTTCGGTCCAAACATTTCCTCTATTTGAAATCTTCGAATGCTGTGTCAATTTGGTTTGATATGATCGTTGTCAAAGTGCTGAATAAAAATCTCGCCTTTCGTCTCATGCTACAATGAATGTGGCTTGTCATGTGACATCATATTTTGAATATTGTAAGAACCCGTGGACAACGATATAACATAATACTGTTCGAGCAAAACAATGCGAACGACCTGACCTATTTAACACGAGGCTTCCTGTCATAGATCCCGTGACCACTATACTCACTCACCGCTGCTCTGGCGGTGTCCGGGACGGTGTGTTACACAACATGGGATCCTTCGACAACAGCACCGCATACAGTACGCCTTCCTAACACGTGCAGACTGTCAATACACTTGGTGTTCTTACTACTCCGCAGTACAGGTATCCTTTAGTCTATCACTGTCTCTTAGCGCACTTTCTGCGGCAAGAAAAGGGGTGGCCCAAGTGACATCGTTCGGAGCTGGAGGAGTAGTGCGTACCTAAGTGTAGGACCCCGGGGGTCCGATTCCCCCTTACGATTACGGTTACGACCTGGGTAGGTACCTAGGTACTACCTAGGAGGGCAGGACCGTCGCACCGCCACGACGAGTCGGCAGGCACCTTCACAATAGGTCATTCCAGCCACTGCTCAGGCGCCACTTAGCAGCCAACTGGAACAACGCGTCCAGAGTTATGGGGCCTACGGGGTACTCGGCTTGCAAATCGCCGCATACTGTCGACAAAGGGGCATGGGCAGCACAATAAGGTTGTGATTCTTTACATGGCGTCTTGAAATGGGTGATTATTTGAAATGTCGATCCGTAATTGATGCCCTGCTTACCCAGTTGCTCATACCACGTTCGCTTCGCTGTAATTAAGCTCAAGAGAATTGCTAGGTGGTTGATATTTTGACAACAATCCGGTCTTGAAAGCCTCTACGACGATGGAACCAGTAGCATGGGAACCAGATGAACCATTTTCATAGGTTGAAATATTGAACTCCCACCACTTGGATGATGCTGCTGCCTTCGCAAGGTTTCTCTTGTGAATTGAGAAGAAGGGTTCCGTCTGAGACTGATGGTTGGTGGATAGAGCAAGAGCATTCGTGATATTGACAGTGGTAAAGAAAAACGAATGCCGTGTTGTTTTATTGATACTCTTTACTTCCATGATTGCCCCCTTGGCCATGGCTCAGTATCCTGAACCCGGGAAAACTACTGTTGCCCCAAGCTTATGATCTTGAATCCAAGAAACATCGTGAACATTGAGCAAGCTCCGAAAGGCATAGTGTCTTCCGCTACCACCTGGCACTAATGAACCCAATAATTCGTATCGTAGATATTTTCGCTGGCGACATCAAGGCTAGATCGACTCTCCTCCCAGAGAGCTTCTGTCAGGTATATAGGTGACACCCTAGTGTGTGCCTATAAGGCTGGGTCTATATATACGGGCTATCCCCCCCAACTACCAGTTGGAAGGGCTAGGGGCCATTTGACCAATACACCTTCATGGCTACTGACCCCTTTCTACCTGGCAAAAGTATGCATTACTTTGTCCCCTCTGTAATACACTATTTCAACACTCCCCGCCAGCTGTACTCGCGATTTCGTGCGTACAGATGGAACGTCATCTTGCGCTCTCTATTTCTGTCGCTACTCGGTCTCGAACCATGGCCGCTAGGCCAATACAGTCTTACAGGGGGCACCAGAGAGTGTTATATGCTAGCTAACTTGCCAAGATAATTCGGCGCTCTATCCACTGAGCTAACCGGGCTCATAACCTGGCAAAAGTATGCATTACTTTGTCCCCTCTGTAATACACTATTTCAACACTACCTACCTGCTACGTGACTGTAGGGCTATCCATTCACTCTGGGACAGATACAACTGACAGCTTCATCGTAGCGGTATGGTAGGAGTGAGGTCACTACGTGATATAGCCGTTATGAGGACTAGGGAAGCTGTTGCAACCTATCACAAGGGCTGGATACAGGGCTTGGAGAATGACTCAATATGAGAATAATATTCTATGAGCGCATAATGACCCTTAGCCATCCAAAGGACCCTCTGTCCCTTGGAGGGCTAACTAGTCTCTATATACAGGAGTCCTACGGACCTAAACCTCCTTTATGAGAAGGTTTAGCCGTATGTCTCAGTCTCTGAATAGCTTCATCCGAGACATCCTGCAGTTCGGCTACATGCCTATACGAAGGTCATGAAGTTTACGGGGCGTCGCATAGGTGACCTTCCGTCAGCGCGTAGGCTTCCGTACAACAATACCAGCCTTCGTAGAGGCACCTGTTTCCCCCTAATATAGCGTTTAACCAACCTCTCCGCGCGTAACTATGTGAAGTGTATCGAAGGTGAGTAGGAATGGGAAACAGCACGATACGGTTTCATGCATAAATACTCGATAAACTTATTGTCTGAGCAGCAAGTGAGCGCTGAATGCTATTTTGATTGGGTGAATGATCCTAGTCGACGCGATCGCTATGCTTTCATATCATGGATTGAGATAGCCAAAAGGATAACCGCGGACGTCGTCATAGAGTGCTCGATGATCTGATAGAATTGGAATAGATTGCTATTCTCGAAATCATAGCTCGTTATCAAAACTCGTTATCATAATCAATCTTCTTATGGCCAAAATTCATTACCAAAGCCGTCTTCCCCGTGTACTTTAACCCATAAATCATTATCATGATAGTTCTTTCATTCTTCTGGCGTGAAAACCCGAATACGCATTTGCTAGATCCCGAAGATTACAGGACGACTTCAAATCCATTGGCTGTGGACGTACAGTGAATTTGGTACCGTCCGGACAGCAAGCTATCCATATGTCAGAATGAAAGTCACTATCGGTGAGAAGAGACATTCGCTCTTAATCTTACTCCGTTTTTTGACGTACCTCCAGTTAAGGTTTCCTGTGCAAGCAATTTTGCACGCCTCTATATAAACTCGAAGCATGTCTTGGGTCTCAGAAGAGGCGGAGTAGCGGTCCAGCATCTCCGACTCGGTAGCTTCGAGCCGCGCGATAGATCTCGAGATCATTAGTACTGCTTCGTCTACGGCTGTCTGAGCAGATTTCGATTCTAGGAATAGCAAGGGAATTAAAGTATCCGCCTGTGAATTGGCCTATAAAATGTTTGTTAAAATATACGTCACGTTGATCTATTGAGATGTTCCTGATCCCCCCCCTTGTTTTTTTCACTTACAAGTTCCTTTTTGATTGATAACACGTCGTTGACCCTATAAAATGTTAGCTTGGTCTAATTGTTTGAGAATAAAACGTCGTTACGTGGATATGATTATATTTATTTCATGCCAAATTCTCTCCATTAGGTCACTCTGCATGATTTCGTCGGGAATAGTAACCCCGGTAGTGTACCTAGGTCAGTCTTAGCTCCATTCCTGAATAATGACGGTCTAAACGAACTCGTGGATTGCCAAGCACTGTAAAACTAGGTCAGCTTCTTTTGTTTTGAGCTTGGTCCGTGAATATGCGTTTAAGACATAGAAACTTCATTTACACGATTAGAATGAACAATGACTGTGGATGTCACTTACGATTCGTACAGCACTAGACCCCATTCGGCGTTTCATGTACTCTTTAACCGTAGGTAAAGCAGCCTTCACTTGAGTATTATGCTCTTCTTCACACATGTTGACAAAAAATGCCATCTCTTTGAAGACTGTGTTCAGCTGGCCTAGTATGAAGAGGTTTTCAGTCAAGTTCAAACAATTGATATGTTTCTCTAATAACTCACGTTCGTTGTAGGAAGCTTTCAGGGCGTCTCCCACTGGTTTGAAACCCTTGATGATAGGATTATCAGTTAGTACGGATAGATCCGGCGGCAGCTGTTTAGATAGGCTCGACCGAAGAAATTCGATAGTTTCTTGTCTAAACTTTGAGGCCGAGTCGAAGTCGTCAATCAATGACGAAAACTCGGAAGAGTCCATTTCTGCTTGCTAATTAGCCTTTGAAAAAATGGGTGTGTTTCATGTAATACCATCATCCCAGATAAATAGCTGTGGTATAAAATTAGCAACCGCTCGTAAGTGCAGCCAGAGCTCCATACCCAAATAGAGAGTGTCGCGGCAACACAGAGTACCTCAAAGGGGGCATATGCCCACCAGGAGGCTGTGAATAAGGCAAATTCGCCCAATTTCATTTTTGCCAGCCGATTTTCTTCTTCTGGCTTAGGGAGGATTCTATTTTCATCATTAGCTTACATATAACCTGTCTGTTCGATATCTTGACTATAAACAACATACTTACGCCTTCAGTGATTTTTGCACATGCTCTTCAAGCTTATCGGTCTGGGGATGGATATACTGTGGCCAGTGTGCGAATAAGCTCTGTAAGTCTGGTATCCTCACATGGCACCCTCGTAGACATGCTACGAGATCCTCTCTTGTACTAATCTCAGAGGGCGAGGTGCCAGACCCTGGTATTAGTGTTGTGTTGAGAACGGTGGTGCCCATGTCTGGTTGATGACGAACAAGTAGACAACGATCAAACGAGATTTCAGGTCGCATAAAGCCTCCCACTGCCACTTGGATCCCCGTCTTCTTAAATAAATCTACCAATACCCATCGCTAAATTCTGGTAGCCTCGACGAGTAATAACCCAGTGTGAATTTGGCCTACGGACTGAACTGCCAAGACTCACTAGCCCCTGCTCGGAAGACTGATACACCCCAGAGTCTACCAAATACGAAGGGATAAACCTACTAACTTGTGAGGAGGCAGCTGAAGTCTGTAAGGGAGACTTTTTGACTCTCATTGCCGCATTATGACTCAGATTAACTTGACTAGACCAAACAACCCATGCTGAAAACGACAAGGCTTGAAGGTACGAGGAATTGGTAGAGATAACTAAGAAAAGACTAGGAAAGTAAATGCGTGAATTTTGTTACAGAAATAGATCCATATCGGAATAGACTCTCCTAGAAGACTGGCCCGTAGGTGCTCCTGCGTTATTCTATGGATCTGGGTCTAACGTATAATTATCTAACAAGACCAGCCCCAAGAGCGACAGTACCATGCCCCAAGTCCCATCATGTAGAGTATACATCCGCACTGTTTTAAACCTTGCCCATCACCTACCGAAGTTTCCAATCAAGAGGGTGCTGCACTCCCCTATATCACGTTGTCGTTTGTGACGCGTCGGAGATTCAGAACATACGGATAAGTATCACGGTCTTTTCATTAAAATGGCGGTGAATGATTGTTGGTCGAGGACACATAATCCACGTATACGATCGTCTATTTTTCAAAGTCTAACCTGTGATAAGTAGCACTTATTGATGTATATGACTGTTTCAGTAACCAGTCAGGGTATTGGTTGGTTAGCCCTGCGTCCGGACGTGGCACTTGCTCATCACGGACTTGTATCACAGAGGCCTCTTGGGCGACACATGCTCCTTTTTCGCAGAACAAGAATGGTTGGTTTATCCCTCGAAAGGGGAGAAGAAGAGGAGGGGCGGGACGACGGGTTCCGGAGGTTTCATTTCCTTTCATGAGTCCTTGGTACATTGGTTCCTTAGTCGTTACTTGATAGGCTTGCCAACCTAGCAGAAGTAGAACTAAGTCAAACCAGGCACCTGACCTCGCCTGCAGCTGTTGTATGTGGTACCCTAACAAGGTTCATCCTGCCATTTCACAAGCTCCCCAACAGACTCCGAGACATCGTAGGCCTGCCTGATGTCGTATAATTAGCAATTTCAGATTCGCGGAGACTTCGCTTTTGGTTGCCTAGGAGTTAGCATCAGTTAACCGCCGTCCGTACCTTAGCTGTAAATCGGTTCAGGAGGAACACAGCCTGGAAGTGGACAAATGCACGGAAGGCTTCTTTAAGTCCATCCGGAACCCAGTGTGCCAAAGCTTTTGGTAATTACAACAGTAAGTTCTAGCCTGTGGAATAAACATCATAGAGTAATAGTTACCGCTCTGCCATATTTCCGATTGTTTAAGAAACATTTATTTGTTTAAATTAAAACCAGAAATCTTTCATGTAGCCTTATAAACATATTATCTAATTGTCGCGTCCATGTTGTTCTCTAAGTTCCATAAGAGCTCTGGTAAAGGCGTATCAGAGCAAGGCATCGCCTAAGAAAAGACCTCGTTGATGCGCAATAGTATTCAACGGCTTATGTTCTGATACACTCACTCCAGTAGGTGTAACAAAAGAGCCCTGGTGATAACGTGACTCCCTTTCTCATCTTATTTCGCGCTGACATACTATATCGTGCTCGGTGTCGATCTGTGCAGAAGCGCCTAATCTACCATCCACATTGTAAGGAATAAGAAAGGAGGTCCCTCTACATCACAAGCATGTTACAGTGCGTCAGTTCCTCGACTGGCCGACGCGGCTGATGTGCGACAGCCCTCAGCGGCTTATATGTGGCTCATAGACGCACTGTATCGTAACACTAGTATAGGGGTTATAAGAAGACCCTAGTCCTTCAAACCGTTTATATGTCAAGACGACGCTCATATGACACATTCATCCGCCCAGCTCAACAGGCGACGAATTGCGATATGAGGGTGCTTCGGCAAGCTTTGGGCTACTCTGACTCGTCGGAACTACGGTTCTGAGGTCCCCGGGCGAAGACTCCATTGGGTGGGAATCTTGCAGTTCTGGGCGTTGCTGCCATTGACCTCCAGATCTCCTCTTCAGAAAAAGTATACTCGCTATACCCAAGACTAATAAGCCTCCGAGTGCGGCTCCAACTCCTATGCCCGCTTTGGCACCTGTTGAAAGCCCTTTGGAAGCTTCTGTCGTTCCCGAATGAGTGGGTGTAGGCATGCTTGAGGTGTGTACACTAGATACATTCGTGAAGGTGGGAGTAGACGGAGCTGTACTGCTTGACGCCGTCAAGGTAGATGATTGAGTTGGTGTGGGCGACGAACTTGTGCCAAGGGAAGAAGCGCCCTGAATTGTGATGTTGAAGTACGCCGAACTCTGCTGGTTACTCGAGTTGGTGTTGTCGAAAAGCCAGAAGAAGAAGACGGGCGAATGGGAGAGTTGGAATTCATAAGTCTGCACAGTCCATTGAAAGCTTTGGGGGAACTCTTTGCCGGCCGTTTCTGGAATCTGATTAGAAAATGGCTGGCTAGTATAGGGCCGCGATGTCTCTCGTATATGTAGGAACCCTCACGATTGTATATGAATTGGGACGACCGTTGCGCACTTCCTCCCGGTAAGTCTTCCTGCCAAAACTCGAGTCTGTATTCTGTCCAAGGTGTTGAAAATGCTACGACTTGTGTCGATCCCAACGGCCACTGACTATCCCCTGCATATGGGCTAGGGTTTGTCGTGTCTTGCCAGTGGGGAGAGGTAAAGCCAACATCGAGACCATGGGTAAAGCGCGGTAGTAGTGAGAGCAATAAGACTACTAACAAGTGCATTTTAGAAAGGGGAAGCAAATTTTACTAAAATTTATGTCGCCTTTTGAATCTCGAATCTATATAATGAATCATGGGAATAGAATAAGAGGCGTGTAATAGCGAGGCCTGCGAGGTTATAGGCCAGCTTGCATGTGCCGCTAAAAATCCCTAAACTAACATGTACGAAGCCCCCATGCAACTGACTACACCAACTGACCATTATCATTTTGCGATTTCAATCTAGAGGCTCTACAGCTCTCAGCGTCTTTGTTAATTCTATACTATTAGTCGCAACAGGTAGCCTTACGAATACGACGCGCAGTAGAATGCATTCACTTGAGTTATGAAGTAACTTCACGGTCTTTTCTGTATCTTCTAGGATAATATGCCTACCGATAATCCGGAACGTCAGCCCTGTATGGGACCATTATTGTACCAAATTGAGCGCACGATCCGCAACAACCCGCCAGAAAGGCTCCTTTAACCTGGCTCGCTGCAACTTTACGACCATACAACGTACGGAGTAGCCCCGGCAAACTCCGACTCGTTGTCGGGTGTATAGAAGTTGTAGCTAACAATACCTAACGATGTGTGTTGAAGTCAGCGCTTACAGGTGGAGTGTTGGCGACGAGCAACGCGGAGATTTCCTTGATACGTGTTGTTAGAGCCTACCATACCGATTCAGCATCAAGTAATCAGCTTAGAACGGACTGGATCGCGCTTCACAGAGGTTTTCACTTAAAGCGGCCAAAAGTCGACATGTTCTCTTGGTAGCAAACAATGGCCTCAATTGTCGCCGACCGTTTAGATGACTCTTACTGCCATTGCGAAGTTCAAGAGCAAGGGAAGCGAAGCTTGGGATGCTACCAACGGAAAAGGGGGTTATGCAGCTGTACGGCTGGCTCTGCTGACGTTCCCTCGCAATTAGTTCCCACTCTTGGCATTGCTGTTGGTTGTCTTGCAGTAGACAGCTCATAGTATAGCTGTTTATGGGTATACAGGAACTGGCTTGTGGCGGCCAAGCGTTCATAGCGACGTCGCTTTTTGATCCTTCGATGTCGGCTCTTCCTATCATACCGAAGCAGAATTCGGTAAGCGTTGGATTGTTCACCCACTAAAAGCAGTATAAGAACTGGTTTTTCGTAGTTTCTTATTGGTGGGAATAGTGAGTTTAGCTAGTCGATATAGCAGTCAGTGAAAGCTTCGTTATGATCCAGTAGACGCCTGCAGTAAAATCGAGCCGGCTCTATGAAGTCTTTTGGGATTTAGCGATGTTTTGCTAGTTAAAGCATTTCGACAACTTGAGCAGGCCTTAAAATAGTTTGCATGTACACTAGTAGTGGATGGTGCCCACAGTGCGATTTTTTTAATTGCGAGTTTGGGGTACCATTCTGTCGGGACCACAGCACCAATAAGAAGGCACCAGTTTGATATGAGTGTGTCGAACTCGGCGCCGGAGACGGCCCCCACTCCCCGCCCCCTCCCCCCACGGCCTATTTTCAGTAATCTTGTGTTGGTAGAAATAAGTCGTTAGGTGGGCTGGGAAGTTGCGAAAGAGGAAGGGTGCAAACCCATAAGCAAGAGTAGCTGTTGGGCCAGTCTGTGACGGGCTTAGCAGCCGCCGTCAAGAAACTGCCTCTCGACACATTCTTCTCTCAAAGTCTTCCATAATCCATTTAAACCTAGTACAACCACAAGTCAGAAATGGGCGGCTTCTGAGCTATGCGGCAACCACCCCGTCGAGGCTGGCTTGGCCTCTTGGCCTTTTTGGTCTTAGTCGTTTTCCTTATCGCCTCCAGATCCTCGCTCGGCATAGCACGAGAATATCCTTATGACCCAATCACTGGTTCTGTCGTAAACCAAACCCTGGGGTTCTCCAACATCTTCGTCGTCGGCCTCCCCGAGCGTACGGATAAGCGCGATGCACTGGTCCTAACGAGCGCCCTCACCGGCTTCCATATCGATTTCATCGATGGGGTCAGGGGCGAGTCTATTCCCGACAAGGCCGTGCCCTTCGGCGTCAATAGGAACGCCCTGATGGAGACCAATCTGGGAAGCTGGAGGGGTCACATGAATGCGATCCGAAGGCATGCGCCGAGTGAAATCTCCAATGTCAACTAGAGTTCGACTAACGCAAGGAGCGCAGGATAGTGGAAGAAGATCTCGAGTCTGCGCTCATTATGGAAGATGATATGGACTGGTGAGTTAGTCCGCTTCCCTGCTGAAACAAGTAATTAGCGTCTGATAGGTGGTGGATCGTGTGTAGGGATGTGCGCTTGAAGCATCAACTCGAAAAGATTGCTGAGGGCGCGCGCCATGTGATGCCGCCTAGCAAGAACTCGACCTCGCCGTATGGTGACGCCTGGGATGTGCTGTGGTTGGGCCAGTGAGTCAATCCAACTTTGAGTATCGCCCCAGCAGCAGAGTTTCTCGCTTGCATGTTTCATGCGCCGGGTTGCCGGACTTGGTTTGACCTGATATGCTGACACAGATGGCAGCTGTGGCGAGATATTCCCTGAAGTGTTGCCTGAGAACGAAGGGAAGCCAATACATCCGAAATATACAATACCAGATGACGAGACAGTGGCGCCACTTGACAAGGTCACCGGGCTCGTGGATTTTGCCAAGTATCCAGAGTTTACACGATGGGTCCACATTAGCGGAGGGCCAATCTGCAGTTTCGCGTATGCCCTCTCGCAGGCCGGTGCTCGTAAGGTACTGCTAGATTTGTCTATTGACCATTTGGGAGGGCCTTTCGACAATGCGCTGGCCGGATTCTGTCGTGACGGGGCTTCGGGCAATCTAGATGGGCTCCGAGCCAAGTGTCTAAGCGTCACGCCACCTATCTTCTTCCATCACCGTGCGAAGGGTCGTTTCGATGGTGACAGCGATATTCACGTGCCAGCAAACGGCGATGTGCGGGAGAAAGGAACGACAGAGAACATTGTATGGAGTGCAAGGAATAACCTGAGGAATATGATGCTTGGACTAGAGATTGAAAGTCAGTTCTGAAGGCTTCCATTACTGAAACTCGTAGTAATATGTACTCTACCTACTTTACATGTAATAATATTTTGCATCTTCTTAAACACATAGTAGAGGGAGAATGCGTCTGAAACCTCTCACTTCTAAGAACTAAATCAGATCAAGCCGATATATCCTAGGCATTTGGTAGTTGAATTATTAACAAATATCTTGATGGGAAGTAACACAACTACATCCATGCAATAAGTAATTAGTAATTACAATTCATCTATGTTCTCTCAGAGTTCCGTATCCCATAATACCCCTATTTTTTGAACTCATGTAGGTTGACCTAGTAACCTAACTAGGGGCTGGATTAGCCCCTTTTTATTCACACCGCTCGCTCTACATCAATATTTGTTAAAACTATATGATTACATACTCGTTTTATTCAGGTGCTCATAATCACCGCCCTAAATTGTAACTGCTGAACGGAACTGTAAATCCTAGTTCCACGCACTGAACGCAACGGGATACTAAAATCTCATTGGTTTATGAGTCTCAGGACATTAGACCCCGGCGTCCTTAGTAAATAAACTCAGCCATTACTTAGGTAATCTGTGACGTACCTGGACCTTTTCACGGTCTTTATGAACACAGAAAGCTAGGGCAAATGCTATTTCAAGTATAAAAATTGTAATTTGCAGCTCAGATACCGAATAATTTGAATCTTGAACCCTACTTGCATGCACAAAGTCGCATTGCAAGTTCGATTCTATTCATAAGCACCAGATCAAAACCTTATAACGGCAGCTGGCCGAGAAACCCCGTCAACGGCGACGGGCCTAGACTATCGGAGGGCTAACAGCCATAGAATGCGAACAGACCCATAGCATGTCTATATCCTTCTTTTCCCTTGAATTCTCTTCTATGCTGTAGAACGTAACCATGTTTGAGGTATTAGTGGAAGTGGAAGCAATGAAGCTCTATCAGTTCATCAAGGGTACTGAGGCCTGAATGGTAGGGTCGACAGAAATTTGCCGACATCACCGGGTATCTCCAGCAGCTTGAACAGCCACTGAAGAATGATGACGAAGGAAGCCGGCTCGCCCATGTGCTTGATACCGCCAACAAAGCTGTCCACGGGAATAGGCGTCAGTGTACACGTGCCCACAGGAAGACAAGACATAGCGGATCTGCGATAATTTACGGCAATAATGCAAGAAAGTTTACTCACCGAGCCTCCTTAGGGTCGCCATGTTGCAAACACAAATAGTAATCATCGATAGGGAATATCTCATCTTCCGTGCCATTCACAAGTAGCAGCCGTGCACAACCTTGACGATCGAGAATGCCGCTACTGAGCAGCGAGAACCGGTCACGAGCCTCTTTCTTAAAACGTTCAAAATCGGTTCCATAACCAAACTTATAGCAGAGCGTATGAGCTAGACTGCATTTCCCACGTCAATTGAGACCACTTCGAGGATTTGCGGGTGAGCAATAACACATACTCGAAAGGATACTCCAAGGTATCTGCTGCGTCTAACCATTCTGGGTCGAACATACTACACAAATGCGTTAGAAACCATTAAAGATGAAAGGCATCGTTGACGACAGCGGTGCGACGTTTGGTGGTCTATATCGCGCCGGCAGGAAGTAGAAAAAGAACTCAATATGCTTACTGGTGGCAACCCCCTCCGAGGGCTACTACTCCTTTTAGCTTATCAGCATGCGTGTGAGCAAGGCGTATAGAATCTACAGAAGCCTTAATCAGTAACTGGGACTCCTTGTAGTAGTCTCACAACCGTTGAAAGCCCCTGAACTCGAAAAAGTATAGTTTACGACCTGGAAGTGGCTGAGAACAGGGGGATACGGCTCGGTAGAGCACTCACAGTAGCCGCCGGTACTAAAGCCCCAATTGACAATCTTTCTCTGATCAATGCAGTCTTGGCGACCAATCCAATCGAACATGCTCGACCATACACGATCTGGAGACTCCGGGTCCGAAGGGGCGCCTGGGTTGTCACCCGTTCCCGGGATCTCAACGATGAGAAGAGACACGCCAAGACTAGCCCAGCCGTCCTTCCAGACGGCGAGCTCAGTTCGGTAGCCATCTAGGCCGGTGAAAATGATGACAAGCGGCGCTGGACTGTCGGGAGTTGCATTTGCCGGGAGGTGGTAGAAAGCAGGCAAGACCTTTCCGTCTCCATTGGCCGCGTGCGTATGCGGAATTTCCACCTCCACCATCGGATATTTCTGGAGCTTGAGGCCTTCAAGTGCAGCCTCTTTACCCCTTTTCCAAGCGATCTGCTGTTTCACCGAGCGTGGGGCCGGGAAGCGCGCAATGCGGTATAATGCTGAAGCCCTCCTAAAGGCCGCAGGAATATTGACCGCCTCATTAGCATTTCATACTCCCAGTCAATCTTCGACATGTTTTACCCTTTACAAATATAGAGAGAGAGAGGGTAAGCGCGACCACGTACATGAACAGCTCGGAGCTCTCCATCTTGTCCTCCGAATTTATGGCTCGGGCCACGAGACCGTGGGCTTGAGCGAAAAAGTACGACGCATATTCATCCCAGTCGTATGGCGGCTTGAGACCGGCAGCGATGATGTCTTTGACGACAGGCTCAAAATCTTTCGTTGTTCCGTACATGAAGGGGTATATGCCCTTATCACACTGCCGGTAGCCAATCAATACCAGTCGCGGCTCTGGAGTATAAGTTGATTTGGGTCTTCCACTTACTAAGGGCTTCCATTTCGTCTTCCAGAGGGCCTCGAAGCTGGCATGGTGCTCTGCCGGTCGCGCTAGCTTATCCTGGATGAAGTACTTGCCTCCCGGGAGCGCCATCGAGTCTGGTCAGTAGAGTGATGTAAGGGAATCTGGCTAATAGTGGCGCTAAGTTGGCGTTGAGTGAAGAAATCCCGCTCGCTATAGATAGGAGTACGATGTATCAGACTATGAGTTTGGGCAGAATTGAGAAGGAGAAGACGCCTCAAGCTGATACCTCCTCCACAGCTACCTAGTTTCCGACTAATACCAAGTACTCTAACTATGGACATGGCTAGGTGCCTAGTACCTCTTCGTAATACCATGTCTCACGTGCTGTTTGGCTCTATCCCAACTAGGACGAGATTCCGGACGTGAAGTTGGGGTGTTCCGACACCCGGGGGTCCGTCACCCCGTTATCTTCGGATATTCCAATCAGCATCACCCAAATTCCACCTGAGTCTCATTGGCTTCAGTCCCAGCACAAATCAACTACTTGATCATGCTTCTATAGGATTTGCAGAGCTGCTGTCCCGACGCGTCCAGTTTCTCACTGCCGCTTCGGCCGCCTAAAGAGGCGAAGTCTTGGTTGAGGAGGCTTAAATCTTGCAGCCAATCATGCTTCACATGCTAGGTTAGATGGCTTAAATTAACTCTAGCGGGGCTACAGTCACTACAGTGGCCGCGCAAGTACCCGCCCGCATCAAAAGCACTTGCGAAAGGACAAGCTGTATGTGTTTGTTTGCTGTCTTCTAATAAATAGGTCACAGAGTAGCATAGCAATTCCAGATGCTAGGGCCTTCAGTAATAGCAACTATGCTACCTATTCTTTATCAACTCTGCGTAAAGTGATCACAACTGTTTCAACCTTCAGCTAACATCGAGAACACGTAAGCAAAATTGCCCAGCAACTGTACGATTCCCAGCTCTAATATTGAGATGACATATCATCTTGTGCAGGAACAACATCATGCAACAAAGTAAGTACACAGTCTATATGAAACTCCCAGATTCTGGTGAAGACTGACACACACTGGCGGTTGGATTTCAAGTTTAATCCTCAACCAACCAAGCCGAAAAGACCAGGGATCTGTAGAGACTAGTAGCGAAGTCAGTCTCCTGCTTCTTGTTTGCATCAGCAGTCGGATCAGCATCGTCGTCTATTGCCGCGGTCTTCGTGTAGTACCGTTGCCATGAATAGCTTTCCCCCAGACGCTTAGCGACATCGTTGGCTTCATTGAGACTAACGAGGCGTCGCTTTCCTTCCGCCTGAGCTAAATATTGCTGCACTACTTCCCAAGTGGCATCCTCTCGAACTTTAGGAGTCTGCGTGTCAGGGACAAATGACTCTGGGCTCCTAGTAACGAGATACTCGGGGGTCTTGATTTGAATTTCAATTGAATCGACTCCGCCGACCTTTGAGTTGATGAAGATATCGTAGGCAATTTCAAACGGTGTACGACCCACGGTATTCTCACGATAGAGAAGCTTTGGGTTCCGTTCAAGGATCACTTTGCTCTGCTCAGGCAACGATCGCAAAACTGCTGTGTGGAGGACCGTATCACCAGATCCGTTAAGTATCTCTAGCTCCTCGCCTTGCGAGAAATCTAGAAGAAGGTTCAGAAGGTTCACAGTTGCTGGATTTTCGGGGTCCACAATACGCCGGCGATGGTAGTGCATATTTGATCTCTTTAGGTAGAAATGACAAGGAGTGTCACCACCCTGGGAAAGATTATTCCGCTGGCAGAACATGTGGGTCCTCAACTTGGGATCGAGCAGTTCTAGCATCTGTCGGAGTTGGTCAACTTTCGGTTGGTTTGTAACGCATGCATGGATGATGTTATTGAACTCCTTATCTTTGACGGACTGGTCGGCTCCAGCGCTAATAAGAGTCCTTGCGAACTGAACGCGGCCCATCAGGCATGCCAGATATAAAGGAGTGTGACCAAGATCCGTTTTTGCTTCAAAGGACGCTGGGCAGACCTTGATCAGATACTCGATAAGCTTGTTCGAGGTGTCTCCAAGCGGACCAAGCACAGCACAATGGAGAACAAGGTCATCTGCTTAAATCTTAGTAACATGTTTATCATCCTGTAGAAGGAAACCTACTCTGAATACCAAGCCACTTTGCAATGGCTCGATCGAACCCGCCCGGTGACTCATTTAGGTGCTTTAGTCGTGGATCTTCTCTGGCGACCTTGGACGTGCCGAACTCTCGATAGTGCCTCATGGGAGCATCTCCCAGGAACCATTCAACAGATTCAATTGAGCCCATCGAAGCAGCTGTAAGCAAGGGTGGGCTCTTGCTGCCCGAAGGCTTCGCCACAAGATTGCGGCCCGCCTTGGCCCAGTCGGCTCTCTTCTTACCGTAGACCGTCAGGCCCTGGTAATATCGCGGTTTAACTTTCATCTGCGTTCCACTTTTCTTCACCAGCTCCTCGAGCGGTATTCCCGCGCCAGTCCGCTGGATCGCCTCGGCAAGCATAGTGGTTCGACCCATCTTGATGGCATCCTCAAACTTGCTTTCCGGAAACATGTAGAACTTCGTAGACTCATCTTCGTCTTCAGACCTGCTGGCGAAGCGAGTGTTCATGTCGACAAGGAACTTAAACCGATGAATATCGTTCTGGGCTATTGCGAATGTGAGAAGATTCTTTAAAGCGAAATTGGTCTCTTCCGCTTTCTCTCCATGTAGCACAAAAGTTGGAGTCATCCAGCCAAGGACAGCCGAAGGTAACACATTGCTTTTGACTTGCATGGACACTTGACCGATATTATCAATGGTGAACTGATCATTGATAATCTCCTTGTAGATTTCGGGTTCACCGTTGCTGTCGCCGGAATCTGATTCACAGGATTCATCCTCTTCAGGATTTGTCATTTTGAACCGCCCCTTTTCTTCCTCGGTTGGGGACCACTGCGCTTGTACGATTTCAAGTATGGCTTTAGCCGTATCAAAATTTGCTTTGTAGAAAGCAAGTGAAAAAGCATTGTTGCCTGCCAAATCCGATACCGCTATCTTCAGTGGCGGTTGTCCCGCGCCCCAGGGAGCTAGCGTGAGTGACTTGATGGTTTCAATGTCGCCAGCCCAGACTGCTTCAAAACTAAACGGAGTCAGTTCTGGAGATTCCACGTGTAGAGCAGGCGGGTCAACTTACAGTTTGATATACGCATCCTCGCGGTCCGAGGTGAGATCTTTCACCCCCTTAAAACTAAACACAAAACTGTATTCGGACTGAGGCGTATCTTCGTCCTGGTTGCCTTGGTTCCGTGTCATAGTCTCAATCTTAGGATACAGCTCTTTGAATGTCTTTGCGCCTTTCTCCAGAAGCGCCGTCTCAACCTCCTCGAGCTGCAGAATGGCATCTTGTATGGCCTCCTCCTTTTCCTCAAGGCCTCTGAGGGAAGAAACTCTCTTCTTTTCCTCCTCGATGCTCTTCAAGTATTTCTTGTGCTCTTTTCTTTTCTGTTCAATATCACTAGAGACAAGCCAGTGTTGGCTATAACACCCGTCGTCAGTAACTTGTCTCAGAAGTGTCCTCTTTCGTAAGCCCGTAAAGTAGAAGAGAAATAGTTACTTCAGTGATTACTTACTAGGTGCCCTTCTGAAATCTGGACAGGAACTCCTTAGTTCCACGTGGCTCTTCCTTGACAGACATATAGTGTGAGGTTCCGAGCTTCAAAGACCCGGGCGGAATTCTAGCCTCGGCCGACTCTGCATCGTACTTTCGCAATTCGCTCAGAATGTTTCGTACAACATCTAAAGCCGTCTCACCGGCATTGTAACGACGCGACGACTGATTGCGGACCAAGTCCCAACTAGCTTTCGTGATTGGGCTTGGGTCAACTCCCCTGTCAAGAAGCTCCAATGCTGTTGCAGGCTTGGAGGATCGGATTGCTATCAGAAGAGGTTGTTCCGTTGAATTGCGGAATTTAGTCTGGTTGGTATCGAAATCCTGATAGTTGTCAGAAAGCGAAGGATAGATCCGTTCGGTCAGAGGCGACAGAACTGACAGAGATCGTGAAGAGAAATCAAAATTGAAGAGACAGAAAGATCCAGATGCAATGGTGAACTTACACCGAGATTTACATCTGAGGAATGTTTCGCGCCTTGGAGCCAGCTATCAAAGTCAATCTCTGGCTTCGCTCCAGCATCAAGCAGCTTGAGCACAAGGATCGGGTTGCATTCGTCGATAGCAGTCATGAGAGGACTGGTGGCGCTACTCCTCCAGTAAGTTCCAGAGACAGCTACGTGATTAATAGCCGTCTTGAGGCCGAGTTTGTCATTTTCCCATAGGAAGTCAATGACTTCCATGTTGTTATTCTGTACGGGACATATCGTAAGTGACCGAACACGAGGGCTACTTGAAACAACTGAGAAGATAACTATTCACCTTGATGAAGCGATGGAACGCTGTTATGCCCGTGATATCCGCGTGAGATGAAGTAGCTCCGAGGCTCAAGAGTGTGTCGCACATGCGGATTGCCTTATCTATCGGAAGTGCAAGGGCAAGAATCATAGTAAGAATGGCAGTGTTAGGATTACTGTAAGAACCGTCCCCAATTTTAACAGGGAGCAGGACATCAGCACCGTATTCTTGACAGAGCAGCTTGACCACCTCACAGTGACCTCCAAGAATTGCCAAATGGAGAGCAGAACATTTTGAATCCCACGCAATGGCATCGATCTGATAGAAATCTGGATCGTTCTAATAGTGCACAATTATAGTTAGCGTTACGCAGATTTATATTTCAAATGAACCGCGGTGTTGAGGCCATGCTTCATTTCGTGCAGTACTCACCTGGTCGTCGTCAAGCGGAATTGTCTCGGCTGTCTTCGTTTCGTCCGTGCTATCAACTTTCACAAATGAGCCTGTGGCAATAGACTGAACCCCATCATCTGACGACGAGTCATCGATAAGTTCGCCATCTGATCCGTCGTCCTCCTCTGCACTTCCATCGTCAGGTGAAACAGAGTCACGTTTAGCACAGCCTATATTGTCTTTGGTAGACTGCTCACGAGCTTTCCGGCGCTGATCCTGTTTTTCTTCTTCCTCTTCTTCGTTTGCGTTACTTTTCTCGAGGAGGATCTTGACCATTTCAATATTGCCACGCGCAGCAGCAAGATGCAGTGCAGTGCGTCCATCCGCAATTCGGGCAACAAGTCGAGCACCATGATCGACCAAACATCTGACAATGGCGGGGGTTGAGGAAATAACTGCTAGATGCAATGGAGTCCGACCAGTATAGTCTCTCGTGTTGGGATCCGCGCCTTCTTGTGATAGCCAATCTTCAACATGCTCGAGATCTTCATCCACGATAGCCTGGCAAAGGCGAGCTGTATTACCAACGTATGCCATCTCAGTCCAGTCATCCTCGGTTAGGGGGTTGAAGGATCCAATTTGCTGTCTCTGGAATTAGCATTTGTGAAGGTTACAAGCGACGGCTGCCCAAATCCAGTGAGGCAAAAGGGACACTGTGACTTCAGATGCGGAAGACATTATATGTATAAAAAATATAACATCCAAGAAACCAATTATCCGAATGTGATATGTGTTCAAATATCATTTGAAGTAAGGATAGGGCCATGTGCAATATTAGAACTCCGCGGGCTTGGTGTCACAACCTCCTTTTTCATGTCGCAGAGTTGGGGCAGACGTCAAGGGGTAAAAGAGACTTGCCTGTCGTCCTGGGTCATCTATACGGAAAGTAGCATTTCCTGAGACGTAAATTTCGCTCTCTTTCGCAGCAACTTCAATCTCCTCGGGTGTCTGGGGCTTGGGACATGTACCACAGCAGTCGCCAATGACCTGAGAGCTGTCAGACAAACGGTATTCCATGCTTTCTCAGCTACTTACGTCTTCAACCCGTCCAAAAAAAGCAGGGTGTCTATGTACTGTAAAATGATCAGAACAAGTCATTTCCATTTAGAGAAATTTTGACGAAGTAAAAATTTGCTATAAGAAATACATAAGCAAGAAGGAGCCTCCGTCCTGTCCAAATGGCTAAAAGGAGGAAATCATGCTGACGGCTACTTACAATAAACCTCGCGTTCTTTCGGTTGATTCCATTCGGCGTTAAGCACTGTTGCATATCAGTTCATTTGTACTATTGCATTCGGAGAGTTGACAAATTATCAGCTATATTTCTGCCATAACATATACCTTATGTATGGAGTTCAGTCGGCCTGGTGAATAAAGGAAGAGAACTCACATAAGTCCTTGGTGTAACACAACTTCTCGATCTTCTTTGCGTGAAATTTTACTCCGTAGGGGACAGTGAATGTGTGGTAGTTAGATACTTCGTCCTCGTCCACCCAATCCGCGACTTCGTCTTCATGAATCTAAAACATTACATCAATAAGCAAAGCATATCTCAACGGCTTGGCTGGAGATCTTCCAGATTTATTGCTAGACAAAGTAGACTGACATCTTTGATGTTGCCGTAGAGGCGATGCTGGAAGCGCGGGCCCAGTTCGGGTCGTCCCCTTTCCTCTCTTCGCTTCCTTAGATACTGCTCGCGGGCATTTGTAGTTGGAAGTCGTTCAAGGACCAGCAATCTAGCAAGGCCGAGTGTTCTTTGGAAGCTTCGTTCGAAAATCGTGGGATCAACACGAGAGCGATCGAGCTCCGGCCAATATACCTCGAAGTTTCTGTGGCTATACTTCGATAGTCGATTCTCATACGAAGGGCTTCTTCGACTGAGATCAATTGGGTTGATTTGAGTGATATAAGATGCTAGAGCTCGAGGGGTAGTGTAAACTTGTTTTCCATCACTACATTGCTCGAAGTCAGTCATTACCACATCGATCGCAATTTGCCAGCATGTCGGAGTGATTGGAAGAATTGGTTACACTTTTATATCCGAAAAGCCGACATTATTGTTCTCAAAGCTGAGTGCACAGAACTAGAAGAGGGGAAGCAGATGAAGAAAACGAGCGTAAGGATTACTTACTATGCTGCTCCAGAGCAATCAATGTCGAATCCGGTCAAAATCTCAGAAACGGATTTATAAACACGTAGAACGATCTGGACCCATAAGTATAATAAAACAACAAAAGGAGGGGGGAAATGTACCTGAACATGACGAGTAGGATATTGACTGCCTATTTACGGAAACGTGAGCTTTGGATGAACTACTTTACAAACAGTTGAAAACCTACAGATAGTAATGGCGTTCTTGGTTCTCACGACAGTGACTTCGGAGAGAATTGCATCCCGAATGCGAGTCTCGATGTCTTTGATCTTCTGGATTGCCTGCTCCTCGTTGAGTCCATACAAGAAGAGATCGACGTCAGACGCCGGGCAGAACTTCTCATCTAAGCAGCAAGTCAGCTATCACTTCATATCTTCGGGGAGATAGACTTGAATAACATCAACATATGAATTTTTGGAAACAGTAGTGCGTCATTTCATAGTCCACGTACGGTAGTATTGGCGCAAAGCTCGCTTGGAAGTTTTGTATTCAGGGGGAACTGGAAGAAGACAGTTGACGACAGAGGACCCGGCAGCAACAACGTTGTCCCAGTCCATGTCAGACAAGGATGATTCAGAAAAGACTCCGAAATTATATCGGAATTCTTTGAGTGACTCGACGACCGCCGGTGATCCATTGGGACGGCGCTTGTCATCTGGAAGAGGCATGATATACTTGTCTTTCTGCTCTTGAGTCTCATTGTTTAAGTCACGGGCCCGGGTTTGAATGGCGGAGGTATTTTGGTTGAAAAGAGGTAGAATATTGAGGTATGGATCTTGAAGGATTGGGTTGTCACGCTCCTGAGCATACATCTCCCGCAGCTTGGCCTCAAATTCGCGATACGGCTTCATCAACTCGGCCATGGGCACGCGAGGGTGTTCGAAGATATAATTGACCAGCCCATTGTGAGCGGCTGGGAGCTTCGGGAGCTGCGAAGAATTCATGCTGACTGAGCTCAACATAGACGATACTGAAGTCTTAGGAAAGAGGAAAGATGGGCTGAAGATCAATGAACAAAGATGTAAGTAAGTAAGGCAGACGTGGACGATGTGTAGGAACAAAGGACGGATTATCAGGGAAAGAACGGCAGCGAGGACGCAGACACAGATGCCGATACAAACGTCAAAAGCATAAGCGAGTGAACAGGTGAGAATAGAGAGATATATATAGGAATACAGCGATGATCTTACCAACAGGTAAGTACACTCACAACATGTAGGTAGCGCCTACCTAGCACGTATGTGAGGTACGTACATGCTCGAATCTGGCACCTGCTGTGGTGGAGGGGCTAATTGAGCTCAGGGGAGCTTGGCGCGCTTCTCGCCAGGCAGATCCCGCTGTAGCCTGTTAACTAACAGGGGTCAGCGCATCATTTCCTCGCGCGGTCTCGTGACCTGGCGTCAGCCTTGACCCGGTGCCAGGCAGAACACCCTATCTTAATTGCTTAAGTGCTTCCATGATGTCGATGTCCAAAGGCTAAGCCGACGCGCTTCCAATCTTCCTCGTGTTGATCCTCCTGCTGTTGCCTGGATGGTGATACAAATTCCCCGATCCTCAACCGATACAGTAATGATTGTTTTACCGGTACACTGACCGGTGCGTGACCGCTTTCTGGTCTCTTGGCTGGCACATTAAGCCATGTCAGTAAGAGTGTAACCTGCTGCATCCTCTCTTCCCATCATCGCCACCAACTGTTCTTATGACGACTCGAGAATGCTAATTGCATTTCGTCCCCTTCGTGTCGAACAGAAATAAACCAGGATATCCGACGCCCGGGTTGCACAACCGTGGCCCGGTAAATCTACAGGGCCGAATCTATATACATAGTCAATCAATTTATGGCAGAAAAGACCCCATGCATTGAACTAGACAGGCTAAGCGATCTTGAGGTCATTGGCCAATCAGTGCCCTTCTACTACTCCCAAAGAAGCAATATTCGCTCCCCTGCTTAGTGCTGGAAAGGGACGTGAACAACGCATTACGGAGTGGACGAACAGCATTACTTATCCGGCTATCTAAATATTGAGGGATAAGACTCTATTTTTCTTTCCTCCTTCTTTCTCTCTAGTACCTTGAATTTATTAGACTCCGTAGATAGAAAACCTGTCTAGCTACCGAATAGGATATCACTCTGCATTTCAACCCTCAGCAAAAGCCTCGTTCTTCGCCTTTAACATGCTCTCCGAGGCTGGTTTCGTTGACGGGCGGTTTGCAATCAAACGCTGATATCTCGTTAGCAACCACTTTTTTAAACTTGGCTTCGGCGTTAGGATACGACGCACAACAAGGTTTCTCAGCAACACAGCAATCGTTACTTTGCCAACAGAGGGGACGTATATTGACGCCTTTTCTTTCACTTCGGGACCGTCAAAGTTTCTATAAGAGGAGAAGTTGATGCATACGGCGCCATCGCGGATCAGTTCGGTCGGGACCTTATAGTTTTCCGATGGCACGCCGCCGATGACCACATCGCTAATAGGAACACACTGCTCCAGAGTCCAGCCTTCTTTATCCTGAACTTGGTGACGGGGTTGACGGATGCCTTGCCCGCGAGTGAAGACCTGCACACCCGTTAAGTCGACTGAATAGACGGTGGCACCGTCATTTGCCAGAAGAGCAGCCAGCGGTCGGCCGTTCACTTCAGATCGATTGATGACAGTGATGGTCTTCCCGAATAGCCGGTTGCCATAGGGCAAGATTGAATTGTAGATCTGGAGATATTCCAGAATCTTAACAACGGCGAGAGGGGTGCATGGCAAGATGGACTTCTTCAGATTCTGCGGAGGGTCCAGATACCGCACGTTGTGATACATGTTGGAGATGTGCTTGTGGCAGAGACCCTCAACGTCTTTGGAAAGAGAAACAGTCTCCTGGATGTATCTATCATGGGCTGGATTGCCAGGGAAGATGGGGTAATAGACAATTATGCCATCGACTTCATCGTCTTCATTTGCCGCCATGATCTCTTCTTCTAGTACGTCTTTCTCGACTTGACGCAAGTCGAATTGAAAGCCACTGTAACCTCAGCGTAAGTGGACGGTGCCAATCATCCAAATGGGCGGGAGGACATTACTTTTCCTCGCACGTCTTCTTAGACCACTCAGCATACTTCACAGCAGCCGGATCGCCGTTAGCCAAGAAGGCCACAAGGGTCGGTTTTCCTTCAGCATCCTGCTGGACCGATTTCAACGTATTCTTGACCTCAGCAAGCAAGCCCTTAGCGATGGTCTCAGCCAGGATGACCTTGCAGGTCTTAGGCACATCTTGGTGGGATGCCATGGCGTTCTACACGATAGGCCATGTTAGCCGGTATTACTATCGCAGAGGAAATGGAAGTCCGCTTCAAGCCATATTGGGCACTGTGGTAGATAGAGGTAGGCGAGAAATGGGATTCATTACCTGGCGTGCTCCACTATATGTATGCACCCCGCGATGTAGCTTCTTGATACTTAGACGCTGAAAATGGCGCCCTACAAGATCGTTAACAAATGGGAAACGTAGGTCAAGAAGGATTGAACCAGTGCTAGAAGGCGAAGTTCGGACACTAGTCATCCAAAATAGCCGCAACATCAGGTAGAGTACGGAGTGGATGGCTTGAAATTATCAGTCCGCGGCACAACAAACGAGATACAGCAGGCATTGTTCCAGAATCGGAGCACGCTGACCTTGTCCACTGAGCTGTTTTTCGCTCTGGACCAAATTTTTTTTTCCCCCCTTCCTCACGCCGTCGTTTGTTAAGTCTGTACCTACATAAGGCGCGTCCCTCCGGAGCTACCCCTCTTACTTATTTGGGAATAGTCTTGCTTGGCCAGGATAATTCTGCCCCGATAAGAGGAATAAGTGACGTACCGGCCTAATATTCCATGGCGGGGTCACTTTGGAAATGGTACTCGAAAGTTACCTGAGTAGTAGTATTATCGATATCTATTTCCGCGGTTTGTTTTATAGGTAGCACGATCACTACACAAACAAGGGGCAAAACCAAGTGATATCCGAAGGAATGGGTATGCGTCGATGGTCTAAAGAGTCTCTCAACTACCTCGAATCACAGCCCAGCGTTGAGGCAGAAGAAAAGTAACTGGTACCCACGGCTTGAAGTGGCACCCTGAAACCATCCGGTCCGGACCGTGAGTATCCGGGAGGCTGCCTCCGAATGACAAGATGGCCGCAACCCCCAAGTTCGATGAACTTGCCCTGAAATACGTGCTAGCGGACAAGGACGAACAAGACCGAATCGCTGAGCAAGCTGCCAAAGGTAAGCTTCCAACTCTTTTCCCCTTCGATGAACTCAGAGTGCTGACTTTCCGTCAGCTATCGAAGAATCTACCAACAAGAGGATCACGGTTCATCAGTGGGCTGCGTCTGTTCACCAATGGCTACAGTCTTCGGGAGAGGACGACCTCATTTCCAGGGCCAAGGCGCTGGACTTTCTCGCCAGCACTCTCCAGGTTCTCTCGAGGAAAGACGATACCTTGAATGCGGATCAAATTAAAACACTCGTCATCTTTTTCTGCTCACTCTTCGAAACGGACCACAAGGCTGGCGTCACCGCGTCAACCAAGGCCTTAAGGCAACTCATTAGAGCTAAACACTTTCAGCCTACCCTCTGCATCAAGATCCAGCAGAGTGTTTGCAAGCTAGGAGATGACTTCAAACTGCAGGCTCCCATTACGCGACTAGAGATCTATCATCTTTTCTGGGATCTCTTGGAAAGTCTTGCTCCGGGCTTGGGCAGCCATGAGCAGGGGATCACAAACGAGTTTATCCCTGATCTCCTGAATCTATGCCGGAATGAGAGAGACCCCGAGAATCTTATGCAGTGGTTCGCAATTCTGAGGAAGCTTCTACAAGACTTTAATCCATCGACCGATGTTACATCAGATATCTTCAAGGCCTTCTCCGCTTATTTCCCCATCTCGCTCAGACCCTCGGCAATCCCAACTGCTGTAACCAGCGACGATCTGAAGGTTGCGCTCCGTTCCTGCTTCCCTGCACATGACTGTGTGGCCGGTCTGTCTATTCCCTTCCTAATTGACAAGCTAGACAAGGTTGATCAGACAGTTGCCGTCAAGGTAGACATTCTGCTTACTCTTGACGCATGCCTTGCACAATACAGCAACCCAAGACAAAGCGTTGAGCCTCACGCAGACCAGATTTGGGGCTCGCTGAAATATGAAGTTCGCAACGGCGAAGTTCAGGATATCATTAAAGCCACCCTCAAGGTCCTGTGCTCCCTCACGAAGCGGCTTGATGGTGAGCGTCTCCAATCTTTCCTGGGCAACGCCTGGAAAGATCTGAAAGAAGATATTTCAGACCAGCGGTATACTGCACAAGCAGGGCGCTTAATTGTTGCCATTGTCGGCGCAACTCCTCAGTCATTCGCGCTGCTGATGCCTCGAGCTCTGGAGCACGTCAAGAAAACCATCAATCAAAACACTTCTATTATACATAAGCGACATCTAATAGCCCTGATGAGTTCGATTGTTAAATTACGGTTACACCTTGTCACTGACTTAGGCTTCAGCCAATCCCAGTCTGAAGATGGCGTTCTTCTCTTGGACGACCAGTTTGGCGATTCGCTTTTCAACGACTTGTACCTGCCCTTTTGGAAGGAGCATTCCGCATCTTCGTCTCCTATCGAATACATCGGCATACTGCGAGAGGCAATGCAGGGATTGGGGGCGCTAGTTGGCCAGATGTCCAGCGAGAAGGACCATACTCGCCGACTATGTTCAGATTCCACTTGTGAGACAATTATCAGCTTACTTTCTAAACCTGTCATTATTTGTCCTCTTGAGGGTTCCAAGTTCTTCGAGTCGGTTGAAGAATATGTGCCTCGGGACCTGCTTGATGCGGGTGAAGATGCCTTGAGGAATGCGGTGCCCCTGTATCCGCCATCATTTCGACACCTTCTCCTGCAATACTTACAATCTGTCAAAGATGCATATCAAATCCATCCCCGACCCCATGACTTATGTTTACAGATCCGAAATGTCTCTGCAACTCTATCCACAATAATCCATTCTGGGACGTTAGAACCCGAACTGTGTTGGCTTAACGAGGCGGCCTTGATCAATACTTTTCTGCAAGGCCTCCAATGGATGTTGTCCGAGAGAGCAGACCCGAAGTTCTTGGTTGTCTTTATTGATTCGATTCATGTTACGCTAAGGCGAGCTCTGAAGCAAGGACTATGGGACAGTAGCCCTACGCTCACAAGAGAGCAGGTCCAAGATCTCACTGGCCGCTTTAAAGCCAACGGCGCTCCTCAACTCGACCTCGATCGACCCGGGAAGATCGATGCGCTAGAGATGGGAGATGTGGGCGTGGAGCGTCCGCGACGCGTATACTATATTTTTGTAGTCCAGCAACTCTATCGTCGATTCACGATTCTATCGGATTTTGGCACATCGGATAAATCCAAAGTAGTGGCTCTTGGCAGAGACTTGGAGGGGGACAGCCCGGATTTAATTTCCAGACAAGATGTCCTCCTGAATCAACTAGGTCAATTTGCTGCATCTGTGATCAGAGAACTTAGTGAGGAAGAGCAGAGAGATCTCGTCCTAGATTCCGAGGCTTTCAGTCTATTCCACTCTGGAGATGGAGTTACGGCACAGAAACCAACAATATCATGGAACATCAGCTCTGCCAACAATTTCCGGACTGCGCCGTTATCACTTGGCATCATCCAAGGTCTGTGGCCAGGTGCGATACGGACAGAGGTGAGTCATAGCCAGCTATATAGTATCGCCAACGAAAGAAAACGTATCTGATAACGCTTCGCTAGTTACTCGTCTCTGTGCTCAACGATTTGATCGCTGCACTACTCAAAACGCCAATGCAGTGTTCCGAGGCAGCGAGAGCCGCCATGGACGCTCTAGTCTGTATCCTGGCGAATAAATTCGACACGAAGAAGGATAATACCCTCCTTGAGCAACGGATACAAACACAACGGCCTATGCTCACAAAGGTGGATGAGTTACTGAACAACGACCAGGCTGGTGATACCGATTCAAAACTCAGAATAGTCCGTAGCGTCCTACATTATTTGGCTGGCGACGTAGCCCACCCGCTCACGGGACCGGGCGGTCAGAACATGCTCCTTACTCGAATTATTCACAACGGGCCCACGGATTTGATGATGGGTAGGCTTCTCGCGCAGAATCTTGGCCTACTAGTGATGCCTCGGGAATGCCTGTCGGATAGCAACCACTCGATACGCAAGAAGCTGGGACCGGGATGGTTTTACCACAAAAACGTAGTTCCGTACCTTGACCGTTGCTTCCCGGGGCCAGGGAGAGAAGAGCGTGAGACGGTCAACCGCGCCGTGGCCATCTTCTCGACCTTGCAGCACTTGGATTACAAGATTTACGCCCCTGACGCGGCTCGCATCGTGCGCATCGGGATCCGGTCCTTGTCCACATTCAAAGTAGGCGTGGAGACGGAATCTTTGCTCGTTGTCCTCTCTCGCATCCTCGAGGATGATCCCGGCGAGCTCCGAGGACATCTCGCGGCCCTGATCCAGGGCTTGGTCGCTATCTACGGGATGGCGCGCAACGTGGCTGATGCCGCGAGGTTCGACCCAAATACTAATAAGAAAGAAGGGGGAGCGGACGCATACAGATCTAAGGCTTCACGCATCAGTGCCAGGGACCGCGATCCCATTGCCACGCGCATGTATACGCTACAGTTCTTCCAGAAACTCACGGAGAGCAAGTACGACAACCACCTCCTGCTGCCGTATCGCAGAGACTTGCTCCGGCCCCTCGCGACTGCTTGTGGCGATTCAGTTAGGGAGATTCGTCGCATGGCGCTCAAGGCACGACTTGCGTGGGAAGGATTGGGCTAGGTTACCGACCTTCGCGCCATAGCTGCTGACCCGCATCTCTATCTCGATTGAAGTGTGGGTAGGATATAGAGTCGAGATGTAACGTTGAGGACGTAGAGGTATTATCAGCGACTGCCGGATGGTCTAAGAGATTAGTGACTGTTTGAGCAGTTAGGAAGTGGATGAATACAGTATGCGACATAAGCAAGGTAGATGTACGGTCCATCACCTTGCCAGAACCCGGATCTGTATTCTAGCTGAGACTTCTGTTATTACATATTATCAGATTCGTGAGATAGACATGATCGATACCAAAAACAGACGAATTTGTTCACAAATTACAGGCTGGACCTTACGCAATTGCATCATGAAGAGGCAGGGTATCAAGAGTATTTTTCTAGTGTAGTAGTTTAATATCGAGCCTATCGATGGCCGACTACGCCTTTCTCCTCTTAGCCTTCTTCCCCGCAGAGCCCGCAGCACTACTGTCGGCCCCCGTTGTCTCGGCAGCAGCCAGCGCATCGAGAGTCGCAGCGTCCACATTAAGGAAATCGGACGACGTTTCGGCAGAAGGGGGGAGAGGGGCAGCTAGTGGTGCGGCGGGGGCGGCGCGTTTGGGGTCGGCCTGGGCAATCAGCGGCACGGTCGTCGCCAGCATGATCTGGAAGGGCAGCGCGACGAAGTGGCCCTGCACATCGAACCACTCGGTGAAGGAGCGCGCGAACTCGATCTTGCTGGGTGCGCCGCTCTTCGGGGTGACTTCTACGGTGACGTGGTAGATTGGCTCGTTCTTCTTTGTCGAGGTTGAGACGGATATCTATATGCAATTACAGATCTTCCGTTAGCTATGACTTGAGTGTGTCTGAACGAAGTATTTGATCCTCTCACCTTTGTCCCGTCCGGCGCTCTGCCCTGGTACACCGTTCCCTTCTCGACGAAGGTGATCCATATCGTCAGGGCGCCGTTGATCAGCGAGTACAGGGCGACAGCGGCGGCCGTGTACCACTTGGTGCTCTCGAAGCCGAGCTTGTAGTCCCAGAGGAAGCAGGCGGCGGCGATGGCGAAGGCGCCGTAGCCCAGCGCCAGGCGCGTGTCGACGAGGCTGTGGTCCTGCTTGAACCTCAGCGAGTTGAGGTAGTTCGGTATCGCATCGTCCGATGTGTTCTTCAGGTCTTTTCGGCGTCCTGTTAGCTGTGGTTCTGAAGCGTGTATCATGATTGACGAGAGAGCTAGCTTACCTGCTAAGTTGTGCACGCTAATTCGCTCTTGGGACGTCATTTTGAGGCCTCTTTCTCTTATCCCTCGTCAAATAGGCCGTGAATAGTGACTAATTGGGCGTTTTCAACCTGAGGGTGAGAACAGCAACTCAATTGCGTCTGTGATATCGGCGATGCTGCTGTGTAAGAGGTAGTATGTAAGTACGGAGGTACTTTAAGTTGGAACGTGGCTCGTTCCGTCAGTGTGGAGCCACTTTTTCGCTTCCTACATATGTACCTAAGTATCCAGCCAGGGGTCCCCCGCCGCAACCCACGGCCCACTTATGCTGAGCCGGAAGCTTGCGGCTGACGGCTTGAGGCTTGAGGCTTGCCTCACCAACCACAACTCCAACTGTCCAGGTCCAGGTGCTACTTGCGGAAAGCAATTGAATCTCAGGCCGCCAGACTCGATCGCTTCGCCCTAGTCGCAAGACATTCCTCGACTATCATGGCCCAACTACCGGTGCAGACGATCCATAGGGATCCCCAGCTGTTGTGAGTTTTATTATAGTTCTCTCTCGTTGGAGAATGCTGCTGCTAACCACCTACCTGAACAGCTACTGGATCCTGTTTCCCATCACTGTTGTCATGGTAAGCAACTCTTGAGGAAATGACTGAGTATATCACTACGTTCATCGACTAATCTCGGAATATAGGTCTTGACCGGTATCCTGCGCCATTATGCCTCCGTTCTGATGGCCACTGTACCCAAGAGATTCGATCAGAAGTCGATAAAGGAGCAGCGTTCCATGGTCCACGGCGTCGCCACGCGAACCAACTTCCACGTCCTCTCCGCGCCGTCCTTTCGTGTGCGACGCGACTACTTGACCAACGCATACGAGTCTGGTGCTTTCCTGAAGGACCCGGAACGTCGTGGCCAGCCTCCCGCGAACCCCATGACGGACCCCAACGCCATGGACGGCATGATGGGCATGATGAAGAACAACATGGCCATGATGATTCCAAATACCCTCATCATGAGCTGGATCAACGCCTTCTTCAGCGGCTTTGTCATTATCAAGCTCCCTTTCCCTATCACTATCAAGTTCAAGAGCATGCTGCAGGCTGGCGTCATGACGAAGGAGATGGATCCTAGGTGGATGTCAAGTATAAGCTGGTATTTCTTGTGTATCTTTGGTCTACAGAGCGTGTTCAACTTTATCCTGGGAAGTGAAAATGGTAAGTCCCGCTGTGAACCGTAACCTTGATCGCCTAGCATTGCGATGAACATGGCTGACTTTTTATTCAGCTGCGAATCAGATGGCCCAGCAAATGGGTGCCATGGGTCCTCAGGCCGGCCCTCAGATGTTTGGGCCGGGCGTCGACCCCGACAAGCAATTCAAGACGGAGGCGGAGAATCTGGCGGTCGTTGAGCACTACTCGGTACTTGATGAAGTAGAAGATCGATTGCTCGAGGGTATCAAATCTAAGTAGAAATAGAACCGAGCCTGGGAGTTTTGTCTCATCCATGCCTAATCAAATAATCCATCTCCCAAACGCCAAGATATGCCGCCTTTTTTTTTTTTCCTGCTCTATTCTTATGCAAGTCATGGCAAGTCGCACACCCATTAATATGTAAAAGGGCTGAGCTTCGTCAGTCACCACCACAAGCATACCCCTAGTCCTTCCTTCATCATACTTCCCTTCAAACTGTAGGGAGAGACGCTCTTGGCCCGGTCAATAGCCTCTTGTTCTCCGCTCTCTGGCGCTTGGTCGTTCCAGGTCTCATCGAGGACTTGAAAGCGGACCATCTCATTCTTGTCGTAATGCATCCTATCCTCATCGACTACCCATACCCAAGCCTTCTCGTTGTGATCGCTAAGACATGTGAGGATTTCATATGAGAAAACATGTCACATTGAACCACTTACTACTCGGTGTTGTCAGGGAGCTCCTTGTAAGATACGGATATCTCTTCGAAGAACTCGGTCCGGACTATGGATAAGTTAGTGATTTGGGATCCTCGCTATTTCCGCGCCCCGAGGCTCAGTTCTTACTCTTTAATCCATCTGGGTCTGCGCTGCTGATTTTTCCAAATAGAGTCTCTCCCTTGAATGGTCTGAAGACAATCATGCGGAACTCAACTGTGCGTAAGAATTTCAAGTTAGTCTGTACTTATATGAACACGCATGGTTGTGAGAGAATAGTAAACAATACCATTTACATTAACAAGGCCGTTGCCATGTCCTATCAGACCTTCGGATGCCCACAGAAGGTCATACATGCAGATGCAGAGGCCTATCTTCTGTATCACGCGGTTGGAGTACTTGGCGTTTATGTTGTTCTCAATAGCCACACGGCTGTGCAGCTCAAACTGCGACGGCGGGATCTGCACTAGATCCGCAATCTTTGTCTGTGATTACTTTTTATCAGCATAGGTTGTTCCCTTTCACGTGTATCTTCTCTGATGAACTCACTAAGATGAACATCTTGGCACCCTTGAAGCTCTAGATGAAGATGCACGCATATTTTGTCGTTCTGCTGATGGTGAACTTTGTAGGTGATTAGTACATACTGAGTCTAGGCTTCTGAGTCGCACCCCCACCATAGAGATGGTTCAAGCGCGGGGCTCCTTTTAGAGGTTAAGCCTGGATAACTAACTACCTGAACTCTGGACATAGATAACCTTCTAAGCGGGTGCGCTCTTCCCACGGCATAACTGCATAGCGGCATAGTTTAAGCTGCAAGTCAGCTGCAGGCCATTGTCTTGGTTCAAAGCTCAAATGGATACGACTACCGCTTCTATCCTCTATCCACCTACTTTCTTCTGAATATTCAGCCACAGCCCAGCCCTTCCGCCGGCTGACTCTTTACTCCTCCTCAAAGATCAAAGAAGCTTGATATCAAAGTTGGAAATCTTCAAGTGAAATAATAATATTTGAAGCCAGGTTTTCTTTCAGACTTTACAAGAGTGTTTTGCTCTTCCAGGCGTTCACGGGACGTGTACACATCTCGCACTCTCTACCTCTGTTCTGTCGCGTCATTCATCAGTCCGGCTGGCTTGCTTTACCTACAAGGTTCGCCGAAGAACACACTCTCTGGGCTTAGACCTTGCTAATCTTTCAGCGTGGTCGGCGTAGAGCACCTGTTCGCGCAACAGTTTCCGTATGTTCCTCATTTCCTTCTCCCTTATCTTATTCCGGGCAGAATATAGGGGCCTGTGGCATCAAGCCGTGTTGATCTTGCCCCTTGCTTTTTAAAGGCCTTTTCTACTACCCTACTTATTTTCTTGCTTTTTCTATCGCGACATTCTGTCTGCCTGTTCTTGGTTCCCTTTTCTTTTTCAACTAGGCCGATAAGTAACATGTCTAACATAATGTGAAACTTAGGTGTTTGCTTCTCATTGTTTCACCTAGCCGGATGCTTGATTTTGAAAAGACCTTCCATGAATAAAAGATGACGAGCTATCCTTACGCGCCGCCTCCGCCACCCCCGGCCGCTTCTGCTGCTCCAACAGGACAGTACCCGTCGTATAATCAACCACATTCGTATAATGTAGGCTCACACCGTGGCGGTCAGAATTCCTTCTCAGGGGGTGGGCGAGGTCGCGGCCATCATGACTATGGCTCGAGTTCACGTTATTATCCCCAGCAACCAGACTACACTCCTCCCCCCAGTAGTCACTATACCGCGCCGCCAGCAAGTGCCCATTGGCAAGGTGCTCCAGCAGTCACCCACTATCCTCCGCACCAGCAGGGTGTTCCTCATCATGCCTCTTCTGCGTACCCTGCCAACTACAGCCCTCAGGCGTATAGTAATTCGGTGGGACAAGGGTATCAATCTCAGTATCCCACTGTGCCTGGGAGGCCCGCACATGGCCCTCCATACCCTCCTTACGCAAATGATCACCCTCCACAGCGTTGGCCCGAGCAGGGCCCTGCCTTCCCGCCGTACTCGAACCGAGGCGGCCGTGGGGGATTTCAAAGTGACCGAGGTGGCCACAAACCGGAGAATCCAATGGTGCCTCCAGCCGGGATACGAATAGGTTTCGAAAATAGCAGTGAGCGCGTGGTCCATGTTCCGAGCCCCTATGGATCGCCTTATCAGCCAGGCCCACAGCCGGGGCCCTATACTCAGCCTCCTTACAACTACCCTCCTGCTCCTGAGAACGCCTATTCGAACCCCCCACACGCTCATCACAATACTCCTGGCTATAGTAGTCGAGGTGGCTCCGGACGCGACAATTTTGGCCATTCAAATAGAGGTGGTCGCGGAGGACACGGTGGCCGAGGCGAAAAGTTTCGTCACCACCGGGATCAAAAACCTTCTCATGGATTTACCCCTTCTCAGAAGCCTGATGCAGCGGTTCACAGCAAAAAGAAGAAGCGTAAGACCAATACGCTCGGGCTGACCCCCGGGGACGAGAGCAGTGAAGGCGAAGGGGGGCTGGATGATGAGGAAAAACGTTTAAGCGATCTTTTGGGCGCAGATGCTCCTGTGTAAGACTTCTCTGTCCCAATTCATATTCAGACCTGATTTTAATGTTTCTCTTCAGGATCCCCGATATGGCTGCTTGGATCGCAGAGCGCAAGGCGAACTTCCCCACGAAAGCTCGTATAGAAGCCAAGAAAGCTGCTAATGCATTATCTGCACCTAACACTGATGACTCATCCAAGACTCCAGCCGCAAAAATTGACAAGGACCAAGCTAAGATCGATAAGCTTGAGAGAAAATTGAGTAAGCTGAAAGGAAGTATCGAGAAGAGAAAAAGGGCAGCAAATGACGAAGGCGACGAGATGCGAGCAGACGAGTCGCCAGACTTATCTGACTCGTCAGACGACGAAAAGCCTGAAGTGCAGACAAGCACAAAGCCAGCAACTCCCTTTCTCCCCCCTCCACCAATTACACGGGCAGATCCCACCGCACACTGCAAATACTATTCTACGGGAGGTACTTGTGGAAAGAAGGGCAAGTGTCGCTTCAAGCATGATCCGGCCGTCCGTGAAGCTGCACTACAGGAGCGTACACGGAACGGTGGTCGTATGACCCTCAAGCAGCGATTGTTACTCAACGACAAAGACCATGAAGACATGGATGTAGTTAAGGCCATCGTGGAGATGCGATCTAGTGGACGCTTGGTCGATCCTCAAAGCTTCCAAGTTCGTGCGAAGCATCACACAGAAGAGCAGGCAACCACTGTGCCTGCTCCGTCGACGCTCCCCACTACAGCTGGTGTAGCTAGTCTGCCACCGAACCCTTATGCGTCAGCAAAGAAGGCTGCATCGCATAAGAAGTCTGATACAGTTGAATAACCGCACCAACCGAATGTCCAGTTCTTACCAGAATACCCATCTCGGCTCTGGAGTGCCTTCATGGTCGACTTGACTGCATGACCATGTTGCCACTATTAGGGTACCGAAATCAAAAATCTCTCATCAATGTGATGAGAACCTAGTACGCATGTTATGGAAAACGGCCCGTCAGTCTCACCATTTTTCCGAATTAAATTAATCATAACACCATTTCTGTCCAGCTGTACGTGGACGATAGGCAGCATGGCACTGAAATCATTCCTCGAAGTCTCATTTCAAAAAGGCGTCTTTTCCTTTACAGAGTATCATGTTTGTATGGTACGCAAAAATTTGTAATCATAACTTCCTGGACGTCACTTGAACTTTAAAGTGGCATCAAGCGAAGTAGATGGAGCTTCACCAATGAGCATTCGACGACTCGAAGTCTAAAGCGAAGAAAGAAAGTGCTGCATTTGTTTCAGTTTGACTTAATTTTCCTATCCTGACCTGTGGGGTCGCCAGCTTCATCTTGTCGTTATCTGAAGGATCAATTTGGCGAGACCAACTGCGCAGTCCTTTATTCATTTATGCCCACTACGAAATCATGAGCGAACAATGCATTTGTCCCGGCCACACACTCCGTACATTCAGCTGTGGCACACAAAACCAACTCGTCACCCAACTTGCAAGGCAAGCACTAACATAGCACTAAAGCGCAGGGCTGTGGAATTACCCATTGATGAAGTACAACTTATTGCATTGGTGGGCAAATCTTTGTGCGATATATCATCATATTCCATCTAGGACAATTCAATAGCGGTTTCATTCTGGTAACACCCCGAGTCAGTGCTTGCCCATACGGTGGCACTGGCACTACCCAAGGATCCACGATGGGATCGTTTGCGAGGAACAAATGGAGGTATAATTCCTTAGGAACGGAACCCGTGGGAATAGGAACATAGTACTATGAGCCTGGTTGAATTTTGTATATTAAGAGTTGAGCGTTGTTATTTGCATAGATGATATTTCTACTTAGTTCTCTGGATGATCTACCACATCGTGATACATATCTATACTTTGCATTCGTCCCCCTACGTGATCATGTAGAGCATGTGACATCAGGGAACTGAATACTATTAATTTCGCCGACGCAGGGGAAGTGACTATCAAGACGACAGTAGAAAACACGACGAATCGGACAGTAATCCACCTCTTCATATTTATTGGCTATACTATCTATTTCTCATTGTCGTCAAAACATTCCGGGGGCGGGAAAGCTCAGATGATGCGCAGCCGTTTTAGCTTGCATGTGTGAACTTCAAGATCTCCTGCCGAGGACTCGCCCCCTTTTTTCTATTTTCTCTCTCTCTTTAAGTGAACGCCCAACGCCATTCAAGTGCGGTTCGTGCTATTCGCCCGCTCCAAGACTTCCGACTCTCTGGTTCTCATTCTACCATCTCTGGGTTACAAGAACCTTTTAGGTAAGCAGAACGGCGTTGACACATCCATCTTCCTCGGGCTTGTTCGTGATTTGAGCATCTGCGAACAATGTTAGCCAACCCAACATATGCGAATTCGTACGTAGAAAGGCCTCTCGATGGACCAAAAACGGATCTCGTCTGGAGACTGGATGGAAGATAATAATAAGACTTGACATACTACAGGAAGCGTCAGTAAATCCGTATAACTCTTAAGTTTATTTCCTATAAAAACTTACCAGCGACCCCATACTACCTTTCCACCGGCTGTGGTGAGACCTAACTCAGAGACATTGACCTACAGGCAATTAGTATGATAACAGCAACGCAAGGTTGGATCGCACTCACCTCGATAACAGTACCGCGCGTCAAGCACCCAAGTTGCGTGTACAGCTGTGAATTGGGGTTCTTCTTCACCGATATGATCGGAACGAAGACAGTAATCCCCAGTTTTGGGTGCGTTAGATGGCATTTCTTATGTCTTAAGCCCACTATGAATCAGAGTTAGAAATAAGCCATTGCAAAAGTAGGAGAGCTTAATGGCACGGACTTGGTCTTATGAACCTCTCGTACTTGACGGGGCGGCGTGTGAAATCAGGACCACTAAGGACACAAGGTTAGTTAAGAGATTTTGAATATGGTAGCAGTCGAGTAGTAGCTTGTTCCCGCAATTGCTCGACTAACAACCGAGTATTTGATAAGCTTGGTTGAATCACATACACAAATGTCGGCATCGTGACCATCCTTTTCCACCCTGTTCATTTTGGTGTTAGCTATATAAGATACTAACACATTGGAGGATATCGTATTAAAGAGTCTCGAAATCCGAGTATAAGCAGCACGCCTAACAATTTAAAAACACTTACCTTTACTCTTTCGCTTTCCCGTAGCAACGACTTTAAACATATCTTCCTGTTGCCTGATCAGTCTCTAGAAATGCCGCAAGTACTTTTGGGCAACCTACTTCACCTAGGAACAGTCAGCATTAAGTTAGGGATATCCGAAAGCGGGTGAGACTTACTGATGCCTGTAAACCGAAAATTCTGAGTGTCAGCAAATTCAGCCTGCAGCATACATTGGAGTTGTTTGGAAGGTTTGGAGAGTTGAACGTGTTGGAAGCAAGAAAGCTCCTAACATCCAGTAACCGTCCTAACCCACGTCTTCCCAAACCCCCAGTGTCGGAAGGATTTAGCATACCCGAGACTTTAGGTATAGGCACGCTATACCTCGCGCTCTATGTTCCAACGTTATTAGCTTCACCGCTTTGCAGACTTGACCGTACTGGTCATAGATGTGAGGGGAAGTGCCAGTACCTTTTCTGAGCGACGGTTCTTTATAGCGCTCGACAGTGATTTCGCCGATTGGGGGTTGTTCCTGTCGAGGAGGTAACTGGGGAGGGGCTGGCTCGGATCTTTATCCCCAGCAGACTTCACGTTCTTCTCCTCCCTACAAGTCCATCAGTAAATTGGCCGGACCACCCATACCGCCCCAACATAGCCCCGAGCAGCATGCTGGTGGCGACAGTCCGAACTCACAGAGCTTTGATCTGCTTCCGCATCTGGATCTTGTGCTTGTGTCTTTCCTGCTGGAACACTGTAGAGCGCTATCAGCCACTGCTAAACCGAAGCCACCGTTGTCATACGGTCGGAGTCGGAGTCGGCCGTCACTCACTCTTGGCCCTGAAGCCACGGAGGTTGGTGGCCTTAGCGGATATGGTATGCGCCTCTCGGGCCTCTCGTTTGCGCACCCTTTCTTCATGATCCTTTAGCGAGGGGAGCAGGAGTTAGCCAGGGTTATCATTTGAATGTCGGTGCTGAGACGATCAAGAACCAAGCAAGAGTCGAGGCCAGAACTGAATAACCTCGTACGCTGCTTGATCTTGCGTAGCCACCGAGTGCGAGCGCGATCTTTGCCTACCAGTCGTCGTCCATGCTCCTTGCGGTGCTTCTCCATGTATCTGCCGTGGTGTCAGCTGCTGCGAATCCGAGGTGTTGTCTTCACGGGTCGACGAACTCGTTCTGAGGCATGGCGGGTAGGTTTGCCCTCGAGAGGGACTTCGACGTGGGAGGTGATTGACTTTATTCTTGTTGCTGTGTTGTCGTCGCTATCGGCGTTATTGCTTCGTCGTTTGCGAGATGGCGTTGCAGCTCCGATCGATTTACTTAGCCTGGCCGACTCAGTATGGGTAGGATCAGAGGAACTTCGATAAACAGCAAAAAAGTCCCTTATCGCATCCACGCATTGTCCCGCCACTGCAGGTGGGTTGGTTGGTTAGTGTCCCACTCCAGTCGGTACGTACCTAAGGTCGTACCCACCTGGCATGGTCTCCACTCTATTTTTCTCAAGAGGTGGACCCTTCGGAATACACTTCACTGCTATGCCTCATTTATGGTACGCTGTCGCAAGACTGCCTTTACACAACTACTAGACGACCTGGCGAGCCGAGGGACGACTTGAGCGACTCAACGGGCCAATTGGACGCACACCAAGCACACACTGATACTGCCGTCATGAGCAGATCATTACTGCGCTCCGTTATGGAGCTAAGGGCGCCTCTCACTCGCCTACCACCAACCTTCCTCCTCCCCTCGCGCGCTCTATCGACGACAACGGCAACAATGCAAAGCGCCAACCCAGCGACCTTGCCGTCAAGGACGGACATGCCCCCGAGCGCACCCACAGTACCACATCCCAGCACCCCTTCAAGCACCCAGAAACAGGCCCCCACCGCTCCTTCAGACGTCGACGCCGCCGCATCCCTCGCCCAGCTATATCCCCTGCTGCGGGCGCAGCCACGGCACTACATCACAGCCCACATACACGGGCGTCCATATCTCGTCACCGAAGGCGACCAGATCCGCCTGCCGTTCAAGATGCCCGGCGTGCTGCCCGGCGACGTATTAAGGCTAGACCGCGCCTCCGTGCTGGGATCGCGCGATTACACCCTGAAGGGCGCTCCGTGGATCGACTCAAAGCTATTTGAATGCCGCGCCACCGTTCTAGGAACAGAGAGCGAACCCCTAAGAATCAAGATTAAGACGAAGCGGCGGAACAGGAGATCTCAGCGCGTGGCGAGCAAACACAAGTACACCATTCTACGAGTCAGTGAGCTGAAGCTCTTGGAGCCTTCTACGTGAAATAACAGGCCGATTTGAGTTGATGATGACTGGGATGAGAAGTCACGGAGGGAAGTGTGTGACCAGGTGACATTTTAAAGGTGACAGATCAAGCACCTACCCAAACCATGCAATCATGAAGAGACCAAGAGAACCCGGACCTTGTGGTGTCCAACTAGCGGCGAGGGTAGTTCTGAGAACCAAGATGCTCATCAAGAGGGGCTTTCCCACCACTCTGATGAGGGTTTGCTCACAAAGTCCTGGCGGGTTTTACATCCGATATCTGTATCATTATAGAGGACCTTACTAGGCCGATGTATTTACAGTCACACCCACCTTCAGGGGTTTCCACATATATTACATATTGTAGAATACTATCACACATGCCTTGTGTTGATATGCGACGTTTTGTCCAGGTGGAACAAACAACCGTGATAAATAAACCCCCAACATAAATCACTACCAAGTAGGTATTCAACACGTGCCTGATGCGATGCACTGCATATGACAATGAGCGGCAGTATCCAGTCAGCGCACCACGACTACCTCCGCTCGGTCTTTTGCAGCTTAGTGATAAAGTTGTTGCTTGGTGTCCAACCTCGATAGCAATAGCACGACCGCTGTTAAGCCTAGATCTGCATAAGGAGGGCCCGTTTCCTAGGGCCCTATGATAATTCAATACCGACATCGCGATAAAAATAACACCCTGTCCACTCGGGGATTAATTTGACGTATAATATTGTTAGATTCCACCGAGCCATTGAATAAGGACCACTATTTCCTTCCCGAGGCTATCAAATTATACCCAAAGGCAGCTTACAGCTATAGCTTAGGGGTTCTAAAGAAGAAAATGAAAAAAGAAAGGAAGGAATAGCTTTTTTTTTTCTCCCAAACATTGCTCGCTCAAAACTATATAGTAAAGGGATTATAGACCAAGTTTCTGCTCAAGTAGAGCGACTTCCTAGGAAGTCGCTCAAGCGTAGCATGGCTAGAATGTGCTAAGAGGTGTTACCCTAAAGCAAATATCCAGAAATGATTGACCGAAACAGAAGACTCCTCTTATATACCTCTCTAAAGTGCCTTGCAGCTAACTCCGATCAAAGATTTGAACAGGGTGATATAATAACGGAATACCAAGACGGGGCTTTCACGAATATCTCTTGTCCTTCAAATTTGAGGATCATGGTTACATACCGCAAGTATATACCCTGTCAGCATGCTTTATTAACTCAAAGACCAAAACAGCAGCGAGGAACAAGTTTCCACGTGAAGTCCAGGTGTACCCGACTACAACTGCTGACTAATCACTGCAAGGCATGCAAGCTTGCGTCTTGCGCTGTCGATGGTAGTTGAAGTTGAGTAGATGGACATAGGCGGTTGCTACTGCTTCATATAAACCAGTCTAGAAGTGGGTTGACAAAGAATGAGAGTGTGAGGAATAGTAACATGAAGATCCCGTCACATAGTATGACATACCAGATATTTTCGCTCTCACGTGAAAGGGCTCATGAGAACAAGATCATATCACTAAATCACTACATAACAGACCGGACATATTAGATTAAGTAAGCGAATAGTAATTGGACATTATAAAATGGGATATAATACGTCGTCTCCTAAGAGACGAGAAGACGAAAAATCGCTAATCAAGTCTTTTATCGTCAAGACCGCACATGTACGCCTTCCCCTCTCTATACAGTGGGTAGAAAAAGTTTGTAATCAAGCCCGCCTGCCTAGAACGCCGCAAAGCAGAACAGGCAAAGGCGCGATGACAATATAGAAATCAACAAGAACTAGTGGGGAATAAGTGCTGTGATCAAACAAGTAATCGAACAATACCGCCTTGAACCAATACGGAGTTGGATAATCCAAGTCCGAATCCAGCAGTAACAACACACACAGACACCATCCAAGAAAAACAGAAAATTCTAAGCTCTCCTCTTTCGAACTCCGAGTCTCATTATCTTTTCGCAGGTCGTAAATCTTCGTCGTCAAATAACTTTTGGGATTTATTTTATGTATTGTCTCAGCATTAGTGTAGTCGATGGCTGGGAATATCGACGATCCATTATTTTCCTCCGGCGGATTTAGCGTCTTGTCCTATTGCCTTGGCAACGCTTCCCCAATATGCCTGTGGCCACACACTGAGGACCTCAGCCTCGGTGGGCATACGCTCGCGACACCTTGTAACGACGCTCTGGATGATCCTACTAAGCAGCTCCTCGGTGATGGGCAAGGAGCCCTCAGGCGTCTCAATAGGGTATAGGAAGGGGTCATTGGGGGCCAGCAGCTCTTCGCATGTTGGTCGAAGGCGCTGGTCGCGGGTCAAACATCGCTTCATTGTCCTCAGTAGACTTGCTGGTACAGGAACGTCCCCGATTCCACGGTCACGGAATTCAATATCGTATTGCCAGTTGATGATAGCATGGCAACGAGCCATTTGGTTCGGAATATGGCCAAAAGGCGGTGTTCCGTACACCATTTGGAAAAGGATACAGCCCAAGCTCCAGATGTCGCTGGCTTTGCCCAACTTCATGAGCTTGGGGCGTGTAGGATTGGTGCTGATCTTTCGGCCACCCGAATCTGCTGTATTGGAGTCGATCAGACTCTCGGGGCTCATATAATTGGGTGTTCCGACTTGCGCCTCGCGGTGCACATTGACGGTCTCCTCCGTTTGAATCGCATTGGCTATACCGAAGTCAATGAGTTTAAGACGGCCTTTTACCACCACGAAATTGGCTGGTTTGAGATCGGAGTGAACGATATCGTAGGCATGAACGGCCGCAAGACACTCGAGCATTTCTTGCCAGTAATACCGTACAAAGACAGGGTCGAATTTGGCATTTTCAGGAGAAAATCTTTGGCGCAGGAGCGTATTAAGATCCAGCTCGCCCATCTCCATGACCTGATCTTAGTTAGCATGACGGTCTCAGTTGAAGGGGAAGGTACAGGAAAATGACTTACAAGACTTAAGACTTGCTTCTCATCGTTCATTTCGTAGTCGAAAAGAGTAATTACCCGTTCGACTTTGGTCAACTTCTTGAGGAGATCAATCTCCCCTTTGTATCCCTTGACTGTGTTCTCATCGGCGTTTTCGATAGAAACACGTTTGAGCGCAAACATTTTGCCGTTATCGGCTGCCACTCGGTAAACCTTGCCACTGCCCCCTCGGCCCAGAGAGTCTATACGGGTATAGCATTTGCCATTGACCTTCATGTAATTTCGTCGTTTTGCTGCTTGAGCTGTGGTAGCTGCGCCAGCGGTGGATGTGGCAGCATCCAAGATGGACATTTTTGGTGGCGGCGGGGGAACTGCTCGCCGCGGCGTATTCTGGCTTAGGGAGCCCAATGGCTTCCGCTCCGGGGAAAGTGGACGTAGCGCATTTGCCTCTGTACTCGTTAAACGAACGACAGGTTTCGCTAGGTCTATTTCTGGTAGTAAACCGCCTGCTGGTTTCTCTCTCTTGAAGGTTGGTGGAGCTTCATTTTCTTGGTCATGCCTCGAAGGCATATCTGGTCGTGGAGGCGGAACTCTGTAGTGAGGGATAATAATCTCGTCCATGCCAGGAGAATCATGATAGGATTGCAAGGCGTGTTCCTTGTCTTCGTCAGGCGACGTCCGATGCAAACCGGCTCTTGCCAGGGACCTGCCACTAACAGGACTTCCAGACCCAATGCGGTCGGGTGCATAGAAAGAAGATGCGAGATTGTCGACGTGTTCAGGATCGGCACGGTCATGCGGGTGCTGGCCATCAAGGTCTTGACTGGAAGGCACGGGATTCCCTTCGTTTTCTACGTCCTCTTCGCTCTGTCTCCTCAAGCCGCGGCGAGCTGGCCCACTGAGAAAGCCTCCAGGAACCCTGCCCACTCTCTTGACTCGCATGGAGCTCTGAAGCGCTTGGTTCTCCTCATTTCGTCCTCGGGAGCCATTGGAGCCTAGACGCGAAACACTTCCAAAATTTGACTCTGGTTGTTGACGAGAAGCTGTCTGTGGTTCGTCCTCCTTATCACCTCCGCGAGAGGCAGAGTCTGCCCTTTTGGATGATAGTGCAGAGCTTGTTGATCGGCCCCTGTTGCCAGAAGAACCTACTGCTATCCTGACTACACGGCCCTGATGACCCGGTGTACTAATATCCTTATCTTTAATCTCGGAAACATTGGAGTTTTCCTCAACCGCACCGTCTCTGCTTGGCGGCCGGGTTCTGCTTTGCAGTGCAGACGTTGATGTCGATGTCGAAGTAGATCTCCTTTTCGCAGGCTTGAATTGAGAGGCAGCAGAGGCCGCGGATCCCTGCGACGCCGTACTTAATCGTACAACTCGCTTGCGAACGGGACTGGCGTCTTTGCTTGTTTGGCTGCGGGCTGGGGAGGATTGACGAGTGGCTGGCTGTGCGCTGTTCGCACGGGTCTGGCGTCTCTCTTCGCCAATAGAGGATACTGAAGCACTGAGGACGCTGCGTCGCTTCGTGGGCTTCTGTTGTTCGGGCTGCGCTTGTGGCGACGACGGGCGTTGGCTTTGCGCTCGCGTCCGGACGCGGCCATAATCCTTCTCGGGTTCGTCCCCCGTCGCGTTCAGCAGCGCTTTTGTGAGAGCGCTGAGCTTCATAGGCACAGGAATCTCGTCATCGGAGCTGTCACCACCGAGCTGCGAGTACGGTTGCGATTGGGAAGACGCGTGGGCGGCCGGCACCGGGTTCGACTCGGCGCGACTGAGCTGTGGCCGCGAAGTGTTCCTTCTGGGACCGGACCGTAGTGATGATTTTCTCGCCAGGGCCGCTGACTGCCCGGCGTCGAGGCTGGCAGGCGTGGGTGATGCCGATGTCATCATTGAATGGAGTGCTGTGCTATTAGTTGTTTATGTTGTGGATTGTCTGTATCGGATCGGACGCATGCGACGCGGTTTTAGCGTCTTGAATTGGCAATCCGAAGGGCAATTGTGTAGGCTTAGATAATGTTCTACGCGTCCAAGTCGTCCATGGTCCCAAGAATGGTGGTAGAGGGAATACCGAAATTGCCAACAATGTAGGTCGCGAAGGTGAAGGTTGAAGGTGCAGTGTTTGTGCTGATCCGAAGGAGCATTTTCTGGCTGCCCTTGTATCCCCACAGTGTGTTCCTTGGCGCATTTCCCCACAAGGTTCTTCGTTGATCGGGCAACAGGTGACATTCGCCCCACATGAAAGCCTTAATTGCCAATCAAAGAGTTAGCCTGCATGGACCCGTTCGACGCCAACTTTACTTACGCATTTGAGCAACCAATTTGGCATGGTAAGCACTTCGAGTGGTAATACGGTAGAGAACAGAGAGCACATGCAAGTGCAACATGTCAACCTAGCCGTATTCCGAAGGTAGTCGCCTAGGTAGTAACTACCTACTCATTTACGCAGAATATGAAGCCCCCTTGATAAACGATCATGCTACGTTCATAATGGCCAAGCGATTGGGTTGACGAAGAAAAATCGGCTTTAGCAGAGATGATGCGCACGTTATTAAGCCTCCAGGCACACTTCTTCATCCATCCATCGCGAGTAAGAAGGCTGACTACAAAACAACTTTCACCTTTTCCCTTAATGCATTCACTCTTAGCATGGCTCTCGTTAGTCACGCAATGCCGGACTCTACTATACTCGTGAAACTCGTACAACTTGGAGAAGCAGGAATGGATATATTCGTCTTAGCCGGTTCTAGACATCGTATCTGACCCTGGAGCCCCCGAGAATGATCAATCGAAAACCCGAACACGCCAGATGCCATGCAAGACCATCGTTCCCCATTTGTTTGCCAGTTCCCCAATGTCACATAACTTCGTTGCCATGATAGGTGATTTACGAAGCTTAGTCGAAGAGACCGAATCCCATGTCGTCGTCGGACTCCTCCTTCTCTGCCAAAATTGTCAGCGCACATGTAATCAAACGCGGCGGGTGATGAAAACGTACCCTCTTCCTTCTCCTCAGCCTTCTCCTCGGCGGCAGCAGCACCGCCAGCAGCAGCACCACCGGCGGCGGGAGCGCCACCAGCACCACCGCTGGGAACGGAGGCGAGCTTAGAGGAACCCTCAGCGATCAGCTGTAAAATATTTGTTAGTCGTGGATCCTTCCTGTACATGTTAACTACTCGGTCATACCTCGTTGACGTCCTTGCCCTTGAGCTCGGAGAGGAGAGTGTCTAGGCGGTCATCATCGGCCTCGATACCAACGGAGTCGAGAACCTTCTTGATGTCGCTGGCCGAAGGCGAGGTGTTGCCAGCAAGGCCGAGGAGGAGGTAGGCTGCAAGGTGCTTCATTTTGGTTGTTGGTACTGTTCCACCAATTTCGAATTAGATTGGCGCACTCTCATAAGTGTAGGTAGGGTAGATACTGCGTCGGCAGAGCGACGGGCAGAGCAACGAGCAGAGCTTCAACAGGTGTGTCGACTTACGGAGTGTGAGATATGTGTAGAACACGAGAAATCAATCGATTTAACCGCGGAATTGGGCGGAGACTGAGCCTTCGAGTTCTGGTTATGTTCGGGGTTGACGAGGTTGAAGGTGGGATGGTGACTTTACACTTTTAGAAGTTACAATAAAAATGTTCCCGACAGCCGACTGTTCTTTTTGCATAGGCACATAATTCGTGGGCTTGTTGTGGGGTAGATATGCGACTATCGTGCTGTGAGATCACCTGATTAGGGTCACTAGATCTATGTATCTAGCCATCTCTATGTATCTACCGAAGAAGGTACAGACAGCTTATGTAACCTATGAGGAGTACCTGGTGTATATGTACCTAAGTACCTGGCGTGTGGCTCCACTGTGGCTTGCCAGAACGTGGCCACGAATCATAGAATGCCCAATGACGTCGCGTGTCTCCAGCCACAGCCGGCGCCCAGCACAGCACGAGACCTCTTATCTGATTATGAGGTTTCCTTGCGCAACCTTGACTTTTCGACCAACTTCTTTGTCTGCTTGTTGGGCTCGTGCACATTCCCCCTCCGCATCCGTTTCCCCCGATCCGCATCGGAGCTCAGCGCCATTCATCGGGGTGTAGTCTGAAGTTTTTCCATTATTTTTTATCGCTTGCTTCTCTGGCGCTGCATCGGATTCTTGAGAGGAAAAGCCACGATTCGGGCACAGCCCACCAACTCATGACGCCCCGGGCCCACGATTATCCCTGACGGCCATCGGCTCTGCTCGCGAACAAACGAATATTCCGTGTCGTCTCATCTAAACCGAGCCCGTCAACATGCCCGTAAGTTTGACTCTGTTTCGCTCGGACAGTCTGCTTGCTGGCTACGTTGAGTCCCCTCGTTCTAACCCGACTGTGACTTTAGATTGGCGACCTCCTCGCAGAGATATCTGGCGGGCAGCCGGCACCCGCCCCGTCCCCCAGGCTGGCTGCCTCGTCAGGCGTCAAGCGAAAGGCGGAAGATGGCTCGAATGGTGCAACGTCGACAAAGCTGACAAAGGCGAGGCAGCCTGATGGATCTTACTCAACTAGTAAGGTGACCCGTGATGCCGAGGGCCGAGTTATAGAGCGGTCGTACTCAGTATCGCGACCAGTGAAAGCTGCCGGCACGGGCCAGGCCGCCTCAGTTAACTCCTCCACTCTCCCACATCGCACCGACTCCCCGTCGACAAACGGACGTCACGAGCCGCCCGCCCCTACCAACCAACGCATGGCCCCCACATCGAATGCCAAGTTAGTCGGTGTCTCTTCCAGCTCTACGCAGCCGAAACGCCCTTCGGAAGTAGTTAGCCGTCCGAAACTGAATCAGCCTGTGTCGGCTACTGCGAAAGCGGTCCCGTCCAAGCCCTCTCCTACTACTCCGACTGCATCACAACCATCACGAGCACCCAAAAAAGGCTCGTTTAAAGAGATAATGGCCCGTGGGGCAAAAGCTCAAGAGGTTATGGGAAAAGTTGGTATGATTCAACACAAACCTATCGATAAAGCTACGGTTAAGAAGGATCGCGAAACTGTCAAGTCAGAACAAAAACCTGGCACAGGTTCGGGTGCCAAGGGAAAGCCTGGTACACCTTACACAGGAACGGGGCGGCCTTCTGGTACTCCAGGGCGTGAGAATGGGTCTACAGGGGCGTTAGCGCGTACAATGTCAAAGAATGGTACTGCAAAGGACGCAAGGACAGGAAGCAAGCCGAAGCCAAGCTCTGCGACGAATGACGCTGCGGAGAAGAAGGTCAAGAAATCTGCTACCGCAACAACCGGTTATGCAGGAACTGCACGGCCTCGCCCAGGAGCCACGGTCAGCAAGGGTGCGTCCTCCAGAAGTGACCCGCGCTCTAGAAACGGTGGACTTCTGGGACCTCCACGGATGAGTCGCCGGAGTAAATATGAAGACGAGTATGATGAGGAATTGGATGACTTCATCGATTATGATGACGAAGAAGAGGATGCGGGTCCTCGGTATGACTACGACTCCGAAGGATCAAGTGATATGGAGGCCGGAATCTCGGATATCGACACAGAGGAGAGAAGAGCTGAGCTGTATGCGCGTGAGGAGGACAGGCGCGAGCAAGCTCTCGAAGAGAAGTTGAAAAGAGAGAAAGAGGAGCGAAAGCGTCGTTGGGCGCAGGTGGGACGATAATACCGTGGCGGAATCTAGTACACGACTGACGAATATCTATCTTTCGGCGTACGGCTGGCAGGAGCGCTACGGTGAACTATACCACATCCGCATCGTTTCATTCGTCTGATAGAACGCTTTTCTTGCATGAAATTCGGCGTTTGGGAGAGTTCTCACTGGGCAACCATTGTACATCGGAAGGTCAAAGAGCTTTTTTGACTCAAGCATGTTTTAAGCGGCGTTCCTGTCTACATAATTAGCGGACTGAAATTTTTGTAGCAGTTGCTGCATGGTGGTTCTGTTTTATAAAAGATTGGAAATTTGTACGTTGATAATCTGCCTGGCTGCATAGTTGGCCTTGCAAAAATGACGTTTAATTGTGGCTACCGTATATTGGTACCACAGCCTGTCTACATTCCTAGTTATTCAGAAGACTAAACCCTAGGATAAACATCGCGGCGTCGTTGTCTCATTTGTCACGTGCCTTTTATAACCACATCTGATCATTGATCTGTTCAGTGAAAGCAATATGTCTTTCGTGAAATGTAGGATTCATTGTCCAGGTATAGATATAAACCCCCTATATTACGCTACCTAATAAGTAGAAAGGGTATAGTTACCTACTTAGTAAGTTAGGTAGTCAAACCTAAGCCACGTCCGCGTCTCCAACCAGACCCCTCCGACGAGCTGAGGAAAGGTGGACAGGGGAAGCTATCTTGAACACGAGATCCGGTAAAAGAGTGCTTAAGTACTCTAACTGTGACCCTTCATCGGAGGTATTAAGGTAAAGCCCAAAGTAACTTACATTGCCTATCTACAATGAATTCGAACACGCTACGGTAACTCTTTTTCCCTAACGGGAGTTACTCTGTGTCTTGATGGCTGGACTAGGCTTTGCTTCAATTTACTTCGTTCCTGCTTACACACTAATTTAGAGCGTCCTTTCACTATGCAGTAGGTTGAGTGCCTACACACAGTGAGAGGATTTTCTGGCAGCATCTGAAATAGCTTTTATTCTTCTTTTATTTTGCGTCTATGTCGGTACACAGATCTTCATTATGAACTTACGTGAACGTTGCTTCTCTAGGCCTCTCGGCCAAGATCCTGGCCGCTTTAAGCAGGCTGCAAAGATGGCAAGGCAAACCTATAAGGCTGGGGAATGCCGTCGTTTCTGTCATATTATATGTGAGAGGGATCTCGTGCGCATCAATAACCATTTGCTCCTGACTCCACCGCAACTGCCACGGACTAAGACGGAGCCTAGTCCTCGGGCATTGCATAGTCATGACCTGTGCTACTGGACTGCTAGGATAGATTTGACGGATATAGCCAGGTTTTCTCTTATTGTGCAATAATAATAAGCAATACTATAGATGTCAGCAGTCGGAACTGCAATGGCAACCTCGTCCTAAGTTAGTGATAGGAAGCCAGCAGAAAGCAGCACAGCTTTCCACAAGCAGTGAACATAGATATCTGGCAAGAAATCCGATCTGCAAATCGAAGAAGATGAATATGCAGTGATAAAATAGGCTTGGTAGTTAGCGAGACCGAATATCCTACATCCTAACTCGCAAGAGATATCGCAGTCGGACTTGTGAGACATCATAACAGATATACTCGTTGTATTGGAGATATGCGTATGGGATGTTGGTTGGGCCTGGCTTGACGGTTGTATCGGGCACTAAGATACATGAAGTTAGTATAAGTACTTGAAGTGGGCAGCGAGCTGTGGAAAATAGAGAGTATAGGATATATTCCTGTTGTTTAAACTTTGAGCCCACAAGCCAGGATGTAGTAAGTTATTGATATCGAAGAGGGTATAAGGCGTTGATTTACTTACTTTTGACACCCTTCAAGGACGGATGGACACATTCTGCATCCTTCCATTTACTCGGCCCAGTCGAACCTTGACCCCATGTCGATAGCATGTTGTTTGCTTTGGCAGTATCTCCGGCGTTATAGGATGCACCTGTCAGAGTTTGGATTGGGTCACCTAGTTCAGCTTCACATAGAAGCAAAAGAGCGTGTCCGTTGGATATATAGGAGCAGCAGTAGTTAGCAGACTATCGAGACCATTAGTTAGCATTTCAAATGGTTCGAAAGATCTGATATCCGTACCTTTGACGACATATCTGCTAAGTATATTCCTTTCCCAAACATGTAACCCGAGACTGGAGCTTCGGGCGGCGCTATGCGAAGCCCTTGACTCAAGATACCGCCGAAGTTGGTGCAGCGCTAGAATAGTGTTGAACATCAGAAATTGCTCTTCGCGGCGAAATGTCTAGAGAGTATAATAGCCTCCTCAAACAGGGTAGAAGAATTAGCATTACGTACAGAGCCATGCCATAGAAGACGTCGATCGCGAGGGGTCTTGTGAGATGCTTCAAATCGGCCGAACTCGCCGTCTCGTTCGATCCGAAAGATTTGTTGTACCTGGTAATTGGCGTTATGGGTTGATCCTCGTGTGTCCATCAAGTAGTCTTTCAGCTGAAGAAACTCTTCGCTGCTATTATCTAGTGGCGTCACTGGCTTCCGTATTAGCGACAAAAAAGGCCCATGACTTCACTTGCCGTTGTAACTGAGGATATGGAAAAGATAGGGCTAGACTTACTCTCACTCAGGCAGAGCCCTCGGAACTGGCGATCGAGCTCGTTGATTTCTTCTTTCTTATCCGCTTTCATCAAGAGTGCAGCATCCTTCATATCCCCCAGGCTCTCCAGGAGTTCTATTTCTTTCTTGAGCGCTGACTGGGTCTGAATAACCGGTGGGCGATTACGACCAAAGGCATGGGGAATGACAGTGAAGAAAAGGTTCGACAATTGTTCGGCGGCTGTAGGGAAATTAGTCCCATACTGAGAACTCGCGAGAGACGGGTCATCTAATAGGGCTGATAAATCTTTCAATGTCTGAAATCCCCGAGTAATCATCGCTTTGCTCAGTTTACCGAGGGGTAGCTTAGCGGAATCGTAGTTGAGATCAGACATTGCATTCGTGAAGTATTCCTGGTTGAAGATGAGCTGCATCAGCGACTGGACAGGCTTCGACAACTTTGATTCCGGTCCTTCCTCCTCTTTCTTGACTTCTGGCTTGACCTCGTCCGCATCATCATCTTCCGAGTCGGGCTCGTAAGACTTTTCGATGAAGGCGTACTTGCCAGGCTTCGGTTGGAGACCGCGGTTTTCCCACGACAACCCCGACTTGGATTTGAATTTGTCGTTGAATTGTTTCAACGCGTCGTCTAACGAACCGGACCCGAGTGTCTTGGATTGGCCATATTCGCCCACCCGGCCCCATCGTGTCCACGTTTTGTAGTCGCCAGTAACAGAACGTAGTAGCTATGCATTGTGTTACTATGACGAAGAAGCAGAAGATATGGGAGGGGAGTGTAAGATGGACAAAATAGCAACAGAATTGAGGGGCGTGCGTACGCTGACGGAGAGACTTTGATTGCATCAATAGAGCGAGGGATGTCTACAAGAGACGGCTGTTTAACTCACCTGGACGCGATAGAATTTGTTGTTGTTATTGCTGGCATTTGTCTGGTTCAATGAGGCATCATAGATGACACCACCATCATCGATATAGACTTCATAATTGATCAATGCATTGTCAGCACCCTCGTCGACGGGGATTTTAACGTCGAAGGACTTGGCAATTTGGCCGTCAGCAACTTTGGGCTCTCCCTTCTCAGGTTTGCTATCGTCACCGGCTTTGCCCTTCTTTTTGGACTGCGGCAGTTGACTGTCATCATCGTTATTCTGTGATGCAGGTCGCTTACGAGAGCCCTTCAGCTCGGTAGGATCGATAGAACCGTTGGCCTGGGAAGGCGGTGGCGCGGTGAGGCCATAAGCATCCTCGTTTACGTGTAATTTTTTGGCAAAGCAGTCTTCAAGCCAGTCGAAGGTGACGATGGGAATGCCATGAGCTTGGGCAGACTTGACCTTAGCTGACGGCTTCTGAAAGTCTGTCTCGGTGGTGACCAGATGGGTCGTGGAGCCCCCGACGGACTTGGCTAGGGCACCGCCCAATGGCACAATGAACTCTTGCTCAATGGAAGCTTGGGTACGACTGGGAATAGTGCCGCTGATAGCTATACTCAACCCAGCGAATGGAGGAGTGGCGGGAGGAGCAGCGGCCTTTTTCTTTCGTGGGGGCATATCTGATTGGGCTACCCCGGCAAGGATGTGGAATGGAAGGACGAGATGACCAAGATCAGGCGAGTAAAAGAGAGTCTAAACTCGAGAGTGAGTGTGGATGTGAGTTGAGGAATGAGACCAAAGAGAGGGCAGAGGCACGTATGGTAGGGTCACGTAGGTATGGAAGGCGCCTTGCTTAGGGAATGGAGAGATGGCATGGGATCTCAATGACACGCGATAGTGCAAAGTCAATTCTGGCAGCTGAGGAGATATTCAATTGAGTTAAATATTGTGAATTCTGGCAGGAGCGCGTCGCCGACCCTTAGGCAACCGTGACATCTTAAGACACCTAACAAAAAAAAAAAAGGGTACCCTTGCGGTGAGAAGGCACGAACAGGCACAGCAGGCACATGTCATACCATGGTGGTCCTAAACACGAAAACACGTGCCACAAAGACAAAGTACTACCGCAAGGAATTAACGAGGGACAGGTACATCCCTACATCCCTACATCTACCTTGCCTGAATCTGGGAGCTTCGATTGAGCAACTGCGGCTGGAAATAGTGAAAGACCGTTCAAACTACCTGAGACAGCTCGAACTTGCCCATCTTGGCATTTGTCTTCTGCCTCTGGGGTCCCCATCGTGGCTCCACCGCATCTCAAGGCAGCAAATGTTGCCTAGATGCACTGGAGACCAGCAAGTTCAACGCATCCAAATATAAATAAGCACAAGCCTTCAATGCCATTTAATGAGAATCGACATACGTACTTACCAATCATCCTCTCATATTGGCGGCGGTTGCTGAGGCATGATGGTCAACAGGAACTATACCGAGCAAGATATAAAGGATTATAAGAATTATAATCTAGGTATAGCCATGTAAGTATAGACGCGGTATACTCACCGACAGGTCCGCAATTTTGCTGCTCGGTTTCAATGTCTTCATTTCCCGATACACGATGTCTTGTCAGAAGGGGAGGAGAGTCCTACTTACTGCTCATCGGCGGCTGAAGACAAAAAGAGCCTGGTGTGCTATATCCACGACTATCTCACTGTCTTATCCGAGCGCGCAACTACAGGTGTGAACCGCTCAGATCTACCTATACGGCCAGACCAATTGATGATAGTTTTGTGAATCAATTAGTTGAATCATTTATTTCTCGTCAAAGCACTGGTATCTGAGATATACTAGTACAGATTGCTAAAAGTGAAGACATTATCTCGTGTAATGAAGCTAATGCCGATGAGAGGAACCACCTAAAGCTTCACTAGGCCCAAGAAGCTAGGCGGCCTACAGTAGGTCAAGGGGAACTTCGATCCTTACGCACGTTACCTTAGGTTCTGTAGATAGTCTGACCCATCGTCCGACTTCCGCTAAGTACCCGCACTAACGGTACCTGTAATCTAGTGTAGAGCCCCAGATCCCCGGCTCTTCTCTTCCATAATGGGTCCTCAGGGTTGAGAGTAAGATACGTCATCATCTTAGGATACGTTACAATTACATGACGTCTAGGTTCGAAGACCTCATTTCATATTCTTCTTTCATGCGATAATTATATCTGTTCCCGCGATGCTGAATTATCCGACTATCTTGATGGAGAGAAAGGCGGCCGAACGAGACAAAGGACCTGCATACAGATAAAATTGATAAGAAGCGAAAGTCCCACCGTATCTAAAGTGTTGCTCGATGAGATCGAGTAATTTTATCAACTTTATCTAAGCTATCTACAGTAGGCCTGCGGGGCATCTGCGATAAGCCAAGGCCATTGGCGCTCAGGCAGTACTAGCATCTTACCAGCATTCTCATCCGCCCGTGTCATTTTGCGGGGAACTTGACGTCGAACCCTGTCCGCCGGCCTGGATGCCGTTTGCTGAACAGGCAATCATGCGCATTTCTTTAGAGGCGCAAGGGCTGGCTCACCTACATTTCCTGAGCAGGCTTTTCTTCGTTCGACCAATGAACACCGCAGCTTTCTGGGTCTCGCGGGCGGTGATGCCGAAGCCACACGACCACGAGCATGGGTTAGCCCGTCGTCATCTGCACATTCACCAAGCTAGCGAGATAATGAGTACCTGTAGGTGGACTGTTGAAGGTGGGGGAGAGCATGTTGCTAACTAAGTAGGTAGGTATGTAGGTGTGTTTAGTGTCCGTGTGGGCTGGGGACTTATGTTGCGTGCTAGATATGGACATGTAGCCCTAATCCTGCTGATGATCAGCAGTGAGGTTGGACAAGAGGGGGCTGCTGGCCTGCTTTGCTCTCTTTTATCTTTTATATCTTACTTCCAGGTTATATATACTTATCCTGCAGCTCCCATCTCAACGATTGATTTGCTACAATTACTACTCTGCTGCTCTGCTGGTGTCTCGATCATACCCACTGGTACGCAACCTAAAAGCTGCTGATGACATCGCAATTGGAGTAGCATTAGAGTTCCGGCGCGGCAGAACCTTAGCTGTATCCGTACGACCCTTGCCCACCACTCCAGCCACAGCAGTCTGTCGGCGGTGGCGATTAGCAAAGAGTTACTCGATCAGAAACCCTCGTGAGAATCTCACCTTGATGCCCCTTTAAGGACCCACCCGAGGACGACCATGCAAAGACTACATACCTCTCGGGCCAGGTCATGGATCGAGAAGGTGACGGTGGACAGCGAGGAGGGTCTCTCCACAGCTCAGCTTATGGTAAAGTTGTCTCTCTCTCTCTCGCGCGCGCGTCCTTGGTGTCCCATCTACCGTGATTTTCGTGAGCACGTGCTCACTCCTCCCGCGTGAGAAGCAATGTAACGAGTGGTATAGCCACTATGTCGGGAAGAGAATATAAACTAACATCCGCGCCTCGACTGCTTAGCTGACGAACAATGATCTCAAACCCGTTGAGCCCGCCAGGAGACAATGGGGGCCGTGGAACTTCGTCGGCTTCTGGATCGCCGACTCATTCAACATAAATACATGGATGATCAGCTCCACTAGTATCGTGAATGGGTTGTCATGGTGGCAAGCGTGGCTCAGTGTCTGGCTCGGTTACGCTATCGCTGGTGCCTTCGTTTGCACGACGGGACGCATCGGTGCGACTTATCACATCGGGTTTCCCGTCGTCAACCGTGCTAGTTTCGGCATCTGGGGCAGCTTATGGCCGGTTCTGAATCGTGCCGTTCTAGCAGCCTTCTGGTACGGCGTCCAGGCTTACATCGGAGGGCATTGCGTCTACCTCATGATCAGGAGCATATGGCTCAGCTGGGACCGAGATACGATTCCCAACACATTCCCCACTAACTCAGGCACAACGACTGCCGACTACGCATCCTTCTTCATCTTCTGGCTGGTCTCGCTTCCTGCCATCTGGTTCCCCGTCCACAAGGTCCGCCATCTATTCACCGTGAAGGCATACTTCGTTCCCACTGCGGGCATTGCCTTCTTCATCTGGGCGCTGGTGAGAGCCGGGGGTGCTGGTCCCATCGTTAAGCAGCCAGCAAAGTTACATGGGAGCGATCTTGCCTGGGAGTTTGTGAAGGGTGTCTTGAGTTCCATCGCCAATTTCGCCACGCTAATCGTCAACGACCCGGATTTCGCCCGTTTCGCTGGCAAACCTCGCGACGCGTTTTGGTCCCAACTACTCACCATCCCCATCGGCTTTGCCGTGACCTGCTTCGTGGGAATTTTCGTCTCGTCTAGTTCAGTCGTCATATATCCCGGCACCGAGCCGATCTGGGACCCGTTGGATCTGCTTGAAAGGTTTATGTGAGTCACGAAGAAAATGACCCTGCTGGAAAGATTGAGACTAACAAATGACTCTTTAGTGACGACGGTGGTCCTGCACAACGCTTTGGTGTGTTTGTTATTGCCCTCGCTTTTGCGCTGGCACAACTAGGTACCAACATTGCTGCCAATTCTATTAGCGCAGGAACAGACTTTACAGCATTGCTGCCACGCTTTCTCAACATCCGACGAGGTGGATATTTATGTGCGGCTATCGGACTTGCGCTCTGCCCCTACCAGTTCCTATCATCGTCAAACAACTTCGAGACTTACCTTTCTGCCTACTCTGTTTTCTTGAGCTCTATCGCCGGCGTCATGGTCAGTGACTACTATTTCGTTCGCCGTGGCTATTTAGGCGTCAAGGAACTCTACGACCCTCGCCGCAGTAGCCCCTACTACTTTGCTTATGGCTTCAACTGGCGCGCATACGCGGGCTACATCGCCGGTATCCTTATCAATGTCGTGGGATTCGTCGGCGCCGTCAACGGTGGTAAGGTGCCCATAGGCGCCACGTACATATATAACGTCAACTACTTCGCCGGTTTTATTGTATCAGCTCTGACCTACTGGGTCTGTTGTAAATTATCCCCGATTCCGGCTTGCAGCGATAAATGGCTTGAGGTCGGAGACCAGATCGAGGATGTCACGCTCGCATATGACGACAACGCCAGCGCTACTGGCAGCATTGCTGGCAGTGATGGCCCGCGCAAGATTGACGAGGAGACCGGCCTGGACGGAAAACGCATGAGCGGTTATCGCACTATGGACTGAGCGAAGTCGATCATATCTCGTCTTCTTGAATATTAGTTAGGCAGAATTTGCGTCACGTACATTTGAGGCTAGAATCACATATCCATTTTGAGCGCGCTTGAGATATTTCCAGAGTTCATCTCTCGTAAGAGACAACAATGAACCTGATAGCATTCTTGACGCCAATTCGGCTTCCTTACAACTGATTATCAGGGTTCTCGACAACAGTGTAGAGAGCATCGTATAGCAAAGTCAAGAACAAATATCCTACTACGAATAAGAAAATAAAGATGGAACCCCCTGAGGAAGAAAAATTTAATATGAGAAGAGAAGCAAATAGAAGCAAGATTTGAAAGAGAAAAAAGTTGTCAAGATATGAATTAGAAAAGAAAGTATATGCGACCTCGGCCGGACTCGAACCGACAATCTCTAGAGATTGGAATATTGAAGACCGAAATCTAGCGCCCTAGCCATTAGGCCACGAGGCCGAACTGTGAACATTGCTTGGCTCAGGGTGAAATGCGACTGTCTTATCATCGGTGCAATCATTAGATCGCGGTGGCTAGGAGACGAGTAACCGAGCCGGGTGCTTCCCGTTGTTGTGAATCTGGGGGGTGGAGGAGTTGTTTATCCTTTAACCGAGATCGTTTTTTTTTTTTTTTTTGATAGGGTGCTAGTTTATTCTAGACTGCGTGTTTAGTTGATCATACTATTTGTTACGTGAAGTAGGTCAAAGGAGTTATTGTGATTTCGACTGTACGATAAAAGTAGACATTGCCTACGCATGTACTTGAACGAGAGTCAATTATACCTAGTAAGGCTTTGATTGGTTGTCCTCGTCTATCAACATATCTGCCGTTCCAGATTAATATGTTGTGCGACACATCCAAAGGTGCCATAGCATTGGTGGAACGAAGAAATCCAAGAGAGGGCGCTTCAGCCCTTTTTCTTGATGACGGTGACAAATGAATGACTCATCTCTTTGCCTGCCGCAATTTTAGAAGTTCGAACGTTATCTTGAGGCGCAAAGCAACTAAGGGCAGGGAAATCCAAGTCGTATAGAGATACAGAGATGCAGCTGATTAAGAGGGATTGGCTCGTGAAAATTACGCCCTTCACTCAGTTCTTGTTTACCGGTTGCCTATCAGTGAACTTGGCTCCTGTAGAGTGGGCAAAAAGATAATTACTATCGAGCATAATCGTAATCAGCTCTCTACATATCGACTTAGTTCTATAAGAATAGTCAGCGTGCATCAGAACTGCCGCTGCAAGCCAGTATAACACCCTGAGTGTATATTCAGGCCTATAAGTCCTAAATTCGAACCTACTGTACATCGAGTAGTTTTCAGTAAGTTAGGTGTCACAATAAGAGATAGTGGTCATTATCGTCAACCCCTATTCCTAGCATTGTGGCGTCGCCGTAGCTCTGATTGGGATGACCTGAATGCTTTTTCGCTACCTTTTTGGGGGCCATATGAGATCACTGATACTAAGTGTAACGTCCCAGTCGTCGCAGTTTAAGAACATTCTCACCGGTGGCGAACTTCGAGCACTGCTATTACTATTTTGGCATGATACAGTAGCATCACAGTCTCAGATTCCGAGTAGCGGCTAGCATTGCAGTATCCTTTCCTGTCAGTAGAGTGCATATAGTGAGCTATGGTAGTAGCACAATAGCGATGAACAGATTAATATGGGTAAGCCACCTCGTCAGGGATTAGAAACAGACTAGGACTTCTAAAAGACAAGAGTTGCACTTGCTGACCATCTTGTCTCGATACAGACGCTCCTTAAGTCAGGGTGTGGCTATCGTTTTCTGAACATATCATATCACGGTTCATCTTGACTTGTCTCATAGCGTGACGAGAGAGACTTACTCCATAAGCTCTGGCGATGATGAACATATTCATATCACTATTAGTGACGCCTCGTCCGGCAGTAATGCCTAGATATAGCGCCACGGCGTCAAAAGATGCAATAGGGCTCCGAGCCGCAACTCCACCCCAATCGCCGTGCCGGGACATAGATTCGTGCGGTAAAATGCAACCTAGATTGCGCATGGAGTCTAAATATAGAGGCAACGGCAATGAAACCAGGAGGTGGTACTGCCGGTACCACAGCATTGGAAAGCCATTTGCAACTGCACTTTCGCCAGCTGTCCAATAGCATCACGGCTTACCAAACGTCCAGCTGCATGAGATCGGAACATGCTGGATCTTGGTAGTATCGCGGGATCGAGGACTGATAAGAAATTAGGTTGGTCATAGCAACCTCAGCCGCAAGGCGGCTTGATTACTGCATGGAATCGATGATCATCATTTGCCAACAGTCTGTGTGCGACTTATAGATATAAAAGTATAGAGATGCTGATACCCGCACGTGTAGACATGTATATACAATAGTGGAAGCGACATGAGGTCAGAGAGCTATCGATTTCATCATAAGTAAATGCGTTGAAGCTCTGCATTTGATATCTACCCAAATATTCCTCTTTTGGTCTGCTTCTCATTACACGAGAGTAGATAGCCCACCTCATTTCCAATGGAAGATCTGGCGCCCCCAGAATTCGATCCCGTTCTCAATCTGCCTGGGCTTGCTCCCCCTAAACACGTCCTTCCCAATTTCGAGAATCCACCCAACCAAAATGGCCTCGCAATTGCTGTGGTCGCCTTATGTACCGGCGTAGCTACGATTTTGTTCTCGATACGGCTGTACTCTCGACTCTTCTGCTCTTTAAGACCCAAACTAGAAGACTGTAAGCTCTTCGATCATTTGATCAGCTACAAGCTGTCTCAACTAACCGTGGCTTGAGATCTCTGTCTTGCGGCGTTCGTATGCGAAACGCTCCTGTTCTCTTACCTGTTGGCAGTTAAGCTTATTCTGGGAATAGCTTGCTTATATCGCCTGCATATACGCAATCAGCGTCATGATCCACGACGTCGGCTTTTTCGTTCATCAATGGAACCTTCACATCCGAGATGTGGTTGTGTTCATCTACGTTCGCTGACCCTATAATGTCCCCACCGGGGCGGTATAGTAGTTGACTCTGTGCAAATAGAACGTTTACACTTTCCTCACTGCTTACGCAGTCATGATGTTCTTCGCTAAGACGGCCATCCTGATCGAATGGACGCGAATCTTCGTTGCCGATCGTCAGCGCAATGCCTTCTTCTACGCTGCTTGTTTCCTCATCGCACTTAATACAGGTGTATACGCTGCAGGGGCTATAGCGACGGGCCTGGCTTGCATTCCTCGAGAGAAGCTTTGGCATCCGTGGGTGGTAGGAAGATGTATCAACAGATACGCTCTCGACAGCTTCACTGCCTTCGTCAATCTGGCTATCGACCTCGGGATATTTTTGCTGCCGCAGAAAGTTATCTGGAAACTACAGATGAACAAGAAACGCAAGATAGGGATATCTATCCTGTTCTCTGTGGGTATAATGTATGTGAAAATGGACTCTGCTACGTACAACCTGGACTCATACTTCCTCATATAGAACTTGCGCATCTGCCGCCGGCCGGGCATACTATACCGTTACATTGGACTTTGAAGGCGACGTGACTTATGAAGCTTCTCCGGCATTCCTTTTCGGGTTCGCTGAGATGACCACGGTTCTTTTGGTCTTCTGTATTCCATCCGTCCCCAAGGCCTTTCAGGAAAGTCGATTCGTCAAGACTGTCTTGGCATCGATCCCGTCGTGGGCAAGGATTTCGTCTTCTCCTCGAGATGTTAATTCACCCAGCCAAAGTGTTAAGATCAATCAAGCCCGCGGTGTTGATTCTGACGCCAACTGGGCTGGTTCCGATCTCACTTGTGAAGTGAGGAGCACGGAAGTACCTGAGCATTTGCAACGGTACTAAGAAAAGATTATAGCTTTAGATGGAAACAAGTACTTGTCTGTCGATGAGAATGGATAGCTATAAACGAGACTAAATTTCCCTTGGGGCAAGACAGAACACAAATATTGCCTGATAGCTTCCATCTGTTATGTAGCTACGATGTTGAAGTGATTCCCCTTGGTCCAGTACCCACCAGAGGCGTAAAATCTACAAGAGACGGGCTTCTCGTACACTTCCTGCGGCCCTCATATCGGGATTTCAAACACAGTTGCTATTGGGGAATCCGCGACCACGAGAAGGTTAATCTATCAACTTCGTAAACTAGAGTAACGCTGACCTGCTTGACTGTGCTTTTCCTCGAGATCCCCCTCCCCCGGTTATTGTTCATCACCCGAATTTCAGACTTGGCCATGAGTGGACCTCCGTCACGCACCCGTTGAGCTTACTCGCACCACTTCAATATAACAACAGTTGATCTAAAACTTCTTCTCGTGAATAACTCAGACGCCTATGTTAAAATATTTTTTTAAGTCCGCTTCTAGTTGAGATTGATGATCTTTCATGGAGACTGTCAGGTAGATAATAGGTGACGCCTCAGCGTGTGCCTATCACACTTCGTCTATATATACAGACTATCCCTCCCAAATACCGGTTGAAAGGGCTAGGGGCCATTTGACCAATACACCTTCATGACTACTGACCCCTACCTACCTACCGGCTACGTGGCTGCGTAGGCTGTTCCATACACTTTGGGACAGGAACCCATGACAAAGACTGCCATTTGTGACCTTTTTATTATTATAGAAATGAAAAAAAAGAGGGGGAAAAAGAGGAAGAAAAGGCCCTGACGGTAATCTTATATTTGGTAGCTTACGATCAGTCCAAGTACATTGAGATAACAGTCTGTGTGTGCAAAGAGTCAGACTTACATTTGTCTGATCTGTATTAGCGAACTGATCACCCTTGTCCAAGGATTAATTCTCGCAAAGCACTTCATCAGGATCATAGATTCAATCTCGCCCAAAAGAAACATATCTTGCAAATGTCTATTAGGCCATGATATCAGATAAAACCCGAACACTCTACGACCATCGACAGTCCTTGCACTCCCGCCCCACCCCTAACTCAACACTGACCAACGTACAAAACATCACACAGCACTTCATGCTAGGCTCTCGAAAGTAGAATACTATTTCATAAACATGAATAAGCGCAAATGTAGATGAGAACACCAATAACAAGAACCACTAGACGAAAACAACTTCAATAGTCATATTCAACAGTGCCTGATACTTTTATGCAGAGACCGTACCGCCCAAAAAGCCCATCCGGATTTGCAATTTCCGGAATCTTGATGTATGTAGCCCTGACGCCTGAACGCCATCCCTGCCTCATACCAACATGCCGTGCTCCCAGCTACCCTATTATCACTACAAGAAGCGAAAAGCAGGACCAAAAAAAGAATTCTCGTTCTGCCTCCATTCCACGACCGGCGCATCAAAACCGAAGGGCCTTCTGTCTTATCCGCTGCTGTGCGCATAAGCATAACCATCCGCTATGGCCTAGCTCATGTCGTGAATTTATGAGCTTGTAGCGGATAATTTCGAGTAGACTAGACTCCCAAAATGAATTTAAGATGAATCCCAAAGTTGCAAGACTGACTGTGCGGAAGCTCGGCAAATCATACATCCTCTCTAAAAACGGATCTCCTCTCCGAGACCGAGGTGGGACTATCATGTGTTGGACCGCCGGCAGTTCCAGCAGCGGCGGCCCTGCGCGTGTCAATGGGCCTGGGACTAACGCCTCTCAAGCTCAAATTGCTCGGCTCGGCAGCGGCATCATCGAAGGGATTAAGCTGCGCTCCTACCCCCGGAGCAGGTGATCTACCGTGAGGCACTTCGAGACGTGGATGGGGGTTGCGTCCTCTGTTCTCATCTACCCCGTCACCAGCGAGGTTCATCTGGTATCCCGACCCCGAGTACGGCCCCTGATGCCCCCTGTCTTCCAGTTCTTGGTCGTCGGGGTAGTATGCGCCGCCGTAGGTCTCGTGGCCGACGCGCGCGTCCCAGGCCTCATCTGGGTCGAGAGCTCCGAAGCCGCGACGGCCGCTGGGGGCGCTGGTATGTTCGTATGCGCCGGCGGCCGAGCGCGGGTTCTTGAGCGACTGGAAGCGGTCGCTTATCCAGCCGCGGACGCCACCGGACCTGGGCTGCGGGGCTCCATAGGCCGACTGCGAGGAGCGCGCGAAGGGGATGTAGGAGGATAGTGGTGGGGAAGGAAGCTATAGAGCAGGTAATCACGTGTTAGCTCCTCGGTTGGAGTGATGATAACTCGCATGGAGTGCGCATGCCGGTGTCAGGGGTAAGCAAGTGCGGTAGAATGAGAGGTAGGGCGTATTTGAGATTCTGGGGCTCTTGGCTCGAAGTCTGATTCCGATTGGGAAAGCGAAAAAGAAGCGGCATGGCCGAGATGGTAACTCGGTGAGGTGGTGAAGCGGCGATGAGATGTGGTGTAGTGTGATCAAGTCCCGGGATAGTGAGACAAGCATATTGCGCGAGAGGGGAAAAGAGTAGATGGTAGGCAGACAGATAGACACATAGATAGATAGATAGAGGACAGCAGACGGGATGGATGGATGGATACACATACACCTAAGCGTCTTGCGCGTAGTTGCGTGAAGACGATCCAGCCGACAGCGCCAACCACGAGCAACACAACCAGGACAATGAAGAAGGTTCCCACGGCGCTGACAGCCATCTTCGGACCTCACTCAGGTGACTCTTATCCGGTGAGATCAACCAACGGCGCAGCGCGGGGACGAGCTGGCGGACCGATAACGAACAATGCGCGCGCGGTATTCGCGTGAGCCTTTTGGTGGAGAGCTCCGAGAGGGAGGGACGTAGGACGATGTAGGACGTAAGTTAGACGTAGACGACGGATACCCTTAGGGGATCCTTGGCCACACGACCCTTGGATAGAAGGGCGCGGCGTTGTCGGGCGTGGTTGTGCGTGTGTGTGGGATGGATGGTAAACGGATCGTCAGGCGTATTGTCTGTCTGACCAACGAGCATGTTCAATCATGCATATCCGTAGTTGTCGTTGGGAAGGCTTACATGATCCAAGCTATCTGGGTATGTACCTAAACTAGGTACGTAAGAGAGCCCCTAAGACCCCAAGCTCATTGCTAAGTTAGGACTTCCATTCCTTCCAATTGGATTACCAACACAGCTCCCTATCGTACCTCACTACGTACTAAATTCCCTACCTGTGTTACTATGCAAAAGCTATAGAAATAAGCCACTTGCCTAGCAAAGGAACTCCGCTAAATTTAGTTGATACTAAGCAGCTTTAACTGCCTTGTCCTAGCGTAGGCTAATGCCTCTCCCGGACGCCAATGCACAACACCGGGTCCCACTTGAGTCCGAGTGACGTGAAGCGCACCGAAAGAGAGAGGTAACTAAAAATGTCTTGGCAACTTAGCCTGATTACAGCGAAAGCGATGGATTCAAATGTCTCACTTCGCCAACCTATCAGCGCCACCAAGCCACGACGCATTGAAATCAGCCTTCTGTATGTCTCACTTGCGGAGGGCAGTTTCGGAAGTAAATCTGCCTCGTGACATCTGTTTTTCATTTTAGTACCCCTTTTTGCTTTCGTACCCCTCTAAAAGTGGTGCACGACCGTATCGTCATACAAGGAATTTATTGCCGGTCGACATAATCATGATCTTGTTATTGTATGCATGAATGGATATATGATGTTCAGGTATGTATGATCCAGGCTCAAAAGGGGTAAAGTCGGCCTGTATATGCGTGCAGTGCAGTGGGTGTGCGTGTGGAATAGGAGCTGAAAGCTGGCTGCAACTATATTCTTTCGGAGAATGGCTCTATTCTAGATTCCCTCCCTCCCTCTCCCCTTCCCGGCTGAGCCACGATCGAGTGTGTCTGATGATCAACTACTGCTCTGGGTATCCTATCCATAAAATCGCGTCCTATTATACAAGCCTTCCGCTTTCCCCGAGTGTCTCTCGCCTGCTTTGCAAATATGAAAGACGATTGGATCGTCGACTCTAATGTTCAATATCTACTCTCTATGCCGTTCCCCCGAATGATGCGGATGAATGCACCCTATCCGACGTCATGTACCTACTCGTAGCACAGGTCCCAGTGGCCCCCTTGTCTAGCAAAGCTTAGACTGTCTACATACTTGCTCAGCGTGCAGCGGCCTAGTGCATCGACGTCGCAGTTCTGCAGCGGGATCACTCTGTCGTTGACGAGCACCCGCACGAACTCCTCCTCGATGCCATAGCACTGCATCTTCTCCACATACATCCTCGCCGCGAAGGGCACAGCCCAGCTGGCTCCGTAGCCTTTGCTCTTCTTCGGACTAGCCTTCGTCGTATTGGAGAGGGGCTCCGTGTCATTGTACAGACCCAGCGCGCCAAATACGCCTGACATGTCGTTGTCGTGGCTGAAGTCTGCGTAGAGTATGCTGTCGAGGGGGAAGCTCTTTCGGGAGCTGTCGAGCGTGGTATTTGTGCTCGTTGCGTCCATCACCGGCTGGCCCGTGAGTCTGGCAATCAGCTCATTGACAAAGCCAACCCCTTGCGTCGGGCCTAGCGGACTGCCATTGGTATAGCCGTACCACTTGCCCAGCGACTGGTAGTAGTCGAAACTATTCCACTCGTCTATAGTGAAGAGTCTGCAGAACTGAGACAGATGCCCGTCGGTATTGGCGACCGTCTCAAAAGGACATACGTCCATTAAGTGAATGATATCGGAATTTGATAAGTTCGCCCCAGCGAGATTTCGGTTCACCCGCTCTGCGATGGGCGGCACGAATGTGTCGACCCAGATGGCTTGGGCCTCGTTCCCAGTATCTGGACCCTCTCTGAAGGCGGTGCATGTCATCGGGCTAAGCGTATTATTGAACCCTTCCACCTCAGGGAGTATTACCGGCTCGTAAGGGTATGCATCGGGGAATTTGGCCTTCTTGTCCGCCAAGCGTGCCTGGTGAAAGCCTTGGGTCCAGTTCACCGCTGAGTCCACCACTCGCTGTTGGCCCGCACTTCTGACAAAAGGCGAGACATTCCTTGCTAGCTTCTCATACCGTCTGTAGAAATTAACGCCGGAGTTGACCAGTTGCTGCTGTCCAAATACGGTAAGCTGATCGGCACCCAGCGTGTATTTGTAGTCTTTGATGAAGCTGTAGTGTTCTCCGTAGTGCGTCACGTTGCTATGTATGCGGTCGAAGAGACTCGCGTAGGATAAACTCTTGCTCAGCGTGGGATCACGAGCCCCATGGCGTGATAGCACTTGCGCGAAAGTGACCTCGCACCCGTTTGGGATATCGCTGGGGATTTCAGAGGTCACTGTGAAGAAAGGAGAGTACTGGCCCCAAGAGTGGGATATCGCCGGCTCACACTGGAAGCCAGACTTCACATGGTCGCAGGAATGTCTTTTTTTCGCTCGTCTGATGGCAGTGTTAGTGTAATTCAATGAATAGGCGACGGTCGCTTTTAGATAGAACGCACGTGAAGTTGACCCCTAAAATACCAATAATTGCCAAGAGTAGCGCAACCCCGGTGAGTCGGACGATTGATTTGTGCCGGTCAGTCCATGTCGCGGCACGTCTCGGACTCGCCTCGCGGTTGGCGTTTTCAGGGAGAGCACTGTAATTAAATTGCTTTCGGCTCACTAAAGATGTGAGGCGGTCTCTCAAGTCCGAGAGAGCCATCATAAATTTATTATAGATGAGTTCCTGCTCCCCATGTTCGTATCACGAGGTGTGCTGTTATTGACAAATCTGAGACAGCTCCGAGAGTGACAGGGGAGTGTTGTATCACTCGGGTCGCGGTAATTCTGCCAGCCGGCCCCGGTCCGTCGGCACCTTATCACCTAGGCAATTTCCACTCGCCCGAGCGGGCTTCATTTCAATCCCGCTCATAGTATGGTCATGCAGATCAAATGAATTAGCATTTGTGAATTGGTGCCAAGACTGCAATACGTGTATGCGATAGATAATTTTCATAAAATGATGTTTAATATTAGACGTCACGATCGTTTCGTCATTCCCATTATCATCTACATCTTTTGGGCTCAGCCTCTCTAAGTGGACGTGCTCCATCGTCAAAACCCGAGACCGTTGGTATCAAGAAAACAATCAAAGCCCCGCTCTATCTAGACTTCATGCCAGAGCCTAGTATCTTTCAACTCCAATCGTTGCTGGCCCGCCATCTGGGCGAGTGAGAAGATTAAATACAGTGGTATCTCCAGACCGAACGATGATGAAAAGCTCTATGCTATAAGATCACATTAAAAGGCAACGCCCACGCTTTTGCGCTGCCGAAATTGGATGGGCTCTCGCAGGCCAGATGGAGAGCTCTTCGACGGACCAGCCATGGTCCTTGGGGTGTCCACACTGCTGGGTGATAGGCTTGTGGGTATGGTTTGCTCTTCAACGGTCCAGTCGGAAACGGTGCTCTCACTGTCAAAGCTGGAACGACGGTTTGGTCCTGGACGCGCTACTTGATAGAAGCCCTCACCACCTAATACAGGTCTAGGAACATTCGTGAGAGAGTCAAGGCTAATGTCTTTCTTGTGCTCCGCGCCGGCGGGGAACAGCCAACTTGAGACTCTTGAGGCCCTGGAGAACGACTTTTTCTTACGCAAGGGAGGGCGTAACCTCAGGGGTAGCGGGGGTGGCGGAACTCGTCCTTCCATCTTTCGTGACGAGTTAGCCTGGTATCGTGTGCGAGGTGGTGGCTTGGTTGAAGTGCTCTGTACGTGATCGGAGCTAAGCCGCTCACTGAATGACGGAGCATTGGGAGGCATTGCTGGTATCTGTGGCATGGGCTCCATTTCTACCATGGCTGTTAGCTCAGTCTTCTCCAGCGATACTGGTCAGAGTTATGTGACGAACCTGGACGCCCATGAGCAGTCGAGGGCCTGCTGTTAGAATAGATACTCTGTCTCTCAACAATGTCGTCGATTTGCTCCTGTAACCTGTCTCGCTCCAGCAAGGCGTTGGCAACTCTTTCTACCAAGTCCTCGACAATGGGTGACGGCGGCGCCGGAGATGTGTAGCCTCTCGTTCTCACAGGCTGAAGTCGTTGCGGCGTACTTGTATTTGAACGAAGTGGCGATTCGAACACAGAACCTCCGTTCACTGGTCGTCGAGGAATGCTAAACGACATTGACGAATAACTCCGCTGGTGTGCCATCGCGGGGCTATCCGAGTCGCCGAGATGTGAGGTGGTATAAGCCCGCGGTGGCGGCGTGACAGGCGGACTGGGATAATTGAGATCAGGGAGGATAGGTGAGAGTTGCTGGTCTGATAAGTTGAAGTTGAGTTCAAGTGGGTGGAAAGACGCTGGTCGAAGCTGGTGTTGCGACGATGAACCAGCGGGAAACTGAAATGATTCTGAATAGACATGGCGGAAGTTGGATGGTCCCGATATACGCGGCCTGCGCGGTAACGAGGTATTAGACGACAACAGTCGTTTTCCCACAGAGAAACTGCTCCATCCAGATCCTCGCCTCTTCCTCGGAGCCCGCTCCTCCTTGAATACTTGTGAGGTGTTCCCTAATGGCATCATACTGGGTCGCGGCATGGATGACGGTTCCTCGTGAATAATAGAGAACGAAGTATTAAAAGTAATATCATGGCTACGAGACTTCTCGTCCGGGTGCGAGGTCACGGGCTCACCACACTGAGAAATACACTGGGACCATAGACTGAATATCCCACTAAGTGCTTTCATCATGGTAGCTGCATGTCGAGCCAAGGGAGGAAAACAACGGCCAGCGGTTGGTTGGTTAGATAGGGAGAGAGAGATTTACGAACGAGCGGGAGGATCATGGCGATTCCGGGGTATTAAAGCAGATTCACACGGCAAGCTCTCAGATAGTTACATTCGGTAGCGCACTTATTTTCTATTAGGCTCGAAGCAGCTGAGTCGAGGCAAAGGGCCGTCCTTGGGCCTTCCTTGGGCCTCACATTGGGACGGCCTCAGATGAGGAGCATCGACGGTTTGGATGCATGGATGGGAAAGCTGTGATAGGCTGCGCAGCTCAGGGCGTGGGCCAGTCGGCGCTTACGAACCGGGGTGTCCTTAAAGAGGCGATGGCTGGCGGCACACACCAGAAGTGCAGGACCCCACCGCGTGTAAGATGATGGATGGCCTCTGAGCCAGTCCGATGTCTTAGAATGCCTTGGTTGCGTTTCCTCTAGGAGGGCTTAGGAGCCCACCTTTGGCCCGTTTGCAGTGTTTTCTGTGGTCATCTTGCCACAGCGCAGCCGACGGGTGTGTCTCGTGGGCCACACAGATTGGCCGTCGCGTGTCGCATCTGGGACTACCCGTAATGAACCGCGTAGAAGCATGTCTCTCGTCATCCCGAAGCGGCAGTGTCGAGTGGACATGATGGGTGCTTGGAAAAGAGCGAAAAGAGGGAAAAGAGGGCCGACACGCATAGCAGCATCTAGCGTGGTGTAGGACACCCACCGGGCTCGCAAGAGCAAAGACTTTTCGTAACAACTTGACTTACTGTACTCGTGACCAGCGCTCCTCTCACTTCACTTCACTTCTTTTCAGTTCATCTCATCCCGTTTCATCCCATCACCAGTGTCGGACGGATAACTGCCGTGTTTATTCGTGACGCCGGACAGGATAGTGCGGCGTGTCAGACCGCTGAATTGGGCTGGGCTGGGTATGTTGTGTTATTGTTGTTGACCTGTGCTAGTAGTAAATGTTTGTTTTCATTCGTATCGCCTGCAGTTTCTATTAATATGCGGCATCTCGCGTCAAAGCAAAACAACAGGAAGCCGGGACCCATTGTGTACGTGTGCATGAGCGTATAGGACGAAGTATATGTCTACTGAAGACTCTATGTAAGCATGCGCTGTCATTGCCCAGACGCTGCCTCTCGTTTTGTTCTATCACCATAGTTCATCTGCATTGCTCATTCTAGAGACAAGTGTGTCGTAGGGCTTCAAGCAATAGATTAAACGGCGAACGTAAAAACACATAGGCGGCAACTGAAACGAGATAATCGTGTGCTGGAAACCCTCAAGGAAATTTGATATTTAGCGGAGAGATAAGATGGTGACAAGATTGCTGAAACAGACGGTCCAGTTCGCGAAGAGGAAGATAGGTAGACAAGGAAATGAAGAAACCTGGCCTGGGCGCCTGTAGGGTAGTAGCGACGGGACTCCAGCGTTTACTGCTACAGCATCCAGCCAAATCTACTGTCGCCGACCTGGTCTGCAGGTACTCCCGTGTTCCCGTGTTCCTGGCCGGCAGGGGCTCGTGGCTAAGGTACCTATCTACTCGGTGGCTAGGTATTACATCTTAAATGCATTTAGCTCGTTTAAATGCATGTCCTTCTAGATATGCATAAAGCAAGATATTCGGATAAAAGTCGGGAAGACAGATATGCGCTGCATTCTGAAGTCTGCAACTGGGTCGCCTTATGGATTTGAGTTGCCAAGGCTGGGGACTATTGATGACAGGTTGTTAACTCTCATTTCGTCGTCAATGTAATAATTAGAATCCAACCGTGCAACATTACGTACGGTTTCGCGTCACCCTTTATTATTCATCTATCTATTGTATTTTCGGCGTCTTCTATTCACTGCAAAGGCCCCTGGCTTAACTAATTCATACCCAAGGTTCAGACCGGCCATGCAGAACCCAAACGCAGGCCCAGGGGCAGGGCCTGGCGGTCCTGGCGGTCCTGGCGGTCCAGCAGGTCCGGGAGGAATGCCAATGGGACCCGGCGGTATGCCAATAGGTCCTAACGGGATGCCGATGCCGAGTCCTCAGCAGATCCAAGCAATGCAGGCCCAGCTCGCCGCCGAAGCCCAGAAACACGGCATGACGGTGCCGCAGTTCGTCGAGCACATCAAGGCCCAACGGCTCGCCCAGATGCAGCAGATGCAACAGATGCAACAGAGACAAGCCGCCCAGGGAGGAGCCCCCGGCGGCCCGCCAGGAGGACCCCAGGGACAGCCGGGACAGCCAGGTCAACCAGGTCAGCCAGGACAACCGGGACCGCCGCCGCCGGGCATGCGGCCTGGCATGCCCCAGCCGGGACAGCCTCAACCCATCCGGCCCGGCCCGCCAAACCCCGTCGCCATCGCTCTCGCCAACTTCTTGCGCAGCCAGCCCCTCAAGGCGCGAACCTGTATCATGAATGGAGACCGCAAGGACATGTTCAGAGGTGTGTCTCGACCTTGTCACGCCACTCCGCAAGGCCGCTTCGTCACTTCTTAAGCTAACGCGCCGTAAACAGTCAAGAGAGCTCTTCGCGCCCTTCAGTCTCCCGCGTACGCAAAGGCCCGCGCTAAGAACCCCGCGCTTCCCGAGATTAGAGACCGCGCATCGCTCGAGAACACTTTCAAACTCCTCCCCATGTCCATGCTAGCACTGCGAGTTACCAAGGTGGAACCCCAAGACGGTGCGGGTGCCAAGAAGGCGAAGCGCCAAAAGGGCTTATGGACCGTTCGAGTAGAGCCTCAGCAGGAGGCTCACGACGACATGTACTACGTATGGCTGTATGAGGGTAGCCAGTTCATGACCAAAGTCTACGCCGCTATCGCCCTAGTGGTGATATTTACCCTCGTCCTGTACCCCCTGTGGCCACTAGTGCTACGCCAGGGTGTTTACTATCTTAGCTGGGGCTTCCTAGGACTACTAGGTCTTTTCTTCCTCATGGCCATCTTCCGTGTTATCTTGTTCTGCATCACCTACTTCGCCGTCCCTCCTGGACTGTGGCTGTATCCCAACCTATGGGAAGACGTTTCCTTCATGGACAGTTTCCGACCCGTCTGGGCCTGGCACGAGGTTAGTATCCGCCGAAGCTTTCCATGTAAGAGTATACAAATAGACTAACACCCGCGTAGACTGCGAAGCCTAAGAAGAAGAAGAAGACTAATGCCCCGATGAACTCCCAGTCGGCAGCTCACTTCGCAGGCTCAATAGGCGAAACTGCGCCCGCTACTGCCACAACAACGGCTACAGAAACCCAGGTACAGACCGCTCCACAACAGAGAGTCAGTTACGTAGCGCCACAGGTCGAAGAGCTCGGTGATGAAGAGTAGGCGTAGAGATTGCATCAGTGACCCGGCGTTGGAGGAGTTCTCTGGCTAGAGCATTCGGCTTGTAACTATAGGGCAAAAAATGGCGAATTAAGACGCATAATAGTCAACGGACAAACGGAGACCAAGTTTTCTAAAAGCGAATTTCTTGTCTACTTGATTGTGACTACATTGATTGATATATCATTAGGCATTACAGGCCCTTCAGGTCGAGGGCTCAATTCTCTCTATTTTGATACCACTATTGCCAACGAATACCCCTCCAGCTCAAGTGGGCAATTCAACTTCAACGTGCGACGGAGTGAGCAGTCCGCTCGTAATACCAAACGGCACCAGGGGTCTTGGCACAGTTGGTAGGGAAAGTGGTATCAACAGGGACGCCCTGGACGCGCTGCACACGGCCATTCACATGGTGATAATACCACAGCTCGCTCAGCACCGTCAGCCCATTGTCACTCGAGCCCTTGCCGGCCGCGGTCTCGTTGTACTTGGGGCCGGCGCAGCCGACGTGGGGCAGCTTGCCGAAGTTCTTCGCGAGCGCGGCCTCGATGTCCGCGACCGCGTACGCCGTCGCGTTGGAGGGGCGGATCCCGGCCTCGGCGAGCCAGCGCCACGTCGGCAGCTGCCGGTAGTAGGCGACGACGGTCTCGTAGAAGTCGATTACCTCCTCGTGCCGCGCGTACGCCGGCCCGTAGCACTCCGTGTCGAACGTGCTGAAGCACGTCGCGTGCTTGCTGAATTCGTGCGCCCAGAGGGTCCAGCTGGGCATGTTCTGGCCTATCCAGAATCTGATTGATGATGGGGACGAGGGTTAGTAAAAGATAGTGCGAGTGACTGAGTACTTATTTGTATGTATGGATGGGTGAGAGGGGTCACGACGTACTTGTTCATGAAGGCTAGCAAATCGTACTTGCGGAAGCGCTTGATGAAGTCGGAGATGGGCTCGCCCTTCCACGGCTTCACGGGCGTGCCCTCCGGTGTGCCGGTCGTGGTGTTCGGGTCCGGGAACGGGTCATATTGACGTCTGAGAAAACGACGAATTTCCATTAGCAGCCGTCTTGCACAAATCATGCCATCCACCTCATTTTTTTTTCTTTTTCTTGTGACGGCACTTACTTCAGATCGCAGTACTGCGTGTATGATCCTTTTCAACTGTGTAAGACTCATGCTCTAAACCGAGGCATACATGCTACAGCTCGCTTACCATTGCAGAAATCTACGCGGTCCGGCGCGCATTAGCAACTAACCGCTCCTAAATGAAAATGTGTCGTGCGGTCTATCTTACCGGGCCAGAGGCCGTGAATTGTCCAGGAATCCTTAGGGAGCAATTGTCCCTGTTTCTCGAATCCTGTATAGGTATCCCAGAACTGGGTTTGTAGCTAGGCACAGGTCGTCAACAAGTCATATCTCAGTTACTGCGCCAAAGAATATACTCACGACCAGACCTCCGAACGTCTCGGTACAACACGTATCGGTGAGACCAGGCTGTGCGCCAGCAGAGCATGAGAGCACGGGCTCGACTGTCAATTGGCGTATTAGCTTGCTCTAAATGCCCTCAATTCGAGCTGGGACGGAAGTAATGCGTGCGTACTGAGGCTACAAGTGTGGTTGGCGGTGCTTAATCCCGGATATAGACCACCGAGGACGCCCTGGGAGAAGACGGTGGCGAGAGCAAGGACTCGTCGAGGGGCAGACATCTTAACAAACAAGACTGCCAACAAATAAGTAATTGGCACAATTGGAGAATTAACACACCAGGGCCGCAACGAGAACAACAGCAGCAGCAGCAACAGTCTACAGCCTACGAGCTAGCAAGTAATATAGACGACCCGACGCAACGGCGCAAGCGACGTTTTTATTTATTTTATTTTACCTCCCCTGCCACGATCATTCCCGTCTTCGCTCTAGACCCGAGCAGCCGGGATAGCAGAGAAGCTTGCTCGAATAGGGAGCTCGGCAAGGGGTCCATGACGAGATAGGAAGCTTGTGGTATCAAAGGTGGACCAGGGTCCAGCCCACCTGATCGAGATACGCGCTCTGAGAGGTCAATTCGCCTCGACGCCTCATCTGCGCTGCTTTTCCGCTAGGTAGCTGAAGACCGGGGCGCGCCGCTGTTGGTAGCGTTAGTGTAAACCAGCACGGAAGCGATAGAGGCAGGGAAAATGTAAGAAAAAGAATTGAATAGGTTGTTGATTTGAGAGCTAGCCGTGGAGGGTGAAAATGATCGCGAATACAGGCGTACAGACTGTTTACCGGTCATTCAGTTTGCCGATATCAATTGCCACGTGCAAAATTATCTTATGCATGAGAAGAATTGCCTTTCTGCCAAGTAAAGCTGAGGCTGCTTGGACCCTCAGCTCCCATGCGGGAAGAGTCTAAGATGCGATGTTGAACCTCCGCATGCCTTCGTATTGTTCTTCCTTATTGCGCCTTCATAGTATCAATTCGACAACCCTCCCCCCTCGGCATACAAAATGGTATCAAACCATAAATGCGCTAGGCAAATCATTAAACTTCAACAAGATATGATATAAGCGTAAACTACATAACCGGCTATGCTTGACTTGACGAAGAGTAGCTGATAGACCATCCTGCATCATACACTCACTTAACTCATACATTTGTAAATATTCCAATAGCAATGAGCAACAGGGAAGTAACGTTTGCAAATCTTTTCATAAAATATAGAATAATAATAGACAAAGCGCTGCTTATTTATAATTAAAAGAGTATACGTGAACAGCAAAATGGGGGTGACCGGCCTTTTCTCTCCCCCTCTATGCGCCCAAGAAAAACCCAGCCAAAAAAAATATGAAGGTATCAACCTGAGCGCAAACGCCACCTTAATGTGCCGATCTTCCCGTCCAACGCCGACTGCTATCCCTTTTGCGACAACCATCCATGAGAATCCATGGCCAACGAAAACTCCAAGTGTGCGGCGCGAAATGTGTGTACAATGAGTCAACTAGCAAACGTATCAAGGGAGCCAGGCAGCGTTTGGTAATAGCTGAAAAAGCCCGAACAGATAAGCGAAAGATCCTCGAGTAAAACCACCAAATCATCAAGACGGGGAAAAAATACCACCAGCATAAGGACCAGCACAGCGTCATCTAGGAAGGAGTGCTTTTCGTTTCCCGCTGGCGCTTGACGACGTAATATGTAATCAAGCTTTTCGGATCGTCACGGACCGTCTTCATAGACTCCCAGAACTTGGCATCCCCAAGGCGCGCATGTAACGCAACGCATAACTGAACGGCATCCATGCGCACGCCGCTTTCTTTGCAGTCTAGGCATCGAGTGGCCAAATTAGTGAGCCCTGCAACTTCGCGATCCGTTGGAACAAACGAAGGGCGTGAGTCGATAAGCTCCTTGAGCACATGTAGGCCCATGCTTAGACCACGATAGCCTACCGTATCAAGATCCATCTGTCCAAGAGATCGAGTCATTGTGACCGTAATCTCGGCAGCATCGCCAATGTGAACGAATTCATCAGCCAGAAGTTCGAGGCCAGCTACAATGTGCGTACGGGCATCATAAGAGCTTCGAGTACGCAGTAATGTCTCTAGACCTCGAGAGACGTGAGGCTGAAAGCTGTCGCTGTGCATTTTAAGGAGTAGCTTTATCGTGGCGAGGACTTGTGCTTTGATATCTTGGACCTTTTGCGCTGCAAGGCCATCGAGGGGTGACTCAAGATAATCGAACAATCCTATTAACAGTGCAGTGAACTTGTCGTCAGCGAAAGGCAATTTGTTTTCACGAATGAGGCTCTGCAACTTGCGGAAGCCATGCACGTCCAAGGTCTGACCCTTGACACGCGTGATACCACTTTCAAGAAGACGAGAATTTTGGCGTGCCTTTTCAGGGGAACAAGGTGGGGCAGCATCGTTCATGTCTGTCGGTATTTGAGAGAGTTTGGCTATGTCTTCGTTGACTGGGATGTCTTCAAGTGCAGGCCGCTCCACAGGCTGAACCGGCTGCGGTCGTGGCGTTGTTTGGTCTTCAACGAATGGATCTTCGTACACTTGTACCGGTTTTGATGGTGTTACTTCAGGTGTCCTGGGTATAATAGTGATTTCATCCTGTTCTAATTCCGGTGGAGATGAAGCAACCGGTTCTGAGGACGTAATAACCTCCGGGGAAGCGGCTTGAGCAACTTCGAGTGTGTCTTGTGGTGGGACAACAATCCGGGGCGAAGAAGGTTGTAAGCTCTCTCTCAGGCTTTCAATAGATGGCATGCCCACAAACGTGAGATTCTCATCCTTGGAGGGGCTGCTAGATGGGGGATGGCCAAGTGTTGTTTTGGCTTTGGCAGGGCTTGTGCGTGGAGAAGCAGCAGCTTTGCTCACAGAAGCCCTCGACGGCGTAGAAGCGCTAATGTTCGATTCGCTCGCAGTTGCAGCATGACCCGGACGAGTTCGAGGAGCCGTTCTCTTAGGGGACCCCGATATCATTTTAGGAGTTATAGCTTTAGACTTGACACTTTCTGGACTCGATCGTTCCGCGGAGGGCCCGTCATGAGACCGCACTGAGTACGGGCCTGCCGTAGCAGGTCGAGCCGCCATCTCGGGCCGTCTCCTAGTTGGCCGTACGGGCGCTACGGACAGGCCACCATGTGATCTCATTGAAGACTCTGGGCGAGCTCGAGTTGCTGGCTGTGATGCTGTAGCTGACGTGGTTGGAGCCGTCCGTACCGGAGATATTGTCGCCATTGCAGATCCTGGTCTCGCCGGAAGATTTCTGGTAGCTAAAGCCTTCTTCTGGGCCATCATCGTCTCACGTAGCGACGGCTTAGAGCTGCTGCCCATGGTACTCTTAGATAAACCCAATCCAGGACGAGCAACTGGCTCCGATTTCTTTGGTGAGTTTGGATTGGCTGGATCCTTCTGAAGTAGCTTCTGTGCCGTAGAATCAAGACCATCCATAATAGTTTCGGCCTTGTCTGGCCAGATGGATGCAAATGCCCAGTATGTGGATCGCATTTTCTCCCGGACGCCTGGATTGGGATCAGTGAGGCCCTTCTTAATGCATTTCTGAATTAGTTCCAAGCCTCCACCATGCTCAAGATGGTTTTTGTGGTGCGCCTCCTTTTTCAATAAAGTCTTTAGCCAGCCCGTTGCGTACACCCTTGGCTGGACATTCTTATCCTGACAGGCGCCCCATATGTGTTGCATGATTCTAGGAGTGTACGTTGTCCTGCCGACAAGCGTGTCGACACCAGTATTGGCGAGTTGCGAGCTTATCTTTTTAGTAGCGGCACAAAGCTTGATGAAGGTCTGCATCAGTAACTCCACCATTGGGTCAATCCCGGGACCGAAGGTAACAGCCAGATCTTGAACCAAAGCACAGCCCTCCTTGGACAAACTTGTCCTGAGTGAATTGATGGCCTTGATGATACCATCTAATAGACTACGACAACCAGAGACGAGCAGATCAGGATAATCTGTTGGGGCATTTCCAGCAATGAGCCTTCGTAGCTTTGTCATGCTATCCTCTCGCTTCTGCCAGTTCGCTTCAGTCTCTTTGCCTTCAAACCACTCGTGCATACCCTTAATGATTTCGTCGAGTTCTCGTTGGGTATTGACGTATGCGGGTTCCACGGATTCTGTCTTTGCTTCGGGAAGCATCGGTGTAGTAGCCCTATCACTCATATGGGACGAAGCAGCCGCAGCGAGATTGGGTCGGACTTGCATAGCAGATGCCGGACGAGATTCGGGATCGGCCTTCGCACCCTGAGGATTCAACTCTTTGACGATGGCTGATTCTATGGCCGGGCGGACTTTGAAATTCTTGAGCTGCTTCTTCAGATCCGACTTTGCGGCATTGGGAGCCTCTCTATAGCGTTGTTAGTACTCTGAGTACGACTCAATTCGGATTCTCGCGCACCTGAAAAGCTCAATGACGGTTGCCTTAGAAGCCTCGCGCACCATCCCGTCGGCGTCTTCCAACAACTCCATCAATGTCGGCACGTAGGAGCGGAACTGCAAGCCGTGTTCTTTGTGCATCTGAGTCAAGTTAGCGCGACATCATATCGGTTGGGCATCGTCCTAGTAAAGGAGGCACATACCTGAAGTAGCCATTGTAGACTTGATTCTTTGGCCCTGGGATTCTTGCCAACCATGGCAGTATTGCGCACAAATCGCTCAGCATCGGCAGGCACGTGAACGTACATGGTACTCATGGCTTGGATGGCCAGGGTCCTGAACTTGTCCTTCTGGTCGCCCATCTTGTCGACGATGAGGGGCAGGGTCTGCTTCGCCTCCCTGAGCAGGTACTTCGGTTCCTGGCGCGACAGGCGCGTGAGCAGGTGGTTGAGCGCGGTGAAGCCGGCGTTGACGAGCGCGGCGTGCTGCGCCGTCGAGGCTTGTCGCAGGCCCTCGAAGAGCGGCGTGATGCAAGAGTCGGGGACATTGTGCTGCTTGATGCCGGACTTGATGGCGGTGACGTACTGGACCTTGGCATCGACGGTGGTGTCTTTCTTCAGGATAGCCAGCAGGCCCTGAACCTGATCGTCGGTGAGTCTTTCGGCCATGATCCTCGGTGGTTGAGGATCTGGCAGGACCTCGACGCAGGCGGACAAAATGCGCTCAGTCGCTCGCTCGCTCAGCGTATCTATTTGTCGAGAGCGCCAATAGCAAGTAGCGACGGTCGCGGCGGCGGCGTCGATTGAAAGCGGAGATTTGGAGAAGCTGGCTGGTTCGTCGACACGAGCCGATGCGAACTGCGAATCAAAGAAAGGAAGAAAGGGGCGAACTGCGGCTTGTCGGGCAATGCTCAGATTGGTTCAACGCTCGTCGGAGTTCTTCTGGACGCTGCGGGACGATAATAGGTATCGACGCTGGGGGAAATCCGTGTCGGAGGGATTGTGGGAGCCGTAGTGTAGCTAGGTAAGGTGTATATAGGAGAGCGCTGGATGAGTAGGTGCGTGGGTAGGTGGATGGATGATCAATTCCGTCAACATATTAAAGTATCATGTAGTTTGCTTAGATGGTTGTTACCTACAATGGATGTCGGGTCTAGATGTGGGTTAGCCTGGGTGGGTGACAACAACAAAAATATTGATTTGACAACAAGTCGCCCGCACGTTGTTGCTAGAGTTATCCCTTGCCAAGCGCTAAGGGGTTCAGCCAATCAGAGCACGTATTGTCCACTATATACCCCTGCCGGTTTTCCTTGTTGCCCCTCCAAACCAGCGACCGCTAGGTAGTGCAGTGCCCGACTGGAGGTGAGGTGAGGGGCAATATCTGTTACCTCTCGCCTGTCTCTCACCAGGAACACGTAACTGTACTTAGCGCGGCCGTAGCGGAGCTGAACCTCATGAGAGGTACAGTTGTCATCTTCAAGATGGATTCAAATTATCCCTTTGGCTGCAGATTCAGCACCAGTACAAAAATAACTGGGTCTTCAGACCCATATTTCGAAGTAACAATCGGTACAGCCTACTTAAGTATGGTTAAGCTAAGTGGTTAAATATTTCCGTGAAAAAAAGCAGCTTATTTGAAAATAAATATATATTATTAGAGCTAAGCTTTCTTTTTACCTTTAGGTGTTTTTTTGTACGATAATCTGCTGAAAGCGTTATTTTGGGCCAACTGGCTGCGCCTGTAATAGTAAGCAAAACGTGACCATAAGATGCGAATATAAAAACTGCCATGTACTGCCATGTAACGACAGCCAATTTCGGTACATGTATTACCACTCAATTTAGGTGGACGGAAATGTACTTATTTTTTTCCTTTATCTAATTGGCCGATAATCCTGGCTTCTTTTTCTTGGCAAGTACTGGTGCCGAATCCGCAGCCAAAGGGATACCTAGTGTACTTACGTTACTACGTTCTCAAGTTGCTTTAATATTTATATGAGTATATAAGTATATCTATATAATTATACAGGCTTCCTCGATTCCAGTAGACTATCCGCATTTCCGCCCCCAATAGGACGGGGACTCTTACAGCGGTGTAATACCACGCCTCCCTCTTCCCCGTGGCTGTGCAAGTACATCTATATAAGCCGTAACATTACTGCTGTCGTCTCATCACGACGCTTCTCACCATTCCCATGCCTTTACCCCCAAGAACCACTCCCGTGCCACCGCCCATCTTCTTCCCCGCCATGTCGCCCGCAGACCCAACATCCACTCCCCTGCCTGGACACCCCAAAGAGGATGGAGATAAACCTCAGGGGCCAGAGGACAAGTCCTCAACCAACGGGGTGTCCTCACCGTCTACAGAGGAATTTCCCGAGCCACATCTACGGCTTCACCTGAACGACCTCACAGACCCTGGGACATCCATCTTCCTATCTAGTATTTCCGCACCAACTCTACTCCCCTCCGCCATCTCGCGGGTCCAGAAGGCCCTCTACGTGCATCCCCGCAAGGGGGGGTTCCACGTGCCCACCACGCGCAGCGTGACGCTCATCGTCAGGCCCATGGACGGCGTGGCCTACACGACGGGCATCGACCTCGACCCGGAGCAGCACAAGGAGATCCACTTCTCGTCGGACTACATCGCCTCCATCTCGCCGGAGCGGCGCGGCCACGAGATCGAGGGCGTCATCGTCCACGAGCTCGTGCACTGCTACCAGTACAACGGCCGCGGCCACGCGCCGGGGGGCCTGATCGAGGGCATCGCCGACTGGGTGCGGCTGGGCGCGGGCCTGGCGCCGCCGCACTGGCAGAAAGGGGAGGAGGTGCAGGGGAAGTGGGACGCCGGGTACCAGCACACGGCGTATTTCTTACAGTATCTCGAGGAGCGGTTCGGTGAGGGCACGGTGAGGCGGCTGAATGAGGGGCTGAGGACGAGCAGGTACGAGGAGAAGGCTTTCTGGACGGGAATTGTGGGTAGGCCCGTTGAGCAGCTTTGGGAAGACTACAAGAAGCAAGCCAGCTAGCTAGCTAGCTAGCAGGCCGGGCTATGAGGAGAAAAGGGAAAGAAAGCCGAGAAAAAAAAAATTCACTCCCGAAATTCTAGAATCTCGCCTTTGCATTACCTTAGAAAATCCTCACGACCCGTATGAAACATGCCTCGAATAGCCGTTGATCATCCACCGTATAGAGCACGCAAGCAGCTGAGTTTTCTTTGCTATCAGAAATTGGTCAACGCTATTGGCCGCTGCAAACCCATCGAGGCCAATTATGCAGGCTTTTCCGGCGGCCAGGTCCCTGGTTCCCCTCGCGGAAGAGAGATGTCGCCATCGGTGTGGGTCATCACCCAAACCTACCGCGGCCGCGGTCTGCTCATACACCAGAAAATGATCGGACATAATAGGCGTGGGTGTCCCCAGGGCTACGACTTAGAGTTTAGGTCGTCCTCCCTCAGTTTGTTACCCAGTCACACGATCGGGGGCTCGAGGTCTGTTCTCTCCTAATCATCAACTCACCATGGCCGAGCAGACACAAGACACTTCCCCGGTCCCCGTCAAGCGGTTGTGGTACCGCACAACGCTCTTCAATGCCTTCGTCATCGGTGCCGTGGGCTTCATAGCGCCCGGTCTCTGGAACGCCATGAACCAGCTGGGTGCCGGCGGCGCCGAGAAGCCGTACCTCGTCAACGCCGCCAACGCCCTCGTCTTCGGCATCCTGGGCTTCATGTGTATCTTCGGCGCGCCCATCGCGAACCGCATCGGGCTGTCGTGGACGCTGTTCCTCGGCGCCATAGGTTACCCCATCTACTCGGCGGGCCTGTACCTGAACAACCGCTACGGCGTCGAATGGCTCGTGCTGCTGGGCGCCGTGACGTGCGGGTTGAGCGCCGGCTTGTTCTGGGCCAGCGAGGGCGCCATTGCCCTGGGATACCCCGAGCCCGGCAAGAGGGGCCGGTATCTGAACATTTGGCTCTGGTTTCGCACGGGCGGACCTCTCGTGGGAGGAGCCATTGTCCTGGCCCTCAACAACGACGCGAACTCCAAGAAGAAGGGCAAGGTCAGCTACGCCACATACCTGGTCTTCACAGCGCTGCAGGCCCTTGCGGCCCCGATAGCCCTCCTCCTGACCCCGCCGGAGAAAGTCCAGCGCTCCGACGGCACCAAGGTCATCATCAAGGCCGAGAAGACGTTCAAGGCGGAGCTGCGGGCGCTCTGGGAGGTGAGCACCCGGAAGGACATCCTGCTCCTGCTGCCCGTGTTCTGGGCCGCCTACTTCAACCAGTACTCGGGGAACTTCCAGACGTACTATTTCGGCATCCGAGCCCGGGCGCTGATCGGCTTCACGACGAACATCGGGACGCTTATCGCCTCGCAGCTCATGAGTGCGCTTCTCGACTACAAGGGGATCCCGGTGAAGAAGCGCATTGTCTGGGGTTTCTGGTACGCCGTGGTTCTGCACATCATCGCGTGGGTCTACGGGTGGGTTGTGCAGGAGAAATACACGGCCAACCCTCCGGCCTACGACTGGGAGGACAACGGGTTCGTTGAGGGGTACTTTGTCCTGCTATTGTGGGAGTTCTCGAGGCAGAGTCTTCAGAATTGGCTGTATTACCTCGTCTCGACCAAGACCGACAACATTTCGGAGCTTACCCGGTTTTCCGGCATCTTGCGCGGCCAGGAGAGTTTCGGACAGGCGGTCAGTTTCGGCTTGAATACTCGCGAATGGTTTGGGGGACGCGTGCCCCTGGCCGTGAACACCATATTGTTAGGTACGTACTTGTCTCCGGCTCTTGTAGTGACCTCTCACATCTTCCATTTACTAACACATGTGCCACAGGTCTCTCCGTGTACCCTACCTGGCTGGTAGTCAGGGACCATGTGCCGGTGGAGACGACGAGTAAGATAGAGAGTCCGGCTGCACTGGACGCGGATTTGGACAGCGACGTTGAGAAGGCCGCTGGGGCGTCCACTGTCGTTCGACCAGAGGAAAAGGGGAAGTTCGCCTCTGCCGAGGCAAGCATTGGAAGGGATACCTTGTAGAGTTTTGAAGTGGACGGTAGAATTTACTATCAAAGATATATAACAGTCCTGTTTCCCACATGAGCAATGTAAATACTCAACAGACCTTACAATCTTACTTATCCTTTTGCACGACGTCACCGTGAAAGCCGAACTAGATGTAGAGGTAACAGATCATAGAACAACATTCTCGCTGATCATACGCTATGTACCTCTGCTTTAACACTATTGCACGCCAGAAACCTCACCAATATAGTCCACGCTGTTGCCCTTATGATCACCGCTTTTGATTATGGTATAATTATACACTTGGTCCGGAGCTCAGCCCATCCTTTCGCATTCCCACCTAACTGATTCAATCTGAGACCTCAGAACTAAAAGACCACACACTGGCGTCTTGAGGAATGGCGGTACCTGGTGGCTCATCACCCACCCCGGAGCTCTCAACCTGGTGCGTCATCAATGAGCGATAAAACAACGATAGCGTTACCGGATTCGAGAAATGCTTCGGGGAATCGCCTCTTATTTCAAGGCGCCTCTCATTCATATCTTTCGCCTCTTCGAGAAGAGCGAATTCATCTTTCTCAAGCAGAGGCTGAAGGACAGCGGCGGCAGATTCGAGCGAGATGTCCAGATTCTTTATAGGCTTTACGATATCCTCGTCCCATTTGTCCAACGAACTTTTGCTGTCTGGGATATCGTAACCCCGGGCTGCATGCGGGTCAACACATAGAGCAGCCAATATCATGTTCTCGGCGCCTCTTTTAGAGGTATTGGGAAATAAGAGTTGGTACAAAACATCCGAGTAGGTTCGCGTACTGCCATCATTTTCCGAAGTCGGGCTGGGAAAGCTTTCCATATATTTCTGCCTGAGACGACGGAAAAACTCTTCGCAGCTATCATGCATCCTAAACCAATCGAAGGACGCCAACATTTCGTCGTGGTGGCGGGCTGCTGATACAAGATTCAGGACCTCAAGTACATTAATAACCTCGTTCTTGCCTAAATTTAGTCGGCGCTTGACATGCTCCCTTAGATACAAGTAAGGGTATGGATAAACGCGGTCGGTAACACTATCGAGAGTCTCGTTGGAGGGACGTTCACTCGGTTTTGCATTTTGAGAGGTTGAATTAAGGTAATGGAGTAGTAAACTGCCAAAAAACCGACCCGCAAGGTTACGTACTAAGTTGAGTGGGCCGGCTCGTTTATACCAATAATCGAAGTGTGCTACGGCGTTAACAAGTCAGCGATTTTCATAGAAGTTTGGGGGTAGGGAAGCTCACACTTGAAGCTCGCTTTGACTCTAGTTTTACCTGGGCAGCGGTGGTAGTCTTCCCAGCGGTGATCAGACATCTGAAGAATATCTTGACCTCGAGTTATAACTAGAACATTGGTCAACCACCTGCTGTGTTATACTAGATATTCTGGTGGGGGTAAAAATAGAGGGAGTAGTGGGCAGTTCCCGGGGCCACTGACGGACAAAATCCATATCATCCCACCTGCAATCTAGACCACGCCCGCGCATCGACACATATAGGAGTGCTGCTGGTATGATCGACCAATGCAGTTCAACCACGCAGTACTGGAGATTTCTATACCGCTGCTCCAGCCACCATAACTGCATGCCACATAGTAACGGATTGAGCTCGAGAAAACGAGACGCAGAATTATGTTCACACTACTTCATGAACTCTGTGTTCTCAAGTTTGCGCGTAAGTAGTGTCATGTAAGTGTCACCCATCACGCATTTTTCGTCATGCTTCATGACATCGAAGATAAGATCTTTGTTATCCCCGTCCGGTAATTTCCACAGATTATTTGCCCTCTGCTTCTCATGTCGACGAGGTAGATAGCTCTGAGTGAGAGCAAGCAGGGTTTGACCGTGCTCGTGAAGGTCGTTTACCGCTGTCGGAGAATAGTCGCCAAGAACCCATCTCATTTCCGCATAGATCTGAAAGGAAACCGTGAGCCAAAGGGGGACGCGTCCGTTTATGAAGGCGTTTTCATCTTCTCTTTCCAATTGGAACCAGCCGCTCGTGAGCTCATCGTAACATGGGAGAAGAACTGGTTCATTGTTGTCCCGCTCTAGAACATAGAGGTTATGCATAAATGAACTAAGGTAAACTGCGAATAGCTTGGTGGATACAATTCTGTCTTCGCCATAACTCGGCTTAGATCCCACCAACATCGTAAAGTCAGTCAGATGGTCCGGCTGAGCCACTAGAATGGTGTTACGCCCAGTTTGATGTAGGTATTTTAAAATCCCTTTCAAACAATGAACTTCGTAGCAGCACCAGCTCGCGTAATAGTCTTCGTGGTCGGTGTCGAGAAGGTGACCCGACCAGTGCGCTCCAGTTATTCCTCGGAAAATCCACTCAGCAATATCAAACTCTCTTGGCATGCCGGGCAGACGTGCTGTGGCATTGATGTGGGCCTCGCAATTCGCTCTTATCAGTCTAGTAGGAGCACGCAATTAGTATTTCTCAGTGATGATGAACCTTGTGAAGGTTGTCGCAAAATGGGAAGATTGATAAAGGGGACGTGAGAAACTACCATATACTGACCGTATAGCTGTATTAGTTACGAGAGCTAGGTTGATCAAGCTCTCGCTGGCTTGTTGATAAGATTCCCAATGCCACCTTAGATACGATCTTATGGCGAACAAATCATTAAAAAAACATACCCAGGCGACTAAATAACTAGAGTTAGTCGTTTCATTCTAAGCAAGATCGATATGTTTTGGCTGGGTAAAAAAACGTAAAAGAGGTACTAAGGCACAAAAAGACGTCTGTATACGGAAACGAGAATATTTAGAAGAAACAAACCATGGAAGCGACTTACAGAATGCCTCACCTGGTAATTGGGCTAGGGAATAATAATCTGCAGTGAGTTCACCGTCACCTCCAGCGGGCCCTGCCTGGCCTTCAGCGGGTTCCGCCTGGCCTTCAGCGGGTTCACTCTGATCTGATCTAATAAGATGGGCTGTTAGGTGATCTCTGACTTTCCGCAGGACCGCCATCGCCCCGGAATGAACGCGCTCATTTTTTTCACTGTCCTCAGTAGTCGGTTTCGGTATTATTTCAGTCCTAGTATCCCAATCCCCGCGTAGCTTTATCATGTACTCGAGATAATCGAGTGCTAACTGGGGTATCTTGCCACCGCGCGTCACAGCCTTGGCAAGCCTTGGCAATTCGGCGAAGGGGACAGAAGTTCCATGTTGGCTAAGAGGTTTGAAAGCCTGCCCACATTTCGCTGCGGCTTTAACAAGCCACGTGACGAAGCGTTTCTGGTATGACTGGTATACTAGGTAACTGTTTTGGCCTGAAAACAACGAATCGAGGGATGGATAGAATTTCTCAAAACTAGGAGGTGGTTCGGGCCAGAATAACTGATCGATGATTGGGCGAGCTCGATTCTTGGTCTTTGAAGCCTGGTGCTGCCCCGTGTCTTGATCATCTTGCTTCGTATCTTGACCATCCTCATTCGTGTCTTGACCATCTTGATTCGTAACCTGAGAAGCCTGATGATCATGACCTATGCTGTGAGAGGCTTGACAGTCTTGCTTCATATCTTGATCATCTTGATCAGCGGTCTGAGGGGGTGGATGGTCTTGCTTTGCATCATGATAACTTTGACCTGTGGTCTGAGGAGACTGATCATCTTGCCTTATGTTTTGGTCATCTTGCTTTATAGTCCGATGATCTTCATCCGTAGTACGAGGAGCCTGATCATCTTGTGTCATATTCTGATCATTTTTCTCTATCTCTTGATTGCTTTGATCTGCAGTCTGAGAAGCCTGACTATCATGATTTGTGCCCTGACAATATTGTCTTGTGGTCTGAAGAGGTAGAAAAACTTGTTGTATGGATTGATGAGGCGGGTTACGCCCTGTAGTCTGAGGAGGTGCACTACGTGGCCTTGTAGTCTGAGGAGGTGGGTGATATTGATCTGGGGCCTGAGAAGGTGTGTTATCTTGCTCTGCAGCTTGAGAAGGTGTATTGTCTTGCTTTGTAGCTTGAGGAGGTGGATTATCCTGCCCTGCAGCCTGAGAAGGTGCGTTATCTTGCTCTGCAGCCTCAGGAGGCCGATAATCTTGCTCTGAAGCCTGAGGGGGTTGAAAACCTTGATCTATGGCCTGGAGAGGTGCACTATGTCGCCCTGTGGTCTGCGGAGATGGATCACATTGTTCTGGAGCCTGAGAGGGTGCATAATAATGATCGGGGGCATGAGGAGGAGGATTGTATTGCCCTGTAGTCTGAGGAGGTTGAAAACCCTGATCCATGGCCGGAGGAGGTGGAATATATTGCCCTGCAGTCTGAGGAGGTGGAATATATTGCCCTGCAGTCTGAGGAGGTGGGATGTATTGCCCTGTAGTCTGAGGAGGTTGAAAACCCTGATCCACGGCCGGAGGAAGTGGAATATATTGCTCTGTAGTCTGAAGAGGTAGATTGCATTGCTCTACAGCCTGAGGAGGTTGAAAACCCTGACCCGTGGCTGGAGGAGGTGGGATATATTGCCCTGCGGCTTGAGGAGATGGATAGTATTGCCCTGCGCCCTGAGGAGGCTGATAGTATTGATTTATGGGCTGATGGGGTGGATAATACGGAACTGTACTTTGAGGAGGTGGATTGTATTGCCCTGAAGCCTGAGGTGATGGATAGTATTGCCCTGCGTCCTGAGGAGGCTGATAGTATTGATCTGTGGACTGATGGGGTGGATAATATGCACTATTGGACTGAGGATACTGATAGTCCTGATCCACGGGCTGGGGTTGTTGGTAATATGCATTCGTGGACTGAGGAACCTGATAGTATTGATCCGTTGGCTGAGGCGAGCGGTATTGACCCGTGTACTGAGAAGGCTGATAACATGAATGAATTGGTTGAGGCGTATGAGATGAACCATCTGCAATAGGCGGGCAATGTTGACTCGTAGGTTGAGGAGATTGATAGTTTTGATTCCTGGGCTGGAAAGGCTGTACATCGGACCTTCTTGCCCAATGATGCCTCTGCCGCGTCTGAGGAGACCGAGAAGCCTGAGTAGACCGAGAAGCCTGAGTAGACCGAGAAGTCTGAGTAGACCGAGGAGCCTGAGGAGCCTGGGGAGTTTGAGAAGTCTGAGAAGCTTGCTTCGCTGTAGGAGGAACTTGAGAAGCTCGCTCCATGGTCTATAGAGCGAAGCAAAACCGACGAGAGCATATGATACTGAAATTATATGGCAGTGGGACGCGAAACACCCAGAAGTGAAGCTGGGTAAGTATGGGTGCCAACTAAGGCAATGGGCGGCCCGGCGACTATACACACTGGGCACAAGGTCACACTCTACTGACTGGTATTGAAGCGTCAGAGGGCGTAACCCAGGTCGCTCAAGACTAGGGCAGGCGCATTCATCATGAGCCTTTTCTAGGTTAGGTAATGAGAAGCCGCCAGCGAGTGGAAGGATGCAGCTGACAAGTACGGACGACACTTGGATGAGCAGGCATTTAATGCCACTGTCACTGGTTAACGTAGGATAGCCTTCTCAGGCGTGCACACAACAACCCACATACGTACCTGCTAGGAAAATAGGGTCAGAACGTTGCAGGTAGAATTATAAAGTTGTACAAGATACAAGCAGTTTTATTACAGAGTTGCGCGTCCTTGACTGTGGCGAAAGAGAAGCTTTTTTGACAAGGCAATCGCCATTGTCCGAGAATTCGGCTCTTTTCACTCTTCGCCCAGATTTCCGTGATATCGATCACTATATTGATATCAGGGCTCTGATGACGTATATTCCCTATAGATAAGGCCGGAGAGATGGGTTCCCTCACTTGCGATGGGAACGAGGGTCATCGAAAGTCTCAATAGGTTGGTTCTACCGTTTCGAGGTGCTCAACAGTGATAAGGAGAAGCATATTGCAAGTAATGGTAGGCATGTGAAACAGTCAGTACTGATCGTATCAGCAGAATGGCACCGAAGGCGTATTTCGCGGAACCCCGTGACGTCCTGGCTCAATTTGCGATTCTAGCTCCCCGCTTTCTTGTGTGGACTTCGCGTGTTGTTGAATGAATGAATGCCAACAGGGCCGTCCACGAGCGCCCTTCTCGTGTCATTCCATTCCGATGATTTGTTGGACATCCAAGGGCACTGAGAATTCCCTTTCCAGCGGCACAAGCCCCTTACGTAGCAACTCTTCGTCAGCGACTCCCGGGGTTTCTCTTAACTCCTGTTCTAGCGCGCGCGCCTTTTCCGTAACGTCCTCGATACCCACGATCCACTTATCCACCCACGTCGCCGCCAACATGCCGGGGATTCCGACCTGGATGCTGCGATAGCCCAGCTTTTCCAGCCGGGGCGATCGCTCCGGGTCCCATTGCACCTTGACGACCGAGGACGTCTTTCTGGCCAAAAGCTTGTCAGTATTTGCGGAGTCGCCCGGCATGATTTCTCGGCCGGGCTCTGTCGTCAGCGTAGCTTTTTCTAGGAGTGCTATGAAATGCTCGTGCTTCATTTTCAGCGCAAGGATCCGCTCTTGGTTCTTGTCCTTATACGAGTATCCCGCGCGGTACATCATCCAGCACCAACTGGGCTTAATCCATGTCATGCGAGCGAGTCGGAACTGGGGTGAAGCATGCAATTTCTGTTCGCGGACGGCCGCCGAAGCGATTTCACTGTTGTATGCCTGATAAACGGTAATAGTTTCTTCATCGTAATGAGCGCGAATTTGGCGTTGTTTAACATCTACTTTAGCTTCAATGTCGGATGCCATTTTCTACCAATCTGAGCCTGTATGACGGCTATAATGACAGCTATTAAAACAGCTCGTAGCTGTCCTAGGAAGGAATAGACTTGAAGTTGTTTTAGCCTTAGCCATAGTAAGAAAGAAGGTCAGTATTGTAGGGAGACTTAAAGTGAAGTCGAGACGCATTAGCCTCTGCCTACTAGGTAAATACTTGGTAAGTAAGTACTTAGGTATTTAGCCCTATCTGCACCATCAGACAGCACTAGGCGCGCGCTAGCCAGGTACTGCACGCGCCTGTAGTTGAAGCTGAGAATTTGCCATACTAATGGGCACCTCGTAGTTTCAAGCAGGTGGCAGTTCATCAGCTCCTTTACAGTACGTAGGAGAGATTTATGCTCGCCTCAATCACAGAGACTGCCGCCAAGTGTATCGTTTAGTACTAAGTCAGATATCTAGTGACTGCGATCCATATCAGAATCGGAACTGGGTACCTGGGGACTGACGAGAGACAGTCTGTCAAATGATTTACGACTGGGCAAGGTGTACCTAGAAACGAGTGAGCATTTCGCAACCTTGAACTGGTGAGAAAGGAGACATGTCTATGTATTGCCTATATAGGTTAGTAATCTGTTAGCTTAGTAAGTGGTTTCGAGATAGTACTTTTACTCCGTACCCCTCATTTGTCAACTGAAATGCCCCTCACTTCGAGATATATCGAAGGTACTATGTAATCACGTAAAATGTTACAAAGGTGAAGCATATCTAAAGACACAGTGACATATTCGGATACCATTGAGCTAGTAATTAGCTTAGGTAAATAGGAATTGAAGCCATGCGACACCAACTTAGAAAGGGGCTTCAGTATCTGCTTTTGGGTAAGTGCAGCATGTGAAATAGCTGTTGATCACGCACTGCCACCTCGATGACGTCTGCCAAAGTCCAAGGCACCTAATGATGAAACTTAGGATGCGCCTTCTTTCTCTTGTCACTCCCACGACGATACTACCCACCTTGGCACCTATAGGCATCTGGGCAGCTTAAGGTACCTCCCTGCCCTGTAGTGGGCAGCTAGCTGCCTGCTGTAGTTACGTCGTTCCTAGCTGTGAGGCCTCTCTTCCGAGCAGAGGGCTTGCGTGTCTCTAAACGCCCTCCAACATCGGCTTGGCGCGATATGAAACTTGGATAATAAACCAGGACATCGCCTTGCCCACCATATAAGCGCCGCTAGTCCAGGTGCACCGCATATTCTTTGTGATCAAATCTCCGGATGTCCTTCTTTACATATACGCACCTTTGAACGTGCCCATCCCACTGCACCGCTCCCACCGTTACTTCATTACTTCTGGGCTATTGTCAACCGATTCCTGTCCTCTAACCATGGCGTCCGGTCACAATGTGAGTCTGCGCCCTGCGCCCTGCATGACCATGGTGCAATGACGTCGCTGCTGGCGTCGCGAACCCGGGCTAATGTGGTCGGCCCTCTGCCTTTTTCGCAATGCTGATGTGATGTCACCAACCACAGGACCCGAAGCTGCTCTACGCCATTCAGGGCGTGTCGGCCTACCATCTCGCCTACGGCAAGGAGGAGACGTTGACGCCTGGTGGCCCTCAGACGCTGTCGCTGTTGATGGTGCCGACGTCGTCTCCGTTCGCAGACCCCGCGACCTTCGATGCGCAAGGCGGCGCCCCGGCCGAAGACTTCTATCTACACCTTCACTTGCCGCCCGAGCTCGACATCCCTCTCCCCGCGACCACCCAGATCTACCACCAGCCTCCTCGGAGCTACCTGATTCCTCGATGGGACCTGGGCCCCGACAGCGGCGCCTTCACGCGCCTCGAGTTTCCTGCCGTGGGAGCCCGGCCGGGCCTACAAGAAGACGTGGATACCTTTGAGACCATTCTGGCGCAATGCACTGCATTCCTCGAGAGGGCCCCTCCGCCCAAGGCCGCCAGGATGGCCGGAGAAAAGTCCGGAGAAAAGTCGCCGCCTTCTCCTTCCGCAACTACAACGAAGCCCTCCGCATCCTCCTCTAAGTCTAAGTCAAGATCTCTAGCTGAAGAGCAGCTCCCGGCGTATAATCCCGCATCTTATAAGCCTGGTGAAGGATATGTAAAGGGCAGCCACAGCTCCGCACATGGCGGCCAAATCGTGCTTATCGACGAGGATGATGGAAGCGTCATCGGCGAATTGTCAGATGGATTCCAGGTCGTCGAATCCGGGGTCAAGCCTGGGTCCAAGGGTAAGTGCATCATGAGCCTGGAATTTGGGAACACAGCAAATTGATTAAGCGCGATGATCTGCAGACCCCGTCGAAATCACTCTTCCTACTGAGGGAAACCAGCTCGCTGTCATCCCGGCGTCGGCGGAGACGCTCGAGATGGAATTGCACCCCGCCTATCAGAAATCCTTCATCGTGTCAAAAGCCGCATATGCATCCCGGCTCATCATCACGACGTCCGATTTTGTTTCCAATGCCATGCAGACTGGGTCCGACAGTTTTACTAAGAGCACCAAGGCTGCAAGCAAACCATTGACCTTTAATACGGCGACTCACGAGCGCGTGCGCCGGATCGGCAAATTTTCTGGCGGCGTAGCTGAAATGTCGTCTAAAACGGTCGGACAGGTCAGCAAAGTGGCTCAGAACCTCGGCGCTCATCTCGCTGGGCGAGGCCACAAAGACAAGAGCGGGAAAAGAGGATATGGCCCTGACGGCCAACCTCTCGAAGACTTCAAACCAAACCTTCTGAACAAGAGCTTGATGGCGTTCTCTACGGTAGCCGACGGAATTGACCATGCGGCTAGAAACTTACTCAATTCGGCGTCTTCGTCAGCTACTACAATGGTGGCGCATCGATGGGGTGACGAAGCAGGAGAACTCTCTAAGCACCTCGGCGGCAGCGTCAAGAATGTCGGCCTCGTCTACGTTGACGTCACAGGTGTCTCTCGAAAAGCGATCATCAAAGCAGTGGGGAAAGGAATGGTCGTCGGAAAGGTAAAAATTGGTAACAACCAGACTGCAGATGTTATAGTGGGCGATGATTCTGGGCCCATTGCCGCCGTGCCTAGTAAAAGTGGCTCAATAAGCAAAGACTCAGTAAGCATCGGCGGTACGTCGACGAGAAGTGGACCGAAATAGACATGCCTTTAGCACAATCTACAAGGACTGGGCTTAGCTTGATAGTAATTGAATCCTAGAGATGGATAAACAGGCAATATAATACTTCATGTGGAGAGCGGTGTTTTTTTTTTTTTAAAGAGATGTCCTGTCAAAGGCAGCTCGTGTAGTCTTGACGCTTGAAACCCAATGCGACAAGTATGTTAGGAAACCACGATAATAACTACTGAATGAGTGCGAGTAAATATTTTCGATAGCAGATAGAGCGATATCCTCACGATAGCTGCTCACTCGCTGCTATCGGGTTCTTGAGAGAATAAATGATTAGGCTCCGGGCAGGTTACCTTATAGTATGTCTGGTAAAAGTGAGTGCACGACCTGACTGATATAAAAGAGCATCACGTGATCTGTATACACTCAATCAAAACGCGCTTGGCTTGAAAGTACTGAAACGCGACACCACTACTACCTTCAAGTTCAGACAGCTATCTTTTTGGCATCCATGCGTGCATTATGTGAGTATGAATGAAAGATCAAGTTACAAGGTTCCGTGAACAATTTAGACCGGTCACAGATTTTCATCACTTTGAATGTGAGTTGCTACTACCTCAAGATCTTTTTTCAATTCCTAGGTACCTAATGAGTGTTGCGAAATTCCTTAATTCAATGAGAACTACGAACTTCGGTATCTGCCTTTCGAAGCCATTTATGTGACTTAGGTCCATCTATTAGATACCAACCATCGTCGATTCATGTGACAGACAACCGACTTTCATACATGATCGTTATCGAAACACAACGCGCATCAGCGACTCGTCTTTATTCAAGCGATCTGTTTCGTCTCATCTCTTCTCGATGTGTCGATACGAGTGTCTGGGCTCAATCGTTCTCATATTCCAAGACCTCAGCGACAAGATCCGCTCAGGCAGACAGCCTCAGGTCTTGCAAGGGTTCGAGCCCACCATTTCACACGCCCTGGCTGTTCCTTAACGACTAACGTGAAGCGTATTAGAGCTTCATCCTCTTCCTCACCTTCTTCTTCTTCTTCATCGGCGCCATGCTCCATGAAATCTTGCTATCGCTGTCGGGACACCCGTCACCTCTACTCCGGAATGACCATTCCGGTCCCGCGGCATCGTCCCTCATATCGCCGCCCGAGAGACAGCTCCTAGATACGGCTGCGCACCTGAGCGACCTGCATTGCAAGCTGAGGGATCAGACGAGCCGTATCAGCAGTGCTCACCCTTCCGCCATCTGTCGTGCAGTCTCTACTGCTATTGTGGCTATTCACTTGGCTGCGTTTCAACGCAGAATTATTGATGTCGAGGACAGCATCCTTCGCAAAGATGCTGCGTTGGTTGGCGCTTACAACATCGTGCCCTTGACGGCCGTCATGGGCCAGTTCTCCGACTGGACCCGGCGTCTGGAATGGCTCTGGGAGCTGGTTGAGTTCATGACCGCCGACAAAGGCAGAGAGGACAGATTACCATGCCAGGCAGCGAAACTCATCGATAGACTGCGGAATGAGCTGCAGACTGGCTATGCTGACATTTCTGAGACCGCGCAGAGTCTGCTTCAAGTAGCAGAAACATCATGGCTCAAGCAGGTTTCGGCCTGGGTTCTATACGGTCGCAGGCCTACGGTGGGCACTTATGACTTTTTCATACGTGAAGATGCCAAAGAGGAGCATGGATATGCTATCGACTACGAATTACTACCAAAGTTTGTGACACCATCAACTGCAGAATCCATGTTGTTCATCGGCGTTTCGATCAACAGAGCCCGATCAAGGGCGAGTTCAGATCTAGGCGCTAGTGACCTCAGTCATGTCTCATCACAACACCTGGAACTCGCACAGTTATCTTCACCTCTCAACAGTGTAATATTTTCTCGAGCGATCACGAGCATTAGATACACCTTATCCAGTGCCACTTTGCAGAAGCTTCTGCCGTTAGTCAAGGTGCTAGATATACTGAAGGTTCTGAGAGAATTTTTCCTGATCGGCCGTGGTGAATTCGCCATAGCACTTACACAGCAGGCCGACGAAAGGGTCCGCAGCCGCTGGCGACGGGCGGATAACTTAGCCTATGAGAACAGAGTTACTCTAGGCACTGTTGTTGTGAAAGAGGGCGAAGTGTCCGCCGTTCTAGCCAGGACCTGGGCTTTCTTAGTCTCCATGCAAAGCGAGCATGAAGACGAGGATGAAGCCCTCGAACTTGCTCGAGATCTACTGCGTCTGCATGTTTCCAAATCTACCGAAGCAGCGACACCAGCTAAAGGCTCACACCATGCCACCAACAAAATCCTCGATGCTATCGTACCTACACCGTTCCGCAACCTCCTTTTCTCCGTTCCCGTCACCTTGACCATGCATATACACTCCCCTCTTGACCTCTTCCTCACTCATTCCGACCTCCAAGTATACACGTCGATTAACTCCTACCTCCTTTCAATCCGACGCGCCCATCTTCGCCTTACCGATCTCTGGAAAATCACCTCGCTCCGTCGCCACCACCCACCACCTCCCAGAGCACCGTACGGCAATACCCAGAGCGGCATCGCCAAAACAAGGTTACTGCGCGAGCGCGCCTCGCTTCGCTCCTCCATCATGCGTAGCACCTGGAGCACCAGCAGCGCCGCCATATTCCTCCTCGGAGAAACCGAGGCGTATCTACAGGTAGAAGTGGTCGAAGGCCTATGGTCGCATTTCCACACCTGGTTAAGCGGCAGCCCCAAAGATTCAACAACACGAGGCGAGCAGCCCAGCCGTCCCTCATCAACACAGGGAACTATCCCCAGATCGAATAACCCCTCCACCGACGACGATCCAGGACTAGACGATGAAGGCCAGCGCCGCGGAAACGTCGATCGAAACCACGACCCCCAGACCCTCAGCACCGCCCACCGCCAATACCTCAGCGCGCTCACCCGCCGCCTCCTGCTCACCCAGCACGCCTTCACGACCCCGCTCTACGAACTCCTCATCCAAATCGACCACCTCGTCGCGCTCGTGCACCGGCTGCACGGCGTCTGGGCCGCGGCGGATCTAGAAGCGGACGAAGGGGTGGTCGACGCATTCTCGAACCTCGAGGCCGAGGAGCGCGACGTGCGCGCGCAGCTGCGCGGCGTCGAGCGCCGCGTTAAGTTCGGCATCGAGGACGTCGTGGCGGCGCTGCGGGGACTCAGTCTCGACGCGGGCTTCGCGGCTGAGATGGAGGGCGAGGAGGAGGATGGCGCTGCTGTTGAAGACGGGATGATAGATGGGGATGGGGATGAGGTGGGCAAGTATAGACCCCATCGCGTGGGCGGTATCGATCGCTTGTTGATGAAGCTTGATTTTGGCGGCTGGTTTGGGTCTGTGGCGACGGCGGATGATGGATCGGGACGGAGTGCGCGGGGACAAGATGATGAATACTTTTCTTGACGATTACGATACATGTCTCTATATCATCTGGGCCTCAAATGGCAGCATTACTGCAGAGTGTGTCTGCAGTGCCTTATCGGAGGAGCTACATATGTAATATCACCTACGAGGCAGTGCCAGACGTCATGCACAGTGGCCAACAATCAATGGGGGGCGGCAACCCAATGCATCATAACATGGTAAATACAATAATGGCACATTTTTTGACGTCAGGTAAAGTTTTTATTAAAAGATACCCAAATATCGTAAATCAATTAAGTTGACCGAACAGGTCTTTCCTCCCAGCGCCTTTTCCATCGCCGTACCAGAAAATGCTCTTTCCGCCTTGAACTCAAGAGAGAGAAAAAGAAAAGATAGAAAATTTGTTCATATACACATAACGGACCCCAGACCCTCGAGCTTCATATCAATCAGTACCCAGAAACAAAATGCTGAACTCCATCCATGTACGCGGGCTACGTAGAAATAAACGAGCGGTTGTGTATATATGTAGGAGTGATCCAAAACAGGAAGATTTAAAAGATGAGAGGTAAGCAACATTCTCTTCTACAAAGAAAAAAAAAGGAAGAAATAAAACAATAGACGATATTGTTGACATGCAAGCGGCGGCCCTGAGAAGCAAGGACCCCAAAACCTTGGGGGCAAGAAAGACACATGTTGCCTTAAGCGGCTGACTGGAGTATTAAAAAAAGAAATAATGGTAAACATGGGAGTATAAGAATCGAAGGAAGGAAATTTTTTTCCCGGAAGAAGTGTGATAGTTATGAAGCATTCTCGTAAGCGCCAGCCTTAGCTGACTGAGTGAGATCTGCTTACAGGCGCAGGAAGGCGCTGGGGGTGGCGAAATAGCGGTCGCAATAACGATGCGACTATAAATTTTTCAGCCCCCTTCCCCTCAAGTCCGTATCCGGTATTGCGGGTTACAATGCAGTGTATCTTGTACTCGGCTCTGACGATAATCTGGATCAGAGCCTTCTGTCGTTTATAATACTAGGCAATCCCGGCTACTTAGTAAGCAGCCATAGCCTTCTGGGAGCGAAGCGGGCTCTGTGGGCGGTGCTGGTGATGTTCCGAAAATCGGCGGTGAAGTAAATGTTGTACAAAGGAGCGGGGTCTGACGAATTCAACATCTGGCAGGCTGAAGCGGCGGACGCGATGCTTGCTGGGTTGCCAGCGCGACTTGATGCAGTCGTCGACGAGGGCAATGAGACCAGTGGCGACAACAACGCTATAAAATCGTTAGGTAAGGTGTGCAATTGGGAGGAGATTATGATTGAACATTGTGTGTTTAGGTTTTGGTTTATATGATTGAGATATGCCAGATACTAGTAGGGAGAGGAGATGGGCGCACTTACTCTGCGACATCAGTCTGTACATCAATCAAACTCTGATCACTTATCCACATGTGGTAGGGAGGGATCCATCCACCCGCGTGTTCATCAATGGCTATTTGATTCGGTGATCGGGTCTCAGGGACGATATGAGCGACGGGAGTATTGTCACCATCACGGAAGAGATGAAACGATATTGTTCCCGTTAATTTGTCCACAATCCGTCTCCAGGCATAGTTATGTTGCCACCACTCGAACTCATACTTCTTAGCTTTGTGCCCACGGCGTTGGACATCTACCCGAGCGTAGTTTGAAAACTCTAGCTTGATGGTATTCGTAGGAATAGGCCGCGCCCTTTGCTTGTGCTCATGCATAAACGGATGCTCAAAACTTCCGGAGAATTCATCATCAGCTACAGCTGCTGAATGGCTCGTCCCTGGGCGGCTTCTGGCAGAAAATAGCGAGCCAGAAGTTGGCGACCGACGTAGTGTTGGCCGGCATGTGAGAGTCTTGACGGCCGTCGAGACAGATCTCTGCAGTTTCGGATGCCGTGTCTCGGCCGGTTCCACGTATTTGCGCTTAGAATTGCACACTTCGCGACCAGAGTCTCGACAGTACCGCCGGAGAGAGAAATCTCGCTTGCTCAAATCACGCATGCGCAAATGAAAGAGCTGAATTGTCTTTTTCCGACGCCCTGATATGATTGTATCCACGCGAAGATTCATGTTACCATCGGGTGTCAAATCATCGTGACGGATTATGAGCTTGTTCATGGAAGGGAAGAGAGCAGCAAAGTCCTCTGGTGTAGAAGGTCGAACATTGATGTCTTCAATCTCGTGGCGGTATATGGGCAATGGGGGGATCTCCGGGCATTCAAAACCGTCTTCATACTCCAGGTCTTCGGCTTCATCATACGATGCCCGCGATGAGTATGTCTCAACGGAGGATCGAGGATATAGACTTGTGGCCGGTGAAAGATCCTCGTGATAACATGATGATTGGGTTCTCGGGGTCCGCGGTGTTGAGCCCTTAGTTGATGGGAGCGGGCTATCGTATAGAGATGACGGGTCAGTGCTCCTTGATTCATACGAATCGGAACTATGTCTTGTATAGTGAGTGCTGGAGGTGTGATTCGAATTGCTGTCTCTCCTTCGAGCCATGATGACTACTGTATCAAATAAGAAAAATTTCGCCGGGTTGCACGGATGTAAGCTGTGCACAAGATGTCGAGGGTGAGAGATGGTGGATGTTCCTTATACCCGCTGAGAGAGGCAGGCGTGTAACAGTTTCAGGGTCCCTGATGATGATGACCAGAGTGGGCCAACCGGTTCACACAGATGTGATTCGGTATATACTGTTATGTAGGCCCCCGCTGCGGCCTAACGATGAGGCACCTCGATCTTCTCGACGCAAGGGAACAATCCTGGGGTACTAGTGCTGAATTTAGGCCGTAGCCAGGGTATGTGTGCCTGAGGTATCAAAACAGCGCTCCAATGAATTGCAGGGAGTTAGGATGAAGTGGATGTCCGGGGGGGAGACGATGTCTTTTTTCTTTCTATTTTTATAAAAAGTTTTACTCCTGTTGTAGAGAGAAAGTATGTGTGCCTCAATTGACGGTCAAATTAGTTATTAATTAGAGAGAATGACTGGAGCAACATGGCACGACCAGAGACGTGGGCAAAGCAGGGTGAAAAGAACAATGAACGGGGGGAGAGCATCATGTACGGCGAATGCGGGCTGGGCTGGGGTGTGAGCTGACGACAGGCTCATGTACCACTCATGGCCAGCACAATTATCGATGGCAGCCAAGGCGAGCGGTCCGGAGAGAAGCCCCGCGGGCAGAACCGGACATTGGACGACACTGTGCATCATCCAGAGGAGACCCTCGGTACCTGATGACAGGCAAGCGTGGTGTGTCATGGCTCTGCAGGACTTCGCTCGGCGTCGGGCGAAGTCGTTGGGTCAAACCCCGGTCGACTGCCTACTCGGTAGCATGTATGCTATCGAAGCTGGCGAACAAAAGTGCGGGATGCATCGAGCCCTTCCAGCAGATACTTTAGAGGCGTGTCCTGGTATCCCCGGCATCCCAGCATCCCAGTATCCCAGTATGTGAAATGTATGTGGGGGTGGGCGGCTGCAGAGTCTACCAATGCTGGGCCCCGACCGTTGCCCTGCCTGGGTATATCGCGGTGCAGAGAGCCGACAGACAGCACGCGCGCACGCATTTGACATACTATGTACTACCTCGTTGGTAGTAGGCAGTGTCCAGTCTCAGCATAGCGCAGACGGGCAGACGGGATCGACCAGGGCGGGCGGCGACAGCGGCTACTGTACATTGGCCGAGATCTATCAAGCACGCACTCTACGCAGTACAGCACCTGGCCATCCAGTCGCGACGGATCGCCTGTATGTATGTGTATACTCCAGTGTAGTATTGCAGGCCACCCTCGCCCATTCGCGAAGGCCGGCTACTCAGTCAGCCAGTCAGCCAGCGCGCCAGCACGCCAGCCAGGCTTGATACAGGTAGGTGAATACTACTGTAGGTACTCGCCCCATGGAGAAGGGATGGATGGATGGATGGATAAGTGAATGAATAATACCTACTTGGTAAGCATCTAACCCGTTCGGCTCAGTTAGTCTCGGGTGGTGGGTGGAAGAATTAGACGACGAGACAACGAGACGACGACAGACATCGAACCACCGACCAACCATCCTGTCCACACGTGGTTCAATTGCGGCATTTGACGACACCCCTTCTGGATTATTCCACGCTAAGCCAATTATTCAGGTTATCCTAGGGCATTGGCAGTATGTCGCCAGTATGTGCCGGTATATGCCTGTGGATGCTGGCATAAAGTGCGTTGTGAAACGGGAGGAGAGAGCAAGTCAAGGGAGTGCACGACGATGATGGTGGGGTTAGATTTGCTGGTCGGTTGCTCTTGGGTACCTAGATCCAGTTGTACACTGCGCTATCCTACCCTCCTTGCGCTACCTACGTAGCCACTGTAGCCCAACTAGCTCTAGGGAGGTTAGCGACTTACACGTAACCATCGCTTGGGTGGGTAGCGTACAGGTAGCGCGCTACCAGCCCGACGTTATAGCGCGCCGTTAGCACCTGGGCAGCCGGCCAAGTGTGCCACTAGCGACCGTGGCTGGTGGTGGCTTTAGCCATTCAGGACGCATCTCGAATCGTCCATCAGCCAAAGCACCCTTTCCCAGTTCCCTGCTTTCTCCCGCGGGAGCTCGCATCTGACCACTCTCTAATGTAGGACCTGGAATATCCCGATACGAGGGCACCTACCTGGGTGGCCACTCAACGACGACTCTGAAATTTCAGTCAAATGAAAAATTTTCTCTCCCTCAACTCCTCAGCATTGGGACGTCGTCCCCCAGACCAATTGGCCAACTGCAAAGCCAAGTCACACAGCGACGACGAGGTGTGAGTGTGAGTGTGAATGATTGAAAGGAAAAAAAAAAAAAAATGAGAGAAAGAGTTTGTGTGTGTGTGGTGTGGTGTGTATGTCGTGTCAACTTTGTAGCTATTTCCAACAAGCTCGCCTTCACTGCTCCGTCGACGTAGAAGATCAAACCAGCGACTGCCTATGGATTGCCGTCGCCATCGCAGCGCGGCAAGGCATTGCCGAGTCTGATAATTCACTCGATTCGGCAGGGCGACTCGGCGACCCGCCAATTGAACCACCTGTTGCGATACCACGGAATGGAATTCGATATATCCTCTTGATGTTCGTGAGTCGGTATAGCAGCCCGAGGCCGCGACGCCTTCGCTGTTGTGTGTCGCTTTTCGCTTCCTACACGGCGCAATCGCAGACGCAAGTAGGACGAGCACGCAAGCTGCGACGGCGCGATAGCAACCATGTTATCGTATCCAATGCGACCTTGTCCTCGAATGGGAACTCGCCTTTCTAGTACAAATGCTACCTCTGCTTCGGCCTCAACTGCCATCCGTAGAGCGACTGGTCGCGACTAATATGCTTTTTATTTCATTTTTCTCTCGACTTTTTTTTTCCTGCCCTTCATTCCTGCCGGTAATCTGTACGGCATACTGGCTCAACCGTTCAATCGCCTTGATGCACCCCATTACGGCGCATTGAACACCATGGGAGCGGTTGGCCAGAGTTATCAGACCGACTCCCGCTACCTTTCCTTACGTGTGCTATGCGAATTATTTACAGTATTTGAGCTTAGCTAGAAACTATAAGCTGCGCCTCAAGCTATCGTGAGAGCTAGAGCGCTCATAATTCAGTTTTCCGGGAGGCACTAACAACCTATACTTCTAGGCTAGAAGCTCATGCACCATGGGTTTTCACCATCACGATCACGCAGTGTTACGAGGGTAGAACATGTTCGGTGACACCTCTTTCTCCCGTGAACATGCATTTTACACTTTCCATCTAGTCGAATTGACTAGTCGAAGCGGCTATACTATGTCCCTTCCTGCACTGCTGCATGTCACCTCTTCGGGTCAGCGGTGTGGCATTCGCTCATTCGCTGGTTGGTTGGGGCCCGACCTCCACGTCAAATGCCATCGTTCTGCGTCCTGCCAGGCGTTCCGGGGACACTCAGGCACGTGTTTCAAACGCCCCAGAAAGCACTTATCTTGCTGAGGCTGTTCTGGAGACTGCGCAATGGTTGGTCGCCAGGTGTCGTTCTCCTTTGTTCTTTATCATAGAGCTGTTCGGAAAGGGAAGTTTGCCCGGTTAGGTCACTATGCCTCCTCGGCGCAGCAAGCAGCTACTGCGTAGACGACACCGAATACTCTAGCTCGGACTCATGGATCTCAGCACGTCTCTTTCTCCAAGCCCAATGGTAAGGCGCCTATCACTCTGCTCCAGCAGCGGAACTATACTCTTTCTGCTTCGCTGCGATGCCTACGCCAGAACCTCTCGGTAAATGATACGTCGGGCAATCGACGAGCAGGTTCCAAGACCCGCTATCCGAAGCACTGAGCGCGCGCATCAAACCTGACTGCTTATCAGTTTCTACAACTGCACTCAGACGACACAGAAGTACCTCACAGAGATGCGCGAAGCAGCCAGGAGCGATCCTCTGGACACGTTGTTGTGACCATTCAAACGTGCATTAGACAGGTCTTCGACTTACATCTTTTCTCCTATTCTATAATGTACCCCACAAACGCGAGATACCGAAACCGGTATGTCGTGTGGAAGGAGTCAGATATTCTTATTCGACCGGTCCTGAGGGCCCGTTGACGCAATTAATTGGCTCTTAAAAAGCAGATCTCCCTAATATAGCTTTCTTGGGACAGTTTCTGACCGGGATTGCGTGAGACAGCCGTACGCACAGTTGTAATCGTGGGCCCAGGCTGATGATGTGTTTGGGTTCGGCAATGGTCACCACGATATCCGATTGCTCCTAACAGGTACGCCGACTAGGCTCGTCGGTTTCCGCTTCCGTCATCGCCCGGTTTCCACGATAGTCACCTTAGATCTTCGTCGTGTTAAGATGAGCAGTGCCAAGCTGTCCGTCCTCGCATCATCTGTTTCAGGCCATTTACCGGCTGCCAACCACTCGCTGCAAGATATCCAACTGCAGCTTCCAGTGTGCCCGAAGCCGTTTCCCCCGGACGCCGAGGTCAAGATTTACACGATCAGCATATGGTCAGAAGGTCGACGCCATTGAACAAGCTATCTTGAAACGCATTCAACGCCGCCGAAGTTGTGACGGCGCAGATCTCGGTCAGTCAGCTGAGAAAGACCCCTCCATACCAATGCCTTGCCACCTAGTGCCGCTCTTAATTGTCTGTCGTTGCCCGCAGTTCGTTGGACGAAGATAGAGCCGCAAACTGAAGCCTGTGGAAGCCTAAATGACTCGCGTGACTCGTATGTGGCGAGCTGAATGGCTCGATTGGCCGAGTCATTATCTAGACGATACGACATGTTCAGAACCATGAGTATCTATAATTGTCAATGGTTCATCATTCGTCCAATTTGGCCAGCACCTACCCCGTCTTCTTAGTTGTGCGGCTCATTAGAACTTACTGGATTGGCCTGGAATAATGCACACGCAGGGTGTTGCCCTTCAAATTCCCGTCAGGCACTGACATCAGCCCACGGTTCAAAGCCCATACGTTGAAATAGGAATATATCATAACTAACCTGCTTTTATCGGATTTTCGTCGCCATTTGAATTAGAATTACTCCCTCGTAAGAGCACCACGTTGCATTGGCTAAAGAAGGTGAAATAAAAAGTACCGAACAGCGCAGCGCTGCTGTCTCGGAATATAACACGTAAGCATTTTCGTTTCAAGCTGGATCTTATATAGATGGATAATCGCTTGCATTATCAATGGATTTGTGAGTGATAACTCTGTCACTCCACCTAACACGTCGATTATGATGAGCACAGCTGGCAAGTACGATATACGATGAGATCTTCTGGAGATTATTAAGCATCGGAGGGGTGAGTGAATACATTGTATGACCTAAAATTTGAAACACGTTCGATTTATAACTGCTGTCATTCGCTCGTACAACCGGCAAATTATCAAAGAATGACGCAAGCGCCTTTGGTTTAGAAACCGCTCGATGTCCACTGAGGATCCCATGGTAAGAATTTGGTACTGAACACGACAGAGGAATCGGGGAACAAATCTCTTGATTCTTAACCGGTGCATATTTGTGGAACAGCGGAAAGGTTTCTGGCACCCGATTATACTCGGCTTGAAAACGGTGTTTTGATGAGAGGCGTTGACTAGAAATTGTCCAATAAACACGATGTTTCCAAGACGCCGATGTTAGAAACTGTGCGGACATTGAATAGATCTCGGACGGAAAATATGTGTCTGTCTCCTAACGATGTCTTCTCAAGTCTTCATGTAAGCATACAAGTTGAGTCTCAAGCTAAATTGCTACTACTAAGCTTTTAGTTAACATTAAATGTCCAATGCACTTAGAAATATAACTTAAAATAAACGCAAAGACAAGGCTTCTATTTATTTCTATGTTAGTTTATTTTATGTCTACTCCGTTTTTCTATTCTTTCTTCTGAGAAAAGGATTGAGCTCCTCCCGTAGCGGGTTTAATCGAAATTGAGAATCTATCCAGATTCAAGTATCGTTAAGTTTAAAAATCTTTTATCTTGGAAGCTTCTATCATCAACTGCATCTCAGCTGAGACCCTGGGGTCATAATTTAAATGCCATTTCACTTTCCTGGGCTTTACCCACACGGTGTTCGGCTTTGGTGTAACATATCAAGGCACCAATCGAACACTGGCATTACTCTAATAACAAGTGGTAGAACGCTGGACTATATAATTTGATCGCCACTCATTCTTTTCTCAGTCACAGATGACAAGATCTTCGCATTACACTACCTAGCAATATAATTATTTGGTCACAAGAAGGGACAAGCAGCACTTGTACCATATTAATGATGTTTTACGATAGCGGCCAATCACTGGAGTAACTCAGTGGCTGATGCTCGCACACGGTTCGAAGCACATTAAAGTATAGGAGAAATACTTCCAAGGCGTAATGGATGCCGTGGTAATTAAAGTTACATAATGGAGTAACACTCGTGCCGGTTACCCAGGGGCGTCTGACTGTAAGATGCTGCTCCCCTGGTGCGCTCAGAACCCCTCCATCGCAGCACTCGATGAGCGAGCCATGACACAAGCCTGATGTCTATTCCCTATCCGACGCTCTGGTGCCGTAAAGATGATATGAGCGGAACCTACTCTCATATACTAGTCAGAAATCGCAGGCACTCCTGAGTTGACCAGCATTGTATCCAGAATGACTACGAAGGGCCCTTTGAGCTTCATTGGTTATAATCACGTGAGTTGAGGGCTCGTTATTGGAGTTAGTACCGTCTTTTAAACATCAAGGAATAACAATGAGGATGAATAAGCAAGCTACTAAAATGCTTCGATAGATGATAAGTAATGCGAGGTGTTGAGTACCAAGAACTCTGCAGCATGGTTCTTTTGGAAAAGGGTAGTCCCATGGCGCAATCGAAAGAGGCGATATGGAAGGAAGCTAGCACTTACATGGTAGTCATGTGTTTGTCTTGAATTTGTCGGAATTTATTGTGAGCCGGCGTGTAGTAGGTACGTGATTGTAGTTATTGAACAACTGAGGATATCAAAGCTCTGACCCGAGAGTCTCCTCTCGAATACAGCTTCAATCTGTTCCTTATATAATATCGGAAGGAATAAGAAGTCTTCTGGTTCATGTCTAGAACATACATATCTATCTATCAAGCCCTTACCCTTCCATATTTATAGCGGCTTTCTCGTGCGGCAATGAATGATAGGCCAAACACTCGCAATTCTTTCGAGAAAGGACTCTAACGCCACGTAGCAACCGTGATCTCCTTCACGGGACCTGCTGAAAACCGCCCTTGGCACCTACCTCTCGAATTTATTGGAAGCTTGAACTCAGCGGATCGTATATAAAGCCGGTGTTGTGCGCATATTAGGAGTTAAAGTTAGCCATGCTTATACAGACTACTCGTCGGGAAGCCCTTGGTTTGAAGAGATATGCCGAAACATAAACCAATTGTACATGGAAACCTGAGGATCAAAAGAAACTTATCACAATGGCTGAATCCAGGACTTGAAAAATGACTCAATATGAGAATAATATTCTATGAGCGTAATGACCCTTAGCCATCCAAAGGTCCTTCTGTCCCTTAGAGGGCTAACTGGTCTCTATATACAGGAATCCAGGGGACCTAAACCTCCTTTATGAGAAGGTTTTGCCGTATTTCTCAGTTTCTGAATAGCTTCATCCGAGGCATCCTTCAATTCGGCTTCATGCCTATACGATCATGTAGTTCGCGGGGCCTCGCATAGGTGACCTCCCATCAGCGCGTAGGCTTCCGTACAACAAAACCCAACATAAGATACAGACTGTAGTCCTTTTTGCGAGAAGTTGCATATGTTCATTCCTTGTCTGTAGTTACCGTCCGCTAGCCGTTTTAGATATCTAGTGACATATTCTAGTCACACCTATCCCATCCGGTCTATTCCAATAACTACAAATGAAACATCAAACAAGAGCCTGAATAAGTGTCTATTAGAGATTACGCCCTAGGCGATATTAGAGACCAAAGCCCAGCCAGCTTTCGACCGCCTACGAACCGTGCAGGCATCCTAGATATTGGTCCGAATCCGTGCATTGTTTCATTCTGAGAGACCCAAGTTCGTGGCTTACCGCTAGCGATATCATCGGAGGCATTGCTCTGCATTACTCCAGACTGTGTTATGAAATGGGTATAAATTACTCCAGACTCCCGCCGTCCTTTCTAGATTTACGTTTACAGTTCTTCTTCATTCTACCCTACACATGCTTACACTCAGTCTTTTCACTCCCTGTATGATCACTCATTTTCCCCTCGGCTGTTCATATCATTGGTGGCCATGCCGTCGGTCAACGAAGTAATCTCCAACCTGAAGGACATTGACGCCCATTCATTTGTATCTGCTGAAGATAGACTCCTCGTCCTCGATGAGCTCCGCGGCGCGCTTCGCAGAGTCCAGTCACCTTGGGATGTGCTATGGGACCAGGCCTGGGTCCATGGCTGTACTATGGCTGCGATCAAGGCATTGATCGATATATCCGTCTTTACGAGATGGGTTGAAACAGGAAGCAAGGCCATCACAACATCCGAGCTTGCCGGCTTGACTGGTGCTGATCCTTTACTATTGAGTATGACTGTTTCGTTTGCTTGTTTTTCATTTGTCTATGACAAGCCTCATAGAATCATGCGTCCTCTTGTGTTACCGCCTACCTAGCATTACAGGCGTTCTCGTACACCCTCACGTCAAATCATATCGTATCATCTTTTCTTTTTCCGGGTCCTAACGATGAACCTCAGAGCGCCTTCTGCGTCACATCGCAGCGGAGCGTCTCATCACAGAAGTCGGCGCAGATACCTATGCTCCGACGCCTTGGTCTATGCGAGTAGGAACAGAGTCTGCATTCGCTTCCATATATGGGAAATTCTACCACGATCTGGTCAACCCACTATATGGGTCGCTCCCATTTTTCCTTCGGGAAATCGGCTATAAGAACCCGACAAGCTCGGTAAACGGCAACTTTCAGCGCGTCCACGGAGAAGGGTCGAATTTTTACGAGTATATATCATCTGATGAAACCCTTAACCAGCAGTTTGCGGACGCCATGGACTGCGCGTCTGCGAGCCAATCCACACCTTGGGTCGATTTGTATAATACGAGCCAGATCATTCGCGCTGCAAAGCCTGGCTGCCCCCTTGTTGTGGACGTGGGTGGAAGCAAGGGACATAACCTTGAGACGTTCTTGAAAAAACACCCTAATGTCCCTAGCCAAGACCTCGTCTTACAAGACTTACCAGGCGTCTTGGAAAAGGCCACGATTCACCCTGGAATTACCGCGTGCCCATACGACTTCTTTACTCCTCAGCCAGTAAAAGGGGCTCTCATATACTATCTTCACTACATACTCCATAATTGGACTGATGAAATGGCAACTAAGATTCTAGAAGCGCTCCATGACGCGATGGAGTGTGGATATTCCAAATTACTTGTTCACGACGTCCTGATCTCTGATGAAGAGCCTTCGCTGAGCACCACTACACTAGACTTAGTAATGATGGCAACTTTGAGCTCGCTAGAACGAAGCGAGCAGCAATGGCGCAAGTTGATTGAAAATGTCGAAGGGTTGCGTATTGTCAAGATCTGGGAGACTAGCCATGCAGTCGAAAGCATTATCGAGGTTGAGCGGGTTTCATTGGCCGAATGAAGGCAGTGATATAAATGATGTTTTCATCTACAAGCACAAAAATCCTCTTCTTAAGGCTCATATGATATTTATTCGCCGAGCTTCTCTATGAATAATCATCGCGGCTGTCTCAGGTTGTTCCCTTCACAGCTTACAATTTGACTAGTGTTGCTAGATTGGTTCTTTTTGATTGAACATTGAGTAAAAGAAACGAATTCAATCACTTGTGCTGTGGTTCGGTGACATCTCGGTAATAATCGAGGAAGTGAATTAATAGGGCCGAAGCTTTTAGCTTCAGGGCTATATCTGTAATTAAGTCTTGAATTTCCCAACTAGGATCTTGTTAAAATATAAGGTGCAACATAGATGTGATTAGTAGTAACTACCCCTTAAGTCATTCCCTTAAAGTGCCATTCTCCATCGTAACATAAACCACTTCCGGCCATGCCTTAGACGGCCCATCTAAGATCGGCTTCGGTATGCTACGAAGGGTGAAATCGAAGAAAGCCCGGACGAATGTCCGAGTAATATTCACTTGCCGGTACCCGTTGATGTCTCCAAGCGAGCTGCTATGAGCCTTGACATCCGTAACCTCCTTCCAGAAAGCCAGATCAGTAAAGTCGACATGTAGCGAGCCGTTGATGGCCAGGTGCTTCCACCACCCTGTTTGCACGGCTGCGAAGTTTACCCAACTAGGGTCCTCGATTACCTCCTCACTCAGCAGTAACACGGGCTTGACGGCATCCGTATACTGGTCGTCGCCCCAGAAAGGTCCGTCGATGTTGATGGCAGAACTGATGTCTGTGTCACGCAATAAAGCACGGGCTGCTGCTGCTCCACCCACAGAATGTCCGAATGTACCGATGTGTCTGCGGTTTATTGAGCCTCCAACGCATTGCTCGAGAAGAGAGATGCTGTCAATCAATGCTTCCGTCTCGTTGACTCGGATGTCAATGAGGGCGCCTGCATCGATATCAGGATTAGAAAATGGAGGTAATCCGTACAAGGCAGTGCCATTCGGCCATCTGATGAATGGTTGCTCGTAGGGGTGGTCTGCGCCGATCACGGTGTAGCCGTAAGAGGCCAGGTCGGAAAGCAGGATCGTGAACATCTCGACAGGTGGACCTACACCCGCCGGGCCGAAAAGAAGAGTCGGATACACTATTCTGCTCAGAGGAGGTGCATCCCAGAGGATGGCATCTGTGGTCAAGTTCGCAAAGGAACCAACAGTTACATTGTAGGCGTCTTCAAAGAGAGCGGCCAAAGCAGGATCAAGATATGGCACGGGAGGACCAGTGAAGCGTTCAATGGTCGGGTAATAGACGGTGGCCAGGAAAGCTGTGGTGACATTGTTTGGCGCAATCGGGTCGCCTGTGTTAACATAGGGTATCTCGACCTTCTTCCTGCTAACGCCGTACGGCCCAGTTGGGGGTGGGATGATGGCGCCGGACACTTCTCGAAGGACAGCTTGCCCAGCCAGGAAGAAAATTATTTTCCACGGCGCGCCCATGTCTGCGCTGTTAATTCAAATGGCTCGGCTTCACGTCTAAGAATACTTGAGAATTCTGGGTAGATGCTACGGCTGTACACCCACTCTGTGTAGTTAACCCTCACTGTCAGCAGACAGGGTAGCATCCTGTGCCGCAGAATGAGGCCAGAATAGGTCTAGTAAACATCAACGCATGGGCGCACGATATCATTCAAGAAGCTAGTGAATGACGCAACTTGGATTTTAGATTTCACACTTGTTGAGAGGCATCTATGTTATTCAAGAGTATATCGTCCACACAGAATTCCATCAGTACATAGCTCTGCTAACTTCTATAACGAGCAGTTTCTTCGTGTGAGAGACCCTCATAGGGACTGAGTATATGAATGAATATCCGTTACTGCTTGTTCTTATTTGACATGATGGTGAAGTAAATTGTGTGTGTTTCGAAAACTCTCGAGAACCTGGGTGATAGGCAGATCGCTAGTGGCATAGAGCCGATGAAAGCGTCGGCTAGTCGACACAAATAATTGACAAGCTTGAAACCAGTGCTCTGGGCTATGAGAATATTATTCCATTCACTTGGTAATGCGTAACGCGCGAATGGACGTTGCTTAGTATTACCTCCCTCCTGCATCTCCCTCCATGTCAGGGGTGATGGGTCGCTGTCAGGCTAATACGGGAAGCAAACATTATCATGGCCATGCCTTTTGAATAGACAGACAATTTGTATTACGGCGACAGGGATCAGCATCTCATTATATTCAGAGAATCTGTTGTTTACGCAATGCGACGCAAATCTCATGAGTTCCTTATTGTAAGGACTCCTTAAGTACTAAGATACTTATTGCTACTAGTTAGCAAAACCGGATTGAATCGATAGGACAAAAGGGAGGTCTTGGAAATGAAACTTTACATTAAAAGAGTCATCCCTTGTTTAAGGTGCTCGTAAACGAGATGATGCAACATAATTGTACGTGTATGAAGTATGCCTAGACGTGGAGAACGTTTGTGACGCCTATTGCAGGGAATGGCTTCAAGACAATTGTTCCCTGTCATCAAGCACACAAGTTGATAAACTTATTCAGAGCTGCCTCAGCTGAAGTGAAGACTGAGTTAGGCATATACACCGTTTGAGTCATCAACCGGCATTCAGCTAATCTCAGCTCGGTTAGGAAGGTTGGAGTTGCATCGACGTATCGCTCGTAATGTCTTTCACCTTTTAAAGCCAGCAAAAGCCAGCAAACCCAAACTCAAAAGTAAATCAAACTATTTCATTTTCATTTATTTATTCGTTTCTCCATAATCAAACAAACACAATTGTTTTTGAGGCGTTCATATTGTATTACTGATAATCCCCTTGCAAGTTGCTACCAGACTGGGATCGTGAATCCAGGAAGCCAACAATAAATACCGGAGCAGGAAATCTCATCAATATCTTACAGGCCAATGGCACCGTCTACAAGGTCCAATAAAAGCAGCAAGCGACAGGAACCACCGTCGCACTCCAACGCCTCATCCACCAAGTCCGATACCAAGCCCTCTCCGTCCTCAAAGCGCCAAAAACGCAACAAAGCCAGCAGCATCAAGAACACCGCATCTTCAACAATGGCGGAAACCTCTAACCCTTCGACCTCAGATTTTGACGGGCCAATCTACTTCTGGCGTCCCGAAGAGGCCGCAACAGGGTATCTATCACAATGGTACGGATTGCGGCCCTTCCGGGACCGCGCAGACACCGGCAACGTCTACGTGACGGCCGAGCACTACATGATGTACCAAAAGGCGGTGCTCTTCGGGGATCCGGAGATGGGCGCTGAGATCCTCGCGGCGACTTCGCCGCGGGACGTCAAGGCCCTGGGGCGACAGGTGCGCGGCTTCGAGCCGGCGGTGTGGGGGCGCGAGCGCGAGAAGATCGTGACTGAAGGCAATTGGTGCAAGTTTAGTCTGCCTATCGTTGACAAGCACGAAGGAAAAGGAGAGGGAGAGGGAGAGGGAGAGGGGAGGGGAGAGGAAGGGGAAGTAGAGTGGCAGCTCGGACACGGCGCTGGCGCCCAGACGGTGCGCTCCTGTAGTTTCCGGGATGTCTTGCTGGCAACTGGCACGAGGGAGTTGGTCGAGGCGAGTCCCCGTGATAGGATATGGGGTGTTGGGTTCGGTGCTAAGAACGCGGCGCATAACCGCCATAAGTGGGGGAAGAATCTGCTGGGTAAATGTTTGATGGAGGTGCGTGAGCAATTTCGGAAAGAGAGGGAGACTGAAGCAGAGGCTGAGGCAAGGAAACGGGAGAAGGGCGAAGGATCATGAAATTGAAGGAAGTGTCCAATATGTCAGTAGTTAAGTATGTTCTAGCAGGCGGACTGGGCGTCTAGCGATAGTATTATTGTTGGATTTGTTTGAGGTTATAGCACGTTGGTGAGTGCTTGTCACGAGACCAGATTGTCAATCGATTTATTGATTCTTGATTTGACTACATTAGTGAAGTCAATCTGAGAGCAGTACCCAGCCGGCTCCAAGACGTATACTACATTTTCGTGACATAGCCACTGTGGTGCCCCGCCTTTCTCTATCATACAGTTCGATTGGGACATAGAAATGATGCAAGTCGTTAACACAACGCCCGTATCCAATGCACATGAGTGGTGTTTGGAGATCTTCCTGTCGTGATCTCGTGGTCTCCTCGCTCCTGGTTTTCTGTCGGTATTGTACATTTATTACAAGTCATGTATCGTATAACCATAAAGGAGAATGGGCATCTTGCCCTGTGTTTCTATATGTAATCTCTGCCACTCTTCTGCATTTCAATCAACCTCCATCCTCTTGTCTCGGGGTTATTAACGTCTTCAGGGGTACGGGTGATGCCGATGACATATGTGACCAGCTGAACTTTGTCTTCCATGCCGGCGGCAAGCTCATTTGTCTTGGCGTTGCGGTACACATGAACTTCTTGTGTCCGGCAAGTGATGATGAACACTGGGATCTCACCGGGCTCGAGCATGCGAGCCTTTAAGATATCCACGTGTCGGATGTCCAGAATCCGTCCGTCGGATTTCATACCGGCTTGTAGATATTGTTTAGTTAAGGCTTCATATACGGAATACTGGGCAGCGGAGAGCCATAGTTTGAGAGTCTCTGTATCGCCCTTGACATAGGCATCGAGAACTTCGGGCAAGATGTAGTCTCGCAACTCTTGCTGGAAGGGTTCAAGCTGGAAGTTAGGATCCATTGCCCGGATCTTTTTGATTACCATAGCAGTCTCGTTCTCGGCGAAGAATCCGGCCACTTTGTCAGTGATGCTTCTTGCCGTTGAGATTAAGGGGTTTTCTGATTCCTGGTAGACGTTCTTCATGCTGAAAACACCCTGAACGAATTTGTTCTGGTCGCGGAAGTCACGCCATGCTTCTTTCCATGCCGCATCTTTGTGGAGGGTTATGTTGGTTCCGGCGCTGGCGGAGGTTAGCATAATCTAGTGAAGGCAGCAGCCGGAACATATGTGCTTACTTAGGATCTTCGGCTGCTTCTTCGACATTTCCATGGATCGAGGCGGATTTCTTCTGGCGCAACTCACGCGCTTTTCTCCGTTCCTCTTTCTCAACCCAGCCACCGTATCGCGAGCTGCTGCCATCATCTATGACATCTTTGACGCTCTTGTAAGCTTCGGTATCACGGATAGGCTTCGTCGCTTTGTCGAGGGCTTCCCCGGTGATGTTGGCGCCCTTTCGGACACCCTTCATGACGTTGGTGTCCCAAGTCCACGCCGCACCCTTTCCGACAGCGTCAGCAGAGGACTTTAGCACTCTTCCGGCTGTGGATGAGACAGCGCCGGTTGTAGATTCGTAGGCTTGTCTCGCGCGTCGAACGGATTCGCTCTCGGTGAATTGGTGGGCCGAATCGGACAACTGCTTAGTTGACTCGTTCCACTCCTTTGAAGCCTTGAACTCAGACTGCATGGTCTCCATGAACACTTGCCATGGAGTCTTGTCGCCGTGGGGCGGCGGCGGGGGTAGGTCTTCCTTCTTCTCTTCCTTTTTCTCGCCCTCTCCCGGTTCCTCGCTGTTCTCTTGCTGCTTCGCCTGGTCTTCCGACTCGGCCTTGGCCTCTGGCTTCGGGTCAGAGGCACTCTGCTCTGCTTTTGCTTCAGGCTTTGCCGCAGTTTCGGGTTGTGTGGGCTGTTGCTGTTGCTGTTGCTGGCGCCATTGTGATGTCTCGTGAAAACTGCGCGACTGTACGGCGGCTACGGTCTCCGGGAGGAAGGGGGATCGGAGGGGCGATATAGGGCTAAAAGGAGATGCATCTACTCTCGAAGATGCGGCGAATGTGGCATTGCTTCGGGCGCCGCCGCTAGGCGTACTGGCGATTAACCTCCTGTATGCTAGTGACCTTCCGTATGAATGGGCGGCTAGTGAATGTGTCCTAGCGATCGAAGCAGGAGTGGTGCTCCGGCTGACGTGTCGCAAAGAACTCATAATCGTCCCTGGTTGTGCTAAGGCCTAATAACGAAGGAAAAGGCCGCCGAGATGGAGGTGGTGGGATGGGGACAAGAAGAGGCGAACTCTTCGTTGCGGGCGACTTGCTTGGCTTGATGGAACTTGAGAGAGGGCCTGCGATTAAAAAAATCATCGGGGCATAAATTCGATAAAGCGCCGATCAGCTTTCCGGGCTTGGCAGGCAAGTTCCACTATCCCGATTAGCCGACTAACTCTATTTAAGTACATCAGATACAGAGAGAGCACTAAAGGCCCACTGTATATGCAAATAGTCAACTGGAACTGCTGCATTGTCTGAGGCAGAAGACCGGTGGTTGGCCAATCCGATTCAGCACTAGCTAAAATTTCCAGCGCGAAGATCAAGAAGTATTGACTGTTTCGAGCTATTCCGCCCACGAGCCGAGGAGACGTAATAGTCGCGCATAAACGTCGATGCATAGAAGATGACCCCGTCGACAACCCGTCTGCTGGTGCAGACAACCTCCAAGCTCTCCTCCTTATCACTTCGCCCCGCTCGGCAATCCATACGGGCGTTTTCGCAGACATGTGCACGCCAGCAAGATGAGCAGCCGCCGGCGTCAAGGCCATCCATCCTCACGAGACTGGCCGAACTGAAACCGCAGCGAACCCCAAGCGCCAGCGCACAAAATGGCATGGCCGATATAAAACGTGTGTTAGCGACAGACACCATCTCGCGAGCCATGAACCAGCCGTCCAGCGACTCGATCCTCGACGAGTCGACGGGCGAGGCCGAGGACTGGGGCCCTGCACACGAACCCTTCCACTTCCACATCTACGCGCACAAGCACAACACCCACATCACCGTCACGAAGCCGAACCGGGACGCCATCGTCTCCTTGTCGGCTGGAAACATTGGCTTCAAGAAGACGAAGCGCGGGAGCTATGACGCCGCTTACCAGCTGTGTGCTTACGTGCTCGACAAGTTGAACCAGGGTGGTTGGCATCGGAAAATCACCTCTCTCGAGGTTGTGTTGCGCGGCTTTGGCTCGGGTCGTGAGGCTGCTACTAAGGTGTTACTGGGTAGTGAGGGTCGTCTGTTACGACCGCATATCAAGAAGGTATCCGATGCTACACGGTTGAAGTTTGGTGGCACGAGAAGTCCCAGGCCCAAGAGATTGGGTTAGAGGTTGGACTTTAAGAATTCATAAGCATACAGAAAAGACGATTAAACCTACATATAAGATGGTCACAATATCTGTATCCTATGTTAAATAACACCAACCGTGTAAAATTCCCTGTACAATTTGAATCCAACCCAGTTGTGATATGCATTCCTGTTTGCCGAGGTGAAAGGAGTGAACACCATGCCGCCATGCACCGCCGTAATGAAAAGAAATCGCAGGAAAAGAACTGGTATCAATCAGACAAACAGCCATTTCGTAACGCCTATGCATCAAAGTATGCCTGTATCCTCACGTTGCAAACGCCATGAAGTGCAAAAAAAGCGATGAAACCAGCATCCGCGTCTTAAGTCCAATAATAAACCGAACTACCTCCCGGAACTAGGGGCTCTTTCCGCAGCAGGCAAGCGTCTACCACTAGTGTCTCGAGTTGAGCTCTTCTTTTTCTTCCCTTTCGACGTATTGTTGTGCCGATAATCCTGATCGGAATCTGAATCCTCGTCTTGACTGTCTGAAGATGTCATTAACGTTCGTCGTGAGCTTTCAGGTCTGAGCATCCTCGAGCCCTCGTGAGCATCTATATCGCTATCGTCTCCCAGTAGCTCGCCCTCGGCCGTTTCGACGTCTGGGGGCTCGATCCACTCGCGGGGCACGACGCAGGGCAGCGCCATGCCGATGCTCGCAGCACGGTTGAGCCAAGGCGGACCCGGTCGGCCGGTCAGCTTCTGGCAGAGATAGCTGGTGAAATGGTTGCAGTTGCGGGTGAGGATGTTGTAGGCAGAGCCGTCGAATTCGAGCGAGGCCCGGTGGACGATGGAGTCGATCTCGGCCTGCGTCGCGAACGTGAAGCCTTGCAGAATCTCGGTCCGAAAGGTGCCGCCGGGCGGCTCGGTCTTTGGCTGTGTCCAGTACACGCCCGTCACGCCAGGCCTGTCATGGCCGCCATATGCGTATTCTTTGCCGTTGATGACGACGCCGGAGTGGAGGAGCGATGTGCCGACGGCCCACAGGACTGAAGAGAGGCGGCCGGGCTATGAGATAACTGTCAGATCGATATTCAACTGCAGTTTCAACTACGGTTTACAAATGTTACGTGTTTGGATGAGTAAGGGGCGACATACAGAAAGTAAATCGTAGACGTTGATGACTATTTCGGTTCTCGTCAGGGATAGAGTTGACCTGTGCGACTGCCTCGAAGTTCTACTGGACGAGGATTTCTTGGACGACATGGTCGTCGGTGTCTAGAAGCTGGCGAGACGGTGTAGGAAATACAATGAAAGATGTGGTCTGGCTAAATCTCGAAGACGTCCGCTGGAGTGTACGTATAAATCTGTGGCGCGAGGGGCTGAGCTGCTTATATGAATGGAGGTTGTAGCAGGTTGTAGGTCTACCCTTAGTTGGTAGCAGCTGGTGAGGGCCTCGGGACAATGCCAAGGCCAAACGGAGGGCCTAACCAAGGATCCCGGGGCGCTATTATTAGTCAAGTCTCAGAGGATTGTGGGCAGGTTTGCTTCATAAGAATGACCAGATCTTTAAGGACTACGCGCGCGCAGGTAATATCTAGGTTGAGACGACAGTTGATGCGAAGATCCTGATAGAGATGGTGAAGAAATCATGCACCTCTGCCTGCTCTAAGTAGTGGGATGCTTTGTCCGGCAATAGATGAAGGAAGTTGAATACGCTCCAGAGCTTTGGATCACTGAAAGAGTGCCTAAACAAATCAGAATCGCCAGCTTGAACCTTGTGGGTACGTGCTGAACCCTGACACCAGAACCCCGAACCCCCAGGTTTGGGGCGGGGCGGGTCTTGGCTCGAGGCTGAAAGCAGGGCGGAGGAACATTTACTGTCATTGCTCTGGTGTGGGAGCTTCCTTCAGTAGCTACCTAGGTACCTACAGACCCATATATATGCATATAAGAAGAGGAATGCATCAAACAGTGCAAATCGGCAAAACACTACCCCCGATCCCCACCTTCGCAAGGTGAGCCTTCGGAACTTGCTGAGCTAGCCCCAGCTGGCGGGGCAGGAGGTTGGAAGTCCAATTTCACGGAATCCACTCTGCGCCGCAAGCTTTTTTTTTTCTCTCTTTTCTGCCCCTCATCAGAGGGTTGCATTGGGAGCAGAAGAAAAAAGAACAAGATCCAGTGTAACTTAGCCAACTACAACTACAAATCTCTCCATCTTCCTTCTTCTTCCTCACAAGGCCTGTCTTCGACCACATTTCGAAGCTTTACATTAATTCCCATATATTCCTCGGTCATTGACTCGAACAACAGAAGTCACACTGTTTGTTTGACGAGACCTTGAGGCTGGTCGACAGCCAGACTTCGTCACGACGTCTCCCTCCACCTTCGTTCCGCGCCCCTTCGTTTCTCTCTCCCGCATATTTGTCCCTACCGCAGCGAGCTCTGCATTTGTCTCCCTCCCCTTTTCCTTCTCCCTCTCTACATCGCCTCGCGTGCCTAGTTGCACTCCCACCACCACAACCACCATCTTCACCACCACTCGCACCTACGCTAAGCGACGTTCTGCCCCCAAGATGCCTCCCAAGAAAGGTGCCGTCGAGGAGAAGGTCCTCCTCGGCCGTCCTGGCAACAACTTGAAGGCTGGTATTGTCGGCCTTGCCAATGTCGGCAAATCCACCCTGTTCCAGGCCATCACCAAGTGCAGCCTTGGTAATCCCGCTGTAAGCTTGCTGCTATCCTGCGCATTGGCTTCTTCTCTGACCGGGCATGGGTAGAACTTCCCTTACGCTACTATTGATCCTGAGGAGTCTCGCGTCATCGTGCCCGATGAGCGCTACGACTGGCTGTGCGAAAAGTACAATCCTAAGAGTCGGGTGCCAGCTCACTTGACCGTCTACGATATCGCGGGCCTAACCAGGGGCGCCTCTACCGGTGCTGGTCTGGGTAACGCTTTCTTGTCACATATTCGCGCTGTCGATGCCATCTTCCAGGTCGTACGGTGCTTTGACGACGCCGAGATCATCCACGTCGAAGGTGACGTCAACCCCGTCAGAGATCTAGACATTATTGGAGAGGAACTGCGGACGAAGGATATCGAATTCACCGAGAAGGCTATAGAGAACCAGAAAAAGAAGACACGTGTCGGTGGCCAGAGTCTGGAAGTGAAGAAGGCCAAGGAAGAGGAGGCCATCATGGACAAAGTACTTAACTGGCTGAAAGATGGTAAAGACGTCCGAAAAGGCAACTGGTCGCCAAAGGAGGTAAGACTGACCCAATTTTTCTAAACCTATCTCATTTCATTTTTCTATGATGACAAAGGGCCATAGCGCCTGATCTAATCCCAGCTCTTCGAGTGCCTCAATAATACAACGCAGAGAGCACACTGAGATAAAAAACCTGCTCTGATCTTTATATCCACATTCCCATTTATGTAACACAACGCGGTGGAGATGATGTGTACTAACTGCGTGGACAGGTCGAAACTATCAACACCTTATTTTTGCTATCCGCAAAACCGGTTGTGTATCTCGTCAATCTTTCAGAGAAGGATTACACGAGAAAGAAGAATAAGCACTTGGCTAAAATTGCCGAATGGATGAAGGAAAATGCCGCAGGCGACCCCATCCTTCCCATTTCTGTCTGTTTCGAAGAGCGTCTGACACGTTTTGAAACCGACGCAGAAGCTGCTGAGGAATGCAAAAAGCTCGGAATAGAGTCCGCGCTACCCAAAATTGTTACGACAATGCGGAAAGCGTTGCACCTACGTAGTTTCTTCACAACTGGTACCGACGAAGTCCGACAGTGGACCATCAGAGAAGGTACCAAAGCACCCCAAGCTGCTGGTGTGATTCACACGGACTTTGAGAAGACGTTCATTCAAGCCGTCGTATACAACTTCTCCGTACTGAAGGAACTTGGCGATGAATCCGAAGTTAAAGCTAAGGGTAAAATCATGACAAAGGGCAAAGACTATGTCGTTGAAGATGGCGACATTTTATTGATTAAAGCTGGTGCTGCTAAGGGCTAGGCAAATATAGCCCTTCTGAGCTTAGGTATGATGTTTTCGTCTTAGTGCTACGATAGACAATCTACTCAAGATCCGGAAATGAACACGCCCAGCTCAAGCTAATGTGAATGCCGGTTGAGATGTTACACGTCCAATACGTCGAAGTAGATCAAATTGGTCTGGTACGCTGGAATGTACTCTGCGTGAGAGACAAAGCGTCTACCTCTGCGGTCCACAGTTCGTTGAAAGCGGGTTCCCATAGGGCCTAATGTCTTGAACAAAAACACTTCTGAATGATGAGACACATCGTTTTCCGGAAACAAATGAGACTATAGTAAAAGACTATATCAGCCAGCAGGATAACGGCAACATCGTGCTCCTACTTCCACTTATGCAAGCAATGTGTCGTGGGATTTGAAATTATTCCTGATTATCATACTCTTGCCACATAACCTCGTTGTGGGTTGAAATCCGGGGAGCTAACCGACAATGGCACCGAAACCGCCCAGCAAGGTTCAAAAGTCGACCAAGCCCTCAAAGCAGCCTCGCTTCAGCCTTCAGGCTGCGACCAAGAAAGAGAAATCATCTCCTCCCCCATCCACCTCGACGGAGATAGGGGAAGAACCGATCTATTCGCCTAATATCGACACCAGCGAGCTGAGCGACCTCACAGAAGAAGAGCAGAACCCACGACCTATCCGCTTTGCGCGGATAGATGATGCGGTGGAGGATCATGGCGGCTATGGGACGGGTAATCCGTTCGCGTTGAAAGCTACCATTGGTGATGTTGGCAAGACACCCCGACAATTGCGCGCCGAGGCCCGCTCACGAAAGGCCGCCTCGTCCGAGTCCAAGACTACTACGCTGGCTTCTCAGGCATCGCCCAATGCGCCAGCAAAAGGCATGGGCGCCAATGGCCAGGTAGTTCCCGGGGAGGTCAGCCCAGAAGCTCTGGAAGAGGAGACCGCGCAGAGGCAGGCCGCTGCGGCACCTGAGAAAGATCGCACTGATGATGAGTCGATCGTGATCGTGGCTGAAAAGCTGGACTCGCGTCCAAGAGTGGATGTCAAAAAGGAGATCAAAGATGATCCGTTCTTGGAGGATGACATAGACGATGTCACTCTACCACCATGCATCCCACTCTACCAACGCATCCCACGCAACCAACGCATGCCACCACCACCACCAAGCATCCCCCAGCTACCACCAAGCATCCCCCAACCACCAAGGGACTCACCGACAACAGACATTTTTCACCAGTATTTTGCAAGCTCTGCTGCTGCACCGAACCCATTCGAAAGTGTTCCCACGCACAACCCCAACCCATTTGCTCCGATCCAGCCTACTCAGCCTACTCAGCCTGCGGGGCCTGCTGGGCCTGCTGGGCCTACCGGGCCAACCGTACGCGCCTGGGATGCTCGTCAAGCTGCGCATGATCCGGCAGCCGTGGCGCGGTACATAGAGCTCCTTGTAACCCGGCCGGGGGACTTGCGTCAGCAAGATGACAATTCGCCCTTGCAATCCCCTTCTTCGCCAGCGTCGCCCGAGGGCAGGATCGAGGAGGGCTATGACGACGTCGACCTTGACGACTTCGACATTGGGGGCGGCCGCGTCTTCCGTGGTAATTACGCAGACGAGGATGAATTCGACACAAGGAACCGGGATGACGGGACTGAGACGCAGGGAGTCCCAGGGGACGAACAGATGGACTCGGGAGCGGCCGAGAGAGAGTTCCGAAAGAAGGTATTCAGCGCTGAGATATTCTGCGGTGACAATCTTGGAGACGGCCCCTTCACCGCTCCTCTACGGCACATCGCGAGGATGCTCAACTTCATGGCTAGGGCCCAGGCGAGCGGGATCGAGATTCCCGACTTTGCCGACTTGGACACCCTTGCGGCCGTGAGCCGCGAGCAGTGGGAGGAACTTGCTGACGCGCCTGATGACGCTGCGGAGATCGTGGCTGAGGAGCTTTTGAACATGTCCTTCTTGGATATCTGTCTGCTTTCTGAACGTGCTTATGTCTTGCGGGCTGACTTGTTGAGGTTGGGGGTTCATATTGATTAGGGAGAGGACGAACGAGTGTGCGAAGTAACATTGAAAAATGTTAGATTATTGTTCAGAGCCCTGACATTTCAACATCATACTTAACGTATAGTATTAGGTTTCGTTGTTTCGTGGACTTTCGTTTTGACAATTAATACTTTGCCTCTACAATTATTCAATGACTTGTGGCATTCCTGAACTGGTGTAGGCGTAATTATAGGTGAACCTTGGTGAAGGGGTACGACCAATATGTAGCTAAACAGACAGGCGTAGATGAAAAGGGGTAATGGGAATCAGGACACAGACAACACCTTTGCAAAGATCTTCATCAATTTAACTGAGCTGAGCGAATCAACTATCTAAAGAGCTCAGGAGGGTATAAGTTGAACCTATCTCCCAAAGGCTTGAAGCACCGTTGGGCGCGAAACCCCTGGAAATTCACTTCAACACGAAACCCAAATGCGCAGGAACCTCAATGGTTTGCGAGAATCCCCTCCTAGGCCCCATGCCCAATACTCCAATAATCACGCAGACGAATGTCTGGTTATCTTAGGCAGGTAACAGTAATAGAATTCCAGGTTGGGGGCAAGTTGGGGCCTAAGAAAGTCCATTGGGGTTGTCTGGGCGCGCCCAGAATACCCTATGGAATTATAAAGAGGCCGGAGGTCTTCTGCAGGCTGGCCTACAGCCTTTCAGATTGCTTTACAGATTACCACTTAATTACCTAAGGCTACAGCCCGTCCAGTCTTTCAGACTGCTATTCTTACAGCCGCCCCCAAAACTAACCGAAAACCTCTGACCACATATAATATACGCAAAAATTAGAGCTCTAGCTAGTTATTTAGCCTTGGTCGTTAGCTAGGGGCCTATTGACTCAATTGGGTTGGCCCCCTAAACCCCAGGTTACGGTGCGCCTGACAGGCAATGCATAGCCGCTCTCTACCGAATTATAGGCTGGACGAAAGGTAGACGGCCCCCCTCTACGGCATATTTTGACTATTCTCGGTCGTGAGACATGATTACAAGGTTGGCGCATCTTCAAAATGCGCGGCACCACGCGAGCTGAAACTCGTGTCCTAGAAAGATCCTTCTTGTTCGCATCACGTAATTCAACATAAGTTGGATCTAGATGCCTCCACTAGCGGAACAGAGTACCATTCCATCTTACACAGAACGTTGCACTCTTCTCCTCCGACCCCACTGACACACATCACGTTGTACTTAAGGAATGCTGTCTCGATCCCGTAGGAATCTCAAATAGACGCTGGCTGTCAAAGTGCTTGAGGGTTACATGATATGCACTACTAAGTCATGGGTTACTTTACACTGCTTTATCCGAGTTGGTTCAGCTAATCCAGCAGATTAGTCGAGCGAGGACTTGAACTTGACATGGACGCTCAGCCTTAATAGGGTCACAACAACACGCTTAGTCCGAGCAGATGAATCCTTACAGTCCTGATGTCACTGCGCAAAAATTTTAGGATTGTGCTCTTTCACTCATCTGATTTGATGTGGGAAGGGTAAAGTTCATCTATTAATACATCATACTATATGCCGATCTTCTAAACTTGTTCAGAAGTCCATAACCTTAGCAATCCAAAACTTTTATGGCCCCTTAGATATAAGAGCCAAGTGCTCTTATTGGAGCCCGCTTGTTTGGCTATGCCCACCCAATCATGTTTGCTGGCCCCGGTAACATGAGGACTGGAGAGGATAATAGAAGAAGAATGATGCTAGCTACAGGTTCGCGAGATTCTTGCAACAGGGGGGTAATGAATAGACTAAGAAGGATGCGGAGTGACTAGCTCGCTTTATTTAGGGCTTATACTTCATCATTAAAGCCAGTTCAGCTGTAACATGAGTCGCGTGGGCTGTTGTATGCAATAGTTCATCAAGCAACACTTTGGTGTAAGAGAGCCTGCTGACCCTTGAAAAGACGTCAAGTTCAACAGGATACACGGCTAAGGCGATTACCAGGTCTTGCCGCAGAAACGAATAGATAGCGGTGGGAGGGAATCACAATGGAGCTGAGAATCACGTTGGATGGGAGAAACAGTCCTATCCCCTTAATAAGTGGTCGGGAGCTCCTAGGGAGGGAAAGTAATGAGACTCAAGTCATACGATCGACACTCAGAATAGCATAAGATACGTGGACAAATGACACCGAATACTTTTCTTCCACCTAGAGCGTCGTAGTGGCGATGTTGGCCACCTAAGGTAGCCGATCCTCAAAGATATGGCAACACACCAGCTCAATGGTTGCATTGCAGGGTAGGTTTTGCTTTGGGGCATCTGGGACAAATCACTCTATATATAATCCAGCCCAATTGATTCGATGTCCATACTGCCGCACACTGAAGTAAGGGTGATCGCAGGCTAGCTTGCGCTCAATATAAAATTACGCCTTGAACTCTTATATTTCATGAGTGCTCCTCGTGTCATCTCATCGATTTGAACCATCTCTTTGCAAGTCGGTGCAAATTAAGTTCGGCAACTGACTGCGCAAAATTCTATTTGTCGAGATACTCACCTAGCGGATATTACATAACGGGCCGAAGATGGCATCCAACGTCTCTACTCCTATACTAAGACCTCCTTCTCATAGTGCCGTCATGGTCAGACCTTTGATAAGTACCACAGCAAGTGAGCGTGAGAAGGTTCTCAAAGAAGTCGAGTATAACGTATTCGCTTTCCCCGCTGGCCTTGTTACCTGCGATTTTCTCTCGGACTCTGGTACTTCAGCAATGACAGATCTACAATGGGCTGCACGTAAGACTCCTGTTCCATCATATCATCTGCCATTTGGCGGAGCCAGCTTTCACCTCCTATGTTCTTCCATCCTCTTCGACTTCCTTTTATTCGCAACGCTCCCCATGAGTTGAGAAAGGATCTAATTGAAATCCGCAGTCATCAGGGCAGATGAAAGTTACGGGCGGAACTGGGGGTATTATTGCCTTCTAGACACCTTCCGTGATGTATTCGAGCGCGGGAATGATAGACAATATGCACTACATGATGTTCTCACGGGAATGGCTGATAGTGATTTCTATCAGAGTAAGCTCCTCCTGCCTTGCGAGGGTGGCTTTGTCAACGGAGGAACTCGTCAGCTCGAAAACCCCAATTTTTTTATTGTGCCACAAGGTCGTTGTGCAGAGTTCTTATTATTTTCTACTCTGGGGGATGTGGTCGCGGTGGATTCACAGAAGCCAATTATCATAAGCAACGGCTTTTTCGACACTACAGCCGCCCATGCTACGACTTCAGGATTTGGTATCCGTACTTTGACCCAGTTTCGACCGACCAAGCAGTTTGTTGAAGGGCCAAATAGCACGACAAACCCATTTATGGGTGGTCTGGATGTTGGTGCGGCAGAGTCTTTCATAGACGAGCACCCTGGACAGGTCAAGCTGATTTTGATCACAATTACAAATAACTGGGCTGCTGCGCAGCCTGTTTCGATGAAAAACATCAGGGAAGCAGCCGGCTTGGCGAAACGCAAAGCAATACCCCTATTCTTCGATGCATGCCGATTTGCGGAGAACTCATGGTTCATTCGGAACTGTGAACCAGGATACGCAAACGAGCCAATCCCGAATATTATTCAAGAGATGTTTAGTTATGTTGACGGTTTCACTATCAGTCTCAAGAAAGACGGGCTTTCGAACATGGGCGGTGTCTTATGTTTTCGTGACAGGTCGCTATTTGCCCAGCGGTACCAAGGCATAGGGCATCGCCTTAAACAACGACAAATTTTATGTTATGGAAACGACTCTTATGGGGGAAGTAAGTTATTCTAGAACTGTAAGAAAGGACAAGTTAAGACTGACGAAGATAATAGTGAGCGGTCGCGATATAATGGCAGCTGCAGCTGGATTGTACGAAGTTACCAAAGAGAATTACCTCAACAATCGTATTTCTCAGGTCAGGTCTTTCGCTCAGAAGCTCCATGCTATTAAGATACCGGTCTTTTTGCCAACGGGAGGTCACGCAGTGTACCTGGATATGGATCGATTCTTCTACGGCTGTAATAGGGAACTAAGTGACTTCCCCTCGGTAGGCTTCACTCTAGAGCTCCTTAAGGATTATGGGATTCGAGCATTCGAAGCCGGACCCTTCGCCTGGGAATGGGATAGAAAGTCCCCTGAGGAGCGTAAGCAAATAATCCCAAATCTGGTACGATTCGCTGTACCGCGATACGTATTTTCGGACCAGCACATCGACTACACGGTTGCAGCGATTAAGAATCTTTACGACCATAGGCATAGAATACCGAATGCTAAAATCACCAGAGGCAAGGATATGGTTCTTCGGCACTTCTCTTGCGGAATTAGACCGGTCCCCGTTGAGCCCGCTGTTACAGACTCGTACTTCGGGGAGGCCAAGAGACAACTAACTCATCTCTTCCAATTACTTGGCCAAGATGAAGCCAAAAAGCAGCAGGTTCTTAGAGCCTTTGAATTGGCAATCAGTGAAAGGTCTCGGCAGTTAGCGCATTGCGGTGCAAATCCCGCCGGTGGAGGCTCCTCCAATGACCAATCGCCCTTTGGACACTCCATTATGCTAGAACAGGCAATGGGAGAAGCTTAGCTAGGATTTTTATTTAGGCCATTATTGAACGGCGGCGATCTGACCGAGTCTCGAAGTTACATGACGTGGTTCATAACGAAGTCCTTCTGGACAGCTCCTACTAGTCCGAGATATCTTTATGGAGGGAGACCACGGAGAGACTCAAGCTGCGTCGAACAGCTGAGGAGTGAGTAAGATTGGGCCTTAGCGAAGATCATACCTTTCTATCTGCGCATCTAAGACACTATTCATCTTGATGAGGAGTAGGGTCTCCTTGAGAGAACTACGACGCATGCAGACTCAGTAGCCTCCATTTCACTGGCCTTATCGTCCGACATGGAAAGCACCAGCTGCCAGCTTCAAGTGTACATGTCTCACCGAACAGTCCACTGATTAGCCAATCAGTGAATGTTCTAGAAACCTCATCAGGGATCTAGTCAAGGTCGCTACCTAGGTAGGTAACCAAGTCTCTCCATAGTTTTTACCACTTGATTCTGTTCATGCATACCCGACAATGACAACTCTATATAGTCTCGACAGTGCAATCGAGTCTTTCTTTTCTGAGAACACAACAGTAATCAGGTCAGAATGTGATGACTTTGCCCTCACCATCGTCGGCGGACGAGTAAATCCTGTCCAGATCCAGGGGGCGTTCAGTTACACGTTCACTGCTGGGACAAACGAGTCGAAGCTCTTCCAGTTCCGCACTCATGATTCTAAGCTCGCCATGTCTATAATCAATCTTGCGAGATTAGTTCATCCGGAGTTCGTAGCCAGATGCAAGTATCACGGTACAATCGGCCAATCGCGACCTCTCCATATCTACGAGATGGACAAGCTCCCCGGGATTACGTACATCATGGCACGTCACGTCTCCGTCGTTCAGCCACTAGACGCTGTGCTCCGACAGCGAAAGACCGCGGCAGACTTCGCTAGGTTTGCTACTAACTTCCCGAATGCAAGCTCTATCTAACATACTCTAGATTCTTTGCGCAGTCTTGGAACCACGGCCAAACGTTAGGCCCAAAGGAGACGCAAACCGTGTTTGCAGAGTTCCGTGACAGGTTTAACGCTCTGTCTCAGTCACTACCGTTTAGGTTTGCACCAAACATCGCCAGGGTCTGCAAGGAGCTGCCCTTGCTGTTCTCGGACAAGCGCCCATTTGTTCTCAGTCACCAAGATCTATGTGAGATGAATATCCTCGTACATCCCGACACCAGAAGTATAACCGGAATTGTAGATTGGGCTGAGGCGAGGTTGCTTCCCTTCGGGTTCTCGCTTTGGGGCTTTGAGAATATTCTTGGCTATATGGATTCTGAGAGATGGCATTACTACAACAACCGCCATGAGCTCGAGAGGATATTCTGGCAAACCTTGCAGGCTGAGGCCAAGGATATGACGAATGACGATTTGCAGTTGATCAGGGTTGCCAGAATGGCTGGTTTGTTCTGCCGTTACGGATTTGTCATGGACGGCAAAGTGTGGAAAGGGGTGGTGGACGAGTCCGACTCATCGTCCCTTGCATATCTGGATGCTTTCTGCATTAGTGATGATTGGATCCTTGTGAGGTGAATTAATCTCTCTTATCCCTAGTTTGTCCTCATCGAAGCTCCTTTGACGTCGTCGTAAGGATTCGAGCATCAACAACTCCAGGACAAAGCCAGCTGCCAGTCAGCAAGTATCAGATACGGGAACAATTGGTGTGGATATCAATATATTCGCTTGACAGCTGTTGAAAGTCAATATCGCGGGCAGACGCCTTAGGAAATTCTGGGATAAAAGAGGTATGCGAGGAATACGGCCAGTCAATCTGATCTGCGAAGATAGCTATTATGATTACTCCAAATGGCCGGGCCCAATTGATTAATAATGACATGCATTGCGAGTCATTCATTCAGAATCCGAGGTTTATGGGCAATCGGTTAGACCGCAAGAGTTAGAAGAACGCTTATACGCGGCCAATAATCACGGACAACGTCAATCGGCCAGTGACTCATTTAGAATGATGCCAAGCAGCCAATCGCTGTAAATTTAAAGGCTAGGCCCTTCTCGCGACACCATTCGCGGTAGATTATTTATCAATACGATTCTTCACCATCCTAGCACTGGAAGTGCTCTTTCGCATATTCACGATGGCACAATCAACGACTGCCGAACCGCCCTTCAACTCAATCCGCTACCTCCCCACGAATGAGGCCTACGATAGATGGGCCGAAATCTATGACAGTGATGGCAACTTCTTACAAGCACTAGACAACCTTGAATTGAAGACGCTGTTCCCGCGATTCCTGGCGTCGATCAAGTCGCCAAAGCCCTGGCGTCTAGTGGATTTGGGTTGTGGCACTGCCCGTAACACGACGCTTCTGCTCGGCATTCCTGAGAGCGAGATCATCGCCTTGGATGCGAGCAAAGGGATGCTAGAAGTTGCGAAGACTCGGCTGCGGGCCGCAGAGTCCGCCTCAGGGAGCGTTGCTAATACTCATTTTGAGATTTTCGATATGCTGGCCACTTCGGCGCCTCCAGCTTCCGTGGCACCTCACACTATAGACGCAATAATCAGCACATTGGTCGTCGAGCATATTCCACTCTCCATCTTTTTTGCTCACGTATCTCAGCTTCTTCGCCCTGGCGGAGTACTCCTCCTGACTAATATGCACTCTCACATGGGCGGTATCTCTCAAGCAGGGTTTGTAGACACGGCCACGGGGGAGAAGATTCGGCCGATGAGTTATGCACACACTGTTGAGGATGTGGTACTCGAGGCACATAAATATGGACTGAGCGTCGAGACTGATGAGGCAGGGAGAGGTATTCTAGAGACGGCTGTTGATGAGGACATGGTGGAGAAGCTAGGACTTAGAAGCGCGAAATGGGTGGGCATTACATGCTGGTTTGGCGGTATATTCCGTAAAGCAGATTGATGGGATAGCCCTGGATAGAGGTTCAAACACAAGTATTAACATATGCGGTCTCATCATCCACGCCGCCTGGCCTGTGAACTTCAACCTTGTCCTTTCTGCATTCCGGCCACAATTCGCAGCCGCGGTGAACCTATTGGCTTTTGCCTCAGCCGCGGGCGGGAGCAGATCAACTCCGCCATTAGAGGAAGTTCTCAGGGACTTCAACGTACCTTCACCTTTCGGCTACGACCGGGCAAAATTCGTTGCCGAGCTTTTGGTCGGCGTAGCCGCGCGCCACTTGAGAGACGTGATGCCAACGACTATTCTCCGCATTGGCCAGGTTGCTGGTCCAGTGCGTGATCCCGGCCTGTGGAATCCCAAGGAATGGTTTCCTAGCATGATCCCGAGCAGTCTATACTTTGGCCAAATACCCGATAACCTTGACCCGTCCGACAGCATTGATTTCGTGCCCGTAGACATGCTTGCGACGTGATGCTAGAACTTGCCATGACGACGGCCGCGCACGCGTCCGACGAAGCCGCAGTCTTCAACATACGCAATCCCAAGCTCACTCCCTGGCAAGAGCTGCTCCCAGCGATCACTGCCGCTACCACAGTCGCTGGGAAACCCACCACTTCATGTAGTCTCACCGGTATCCTGGCTGAACACTCTCCGGGCGAGGGCAGATGCGGATACTGAAGATGCGGCAACAAAAGAAACCTAGCTGTCAAGCTACTCGGGTTCTTCAGCCAGTTGTGGAATTAAGACTCGGGTGCTCGCAGCGCTCGGGCTTTGAGTCACCGCATTGATGTCCAGCGCGCCCTTGCAGCAAGCGCCTCCCTTCGTGAGTTAGAAGCTGTGAATAGGGGCTGGATGGAGCAGTGGGTGAAGGAGTGGGATGTGGTACAAGATACGTCGTGATGCGTTCACTGAATAAGAGTGGAAGGGTAGGATTGCTACATGTTCGGCTCTGCGGGGGAGGCGTGTATATGAACGAGGCGACGTGGAATAACAGCCATTGAAAAGAGGACTATTTCGGGCCCAATTATAACGCGCTGCGGGGGAGAAGGCGAAGTACGACCCGCGGCATGTGTCCTGAGGGAATGCGTCGATTGGGAGTGATCAATGGAGCTATGGTGAGGGTGGGAGATGATGTTCTGTTTATGAAATCTTAGCCGGGAGGTTTCCATTAGGTTTGTTGAGCTGTAGGTATTAGAAGAGGGGATAGTTGCAAGGAGAACAAAGGAGGCATTCTATACCTATGTCAGCTAGAAATTTGGGGCTTCGTACGCAACAATAAGAGACCTTCATAACACCCTGAATTAAGCTCTGGCAGGAATGTTTCAAGACTCAGGAATATTATGAATGCGTTGCTATCAAGGCTGAAATCTCCCCTCAAACCCTCCATCCTAGGGGACAAATGCCAATATCTCAAAGTCCCAAATTCATGCTAATTCAGCCTCGATAATGCTCTCCAAGGATGAAGGATGCTGCCATATCTTTCTGACCTCGAAGCCAGCAACCCGAAGAAGCTCCCTCCATCTCGCTTCTGTTCTCTCGGCTGCAGATATCAGATGCATAAGACTGACGTCTGCGACGCTCTGATACAATGTCGCCCCCGTGCTCACAAGGACGCTCTCGTAAAGCAGAAGCTTGGAGTATCCCTTCTTCATTGCGATGGCGGTTTGATTGAGGATACGCGCTGCGTCGGAGTCATCCCAATCGTGGAGGACCGCGTGCATAAAGTAAGCTCGAGCCCCTGATTAGCGTAAGATATATTAGTCAGATGCCCACAACCGTTCATGGTCTTTGAGCGACCTAAGAACTAAAAGGACAGCTCTTTCTAAACTAAAACTCGATTGAGAGCAATGAATCTAGCGAATTTCGTTGACTCACCTCTTACAGATTGAGGCGTAAAAAAATCGTGAGCCTGGACCGTGATCTTGTCACTGACTTTTGCCATTGCAATGACGTCTGGTGTATCCTGTAAAATGAGTTTCCCCCTAGGTAGGTCCGGATACCGATTTAGTAGGCGTTCAACGTCTACACCATGAGCACCTCCCACATCGACGAAGAGTGGCACTTCGCCATTAGTGTCAAAGCCGCTCATGAGGATCTCCGTATCATAGATCTTAGTCCAGTCAAGCTTATAGGCTGCTAGCCCGCGCATGAATCCGATGAAGCTCTCCTGGTATTCTGGGTTCGCGCGACACCGCTCGAACATACCCAGCCCCTCTGGCGTCAGATCCATGTAGCTTGAGTTCATCGGGTCTGAGGGTTCCTGGTAACCTGTCCGCGCCAAAAATTGTGGCAACATACGGCTCGAATCTAGGCCATGATGTGTCCTTTTCCAAACACACCACCGTTAGAGGAATCGATCGGGTCACGACACTTGGTCAGGAAGCAATGCGCTTGCTACATACCCCGCCAGGATGGTTTGCGCAACAGGTTCTTCCGTTTGTCCAAGCGCCTCTGAGAAAGCAGTGGCGCCGTAACGATCTTCCCCTACCTCGCGAATGATGTTTTCGGCAGCTAGAAGGCGAAATAGACGACCTTATATTCAGTCAATATGAAATTGCTCAATTGACCTAAAGATGGAGCGAAACGGAAGCCGACTCACGGAGTAGCATCAAATCACACGGTATTCGAGCCAAAGAGTGAAGTTCCGATAAAGAAATCTCCGGACGCTTGCTCAAATACCATGCCTCCCAGATCCCGACGTCCATAACGACTTGCACAGCCATGTGGGTGTTACCGTTGATCCACGATAAGCGCCATGCGCGCTCGAAGGGAGTCTCTACGCGAGCGAGGAGCCGTCGCGCGGCTTCTGCGATGGCTACACGGTCGCCATGACCGTCGGAATCATCTCCACAATCCGCGAGCTGAATGCTATCAAGAATGGCAACGAGCTCTTGGGTTCTAGTTGACGGCATCTTGGGGTTTGGGATCTCAGAATGCGGGAGACATCGCCGACGGTATTCGTTATCAGAGCGAAGCACGATGCCGGGTATCTCCTAGTGCATGGGAAAGACTAGCGCCGGCTAGTCGCAGGCTTTAATAGAAGCTAGGCATGATCGCGGCAAGTCGTTATGGTAATCGTCGTCAGTGGGAAAAGACCAGTCAGGATTGCGATGGAACCGTATGAGGGCTGAAAAGTGACTGGGATTAGCACGCACGATCCTGAATTATACCAGCTTAAGTAGTACAGGATCCGCCGGCTTCGAAACCGCAAGCCCAGCCCCCTGTTTTGGAGCTCCGTAAGTCATAGCCAATTCTAATCTCAAACTCCTATCTGTCCTGCAACTTCGCAACACGATATCGTGAGAACTCCAACTGACTTTACTGGGACCAGCAGACAAGAGACCCTGAACATTTTGCATTATGCTGCAGCTCCAATTACCGCTGCGATATTGGGTAAAGCGCCTAACGCAGTGGCGCATCCCATGAAACCATGAGTTAGCGGGATAGGAGGCACCCACGCGCTCAGCTTGCCAAGTTGTCGGCTATGACACCAGCGCGAATAAGTCCTCATGATAGTTTTACGTGAAGCTTCTAAGTGTGAGGTTAGGTACTGCTTCTATACTGGAGGTACGAAAGACGACAACCATTTCGATAGTTTATCTGGCCGTGTGGCCCGATGACAAGACATCTGATCACGATACATTCGATTAATAATTTGAAATGACATCTCCGGAGAGAATTCACGATCCAGTATTGGCCAAATAGTGTTTAATATTTAGCTACCCCCACGATCAAGCGCCACCTGTACCCCAACTAAAGCAGTTCCCTGATGTGCAAGTCAGATCGAACCAAGACATCACCACTGCCTCCTGGGTCTGAATATTGTGCGTTACACCGCCGGCACTGTAGGCCTCAAACCAGTCGTTTTTACCATACACATACTTCGTCCAATTACTGACGGGTGTATTGAGAGTCGTGCTGGTAGGTGTCTGGGAGTAGCCAAAGACGGCATTCCATTCCTTGACCTCCTCCCCAAAGTTCGTGTAATTCAGCGTTTCGTCGACTGTCCCATGGAATATCTGTATTTTAGGCCTCCATCCACTATATCCGGGATAAGCCGCCTTAACCAATGCAGCCCACTGCTCTGGCGTATGTGTGATTTTCCCGGTCGCACACGCGTCGCTCCAAACGCCGTATCCATTCCCAGCGAAACACCCAAAGGGGACGCCGGCAAATGCGGAGCCGGCAGCGAAGACGTCCGGGTAGGCTCCGATCAATGTGCTTGTCATCATCGCGCCCGACGACACGCCGGTGACGAATACCCGTTTCGGGTCGCCGTTATATTTATCTAGTGTCCAGCGCACCATGCTGACGATGCCCAAGCTGTCACCGCCCGCATCGTGCGTCAAGGTGGCATTCGACGACACATCCCAGCACTTGTCGGCCGTGTTAGGGCTGTCCGGGTAGATGACGATGAACCCGTACTGCGACGCCAAAGTCGCGTATTGCGACCCGGCATAGGCCGCTTGCGCATCGCCGTGGCACCAGTGGGGATCGACTAAGATGGGAGGATTGGCCGCGAGTTTGTCCGGCACGTAGATGTAGAAACCGACGTTCCTTGGATTTGGACCGAAGTCCTCGGTCACCTTAGTTAGCGCGGCCGCCCTCACTCCGCTTACAACGCCGGTCGCGAACAGCGCCCAAGATGTCCAGCGCATAATGAGTGTTTCCTTACAACCCAAGCTTAAAGACTTCACAGACCTAAAAATGAATTCATCATCCGGCGGGACGATAGGCCCTAAGGAGGTATATATATCCGCTAGCACGAGCAACTCATTCTCAGCGACTCATGCCTCTCTGAGTCCGCCACGGGCTGCAGAGTCAGTCGAGGACGGAGACTGGTGCTCCGTTGCCATTCTGAGCGAGGGCCGACGGGGCCATCGCCTAGGCCTCCGTTGTGATTCTAGATTGGGCACGTAACAGATGATACAGATTACTGTGGCGAAGAAAAGAGAAAAGTAAGAAAGAAAGAGACTACTATTCAAAAGCTAGATTACATAATGCCATACCTACCAATGCCAAATGGCAGACAAAGAGAGTGTTTTATTGTATTGCGGCAGGCGTTTTGCTTTACCTTTGGTCCATACAAGCCCAAGGGATGATGCTAAGACGTAGACTAAAGTAGGCCTCGAAGTACTGCCCAGTACAGCTGTAAGATGAACTGTTACATGCACGCCAATTGAATTGAAGACGCTTTCCTATTCGGGTATCTGGATGGACAGATTCATTTTGAATCACTGTATCTGTACTCCGTACGGGATTAAGCAAATCTTTTTTTCCCTTTATTCTTGGTTCCCTTGACTCGGTATTCTTGGCTTTCGAGAGGTTGCCAAAGCTGAGTGGGTACTTAGGCAGCCTGATATTGAACGCAGCTTCGAAGTGCCACGATTCGCCTATTCCTTTGCTGCTTCTATGTCGCGACCTAATCTCGAAGAAAGTACCAGTCTCGCCAGTCTCGCCAGTCTCGCCAGTCTCTCCAGTCATGCCTGCTTCTTTCATACTAAACAATGAACATAACAGGCATCAGTAAATCTATCTGTAATCAAGCTTATACTACCATTTTATTACTTCATTGTTGATTTTGTCTCTTAACTATTAGCTATAAAGGCCTACCAAGTTGGAATCTAATTATCACCAGTGGCATAAAGAATGCAACATAAAGGCACGTAGAGGGCATGAAAAACAATCTGAATTATTTAGGTATCATAAGTGGTCAAATATATGTAACTAATTCTATGCTGTGAAAGCGATCTTAACAATTGAGCGAAGAAAAGCATCTCAAATGCAGAACCACGATCTGTGGTGCGGCTCAAGAGTGGAAATGTCGGCTGTCTCTTTGCTTCATTAAGCGCAGTATCCGATTCTCCCTGCGCGGTCGTAACACCCTCCGCATAAAAATCTGCCGGAGCGATCTTTTGATGGTTGGAGGTGCTCTTTCAGGGTGCTATGTTTTGATTGTTTAGTGCAATGACATTGACAATATCCAGCAAGAAAATACTTACCGCTGGCTCCTGGATCATTTGGTAGCTTTTCAATATAGTCAAAGGCGTTGAAGTTACTGAAAGAAGATGAGCTGTTAAAGTTGCTCGAAGGCATATTGAGATGTCTAAGTATTGGTGCAATTAGATTGGATGAATGTGTGAGATCTGCGATGAGTATTCGGGTTTAAGTTGGCAGTCGGATTCCACGATGCTCCTAGGCGATGATAAACGGCCTTTATGATTCCACATGGAAATTACAGCCGACGACGAATTTGAGGTTGTTGAGAAACTACCATTTTGTCTCTCATACAACTCCATAGTTCTTGTGCTTCCTTCGGTAACAGGACTATTGTTCCAATGTTCAAAGAAGAATACGTACCACGAGGAAGTGATGTGGCTGTAAGTAACGGTGAAGAGCTAAAGCAATAGCAGGTTAGTATCTAGCGCAGAGAACGAGCAGGCGTAGCTATAAAAAAAGGGGTAGCAAATGTAAGCGGGCTGTACGACTATGGTAGAAGACTGTATCTCTGGGGATATATTCGTGAACTGGCCATATATAGCGCTACTCAGGGGTTGAGCGATGTTCGCCCGTCCACCGGGGCTCCTAGACACACAGAACATATAATTCAGATAATTAATTCCCTTGATTATATGGCTCGCCGTCTCTAACGCTTGTAACCGCCTAAACATCTCTCCCCCGGCGCTATTTCACAATCCCGCTTTTCAGGTCTCCAATGAATTAACCAGTGATCCACGTCTTTGGGGTCTATTGCCAGTTCTGCCGTTTCTTCAACACTGTGGCCTTAGCCTCCGCGTCCCACTGAAAGAGCCCGACGCTAGCCAAGCTGTCCAAGGCCTGGACGGCCCAGGCCTGGCAGTTCCATGTGGTACTGACGTTATCGACCGGTGTGGCCTGAATGATAGAAACCGCAGCATCGAAATTGGATCCCGGAATCACGCCCACAGTGATGGACTCTTCATGTCTTGCGGAGCGCGAAGGCTCCTTGTTATACATGGGCTTCTCGACGTAGTAGCCAACACCGCCCTTATCGTCCCCAACTTGCAGGATGACGGCGCTTTGCCCGTCGTTGATGTGGATAGCCCAATGGTTAGGGTCTCGCTCATCGTGGACTTTGTAGATTGCGATATTGACAATGATGGGCATGGTGTAATTGGGGGTTTCGTTTGGAGGAGATGGGACAACGAGTGTCAGCCGGAGTGGCGTTGATGTTCTTGGTATTCGGAGATGCGGTTTGGCAGAATTTTCAGCAGTAAGAGTGATAGTGAATTATGGTATGCACAACAAGCAATGAGTTCCTCGGGCTTATGTCCATTTTATACGCAGTCCCATCAAAGCGGAACATTTCAAGGGTCGCCTACCACTGAGTGTCAACGCGAGACCATGCGTGCTTCGGCATATATTGCTGCATGTTGGTTCTAACAACATTGGATAGCAACAAGGGAATATGTCGGCCGGATGTGCCATTGATCTTACTGTAGGCTACGATAGGCTGTGTTGGTGATGTTGCGTTGGGCCCTGCTCCGCCAAGCTAACCTCTGATGGTAGTGAAATGGCAGACCTTGGACTCCCATTGGTGTCGCTGGTGGTCGTTAGAGTGTTGCATCTTGGCGAACCAGTCGGCTAGGAGATAGTATATCATAAGTGCGACTTTGATCCTAGTTGGCGGTGGGGAAATTAATGCTGTTGGTGTTGCTGATACTGCGCCCCGAAGACCTAACCGTTCATTGCCTCGCCGTTTATAGCATCTATGGATATTTATTACGTATGCGACTCGTGCCTTGGAAGGTATTGTATAAAATAAGCGCTCGACTCTCGTGCATAATTATCTGACAGCGCTTCTAAATCTTCAAGTTGGTAGTATCAGTCCAGAGCCCCAGGTTAGCTTGTGGGCACTGTCCCGCCAAGCAGAGCCAACAGGGTACACGCTATGTGGAAGCAGCGTGTAGCTACCATTCATCTGAGTTTAGGGCAAGTACTCGCCTCCAAGAACGCTTCACTGGCTTTGTGGCAACCATGATGGGAAGTATGATGAGCTACCATCTAGGCTCGGGACCCGACCAACGTGTAAATTTTTCCCTCGGCCATGGCACGGATAACGCCTACGTAGTCGCATCTCAAAATACTTGTATGAATGTTGAACGAAGGGAGTATTCCAGCGTAGAAGAGGGTGACTCCTTAAGGCACCAAATGCGATTGATATTCTTTGAGTCATTGGGACTGAAGACGTGGAGCAGGGTCAAAAAGCTAGTTCATCTTACATATTACCCATGCCATCGATCAAGAAGACAATCGACCGAGTATTCGATCATATAGTTTCCAATAGCCTCTGTTGGAAGATAGTCAATCCAGTCGCGCAAGGGACCTCGTGAGTCAATGCCATGCATGGCTTTCACGAATTCCCAATGCTCGGGGTACCACCCAGCGGCTTCCCAGTCTAGGATGGAGGAAACCCGAACAGTGTCCTCTAGCATCCTGCCATTTTCATCGTTTTCCCAGTCCACCATGATGTTTCGTGGGTGTAAGTCGCCGTGGGTCGCCACAATACGATGATTGTGACTCATAGAGGAGCACACCGTTTTTATCAATGTTGTTGTGGTTCTTCCCGGCTTGCTGCAGAGAAACTCGTTGAACTCCTTCTCGTTTCGCACAGGATGAGACGCAATGCGCTCAGTTCTTCGTATATCCTTACTGACGCCGGAGACGAATCCTCCAATGAGCGCTCTTTCTGAATGACTCTTAAAACAGAGTGAGCGTATTTGATGAAAGAGAGAATTGAGTTGATTTCGAAGAGACAACTTAGTTGACACAGACAAATCCGGCCAAACACTTTCGAGAGTACTACCTGGGGAGCGCGACATAAAGAAGTAGATTCTTTGGCCGTCGGCTACGGTACCAAGACATCGTGGTGCTGGTATGTCTGGGAACTTGTCGTGTATGTATTGCAAATTTGTGATTTGATCTAGGTCGCCCGAGATGTCCGTTTTGACGGCGTAGTGCAGCCCAATGCTAATAACATATGTGCCATGGAGCTGATGGAGAATTTGGCCTTCTTCGATAAGATTGTTGAGTGCCTTTACAACCACCTGAGGCAAATCGTCGGATAAGGCAATTGACGAGTCAAATGGGAGCCCGGGGTGCAACAAGCCCAAGATTTCATGGCTGATCGGGTGTATGACTTTAATCGGAGTTTCGTTTGATATGCGAGGCAGCTTGTCCTGTTTTGATCCTTCCTCGGCGGCCACATCAACATCCCCCAGCCGCTGGCCCGGGGGACTTGGTAAGGCAGTCTTCGCGAGACTACTGACCAGTTGGGGATAAGAAGATACCTGCTGGTTCAGAATAGGGGATAAGTCGATTGCTGGGTTATTTTTTATAAGGGAATCTAGCTGGCTGAACACCACTGTATTCGCTACTTTGTGAGCGTGCTCAGTCTGAGGATGGGAACTCATAGCCGGTGGCGGAAGACTGGCGCAAGACATAGGATGTTGACGTGACGAATACTCAAGGTGCGAAGAGTTGATGTAGGTGTGTTCAAGCGGGGTGAAATGAGTATAAGGGACTTGTTCTTGACGGTCGCGCACTATCTTCTAACAATCCAACAACGGCAGGTACATAGTGGGTCTATAGAGGAATCCCTGATACTGTATGCACACTGTGTACATTCTGTAGGTAGGGTATTCGCCCATCATTCTTCTGCCTTTTCAAGCCCCTCTACTCTTTTGACATCAAGTTGGGATGAATCTTTCGAAGGCTTATTTTAAAAAAAAGGTCTCTTTCAACGAACGGACAGAAGAAGCTTTGCGAATATTTAACTCAGGATCGACGACATCTAAAATGGCCAGCGATACCACCTATATAGTTGGGCCCAAAGCTGCGCACACGCACACGGTAATCTTTCTACATGGCCGTGACAGCAACTGCAGGGAGTTTGCCGACGAGCTCTTTGAGAGCGAAGCCTCCGAGCCAGCTAATCAGCCGCGAACGCTGCCAGACCTTTTCCCGGGCATCAGATGGGTGTTTCCCAGCGCCCCGATACTGCAGTCCGAACGCTTTGGCACAGACATGTCGCAGTGGTTCGACATGTGGTCCGTGGAGAACCCGGCAGAACGCCCGGAGCTGCAATGTCCTGGACTGCGCCAGAGCGTCGAACAAATCCTCGGGGTCATTAAGGAAGAAGAGATGTTAGTGCCACGAGAAAGAATCTTCCTCGCTGGGATCAGTCAAGGCTTCGCGACCGCCATAGCGGTCTTTTTCGCTGCTGCGCCAAAGAGGTTCGCCGGTTTGATAGGACTGTGCAGCTGGATGCCGGCCGCATTACGCGCGGAGGATTTCCAGAGGTTCGAAGACGCATCGGATGGTAAATCGAGCCGCAGCACACCTATTTTCCTCGGTCACTCCGTAGACGACGAGGTCGTGCCAATCAAAAACGGCAGAGACCTCAGGGATACCCTTCAGTCACGGCGACTCCAAGTCGAGTGGAGGGAATATGAAGATGGCGGGCATTGGGTCAATGAACCTCAGGGCGTGGATGATATTGCTCGCTTCATAAACAGTCGCATGCTTGATAAGTCCTCGGAGCGATCTGAAAGATAAATTGGGAGTGCAGAGTCGTTCCATTCAACGAGTACTAAGCAATTATCTTGTTGGTGATTGTTCCGCATGTGTCATTCTAGCTTCGCGTAGAGTCGCGCCTTGTCAGGTTCACAGCCAGCAATTGAACTGAGGTCACAACTAAGATAGAGGGTTTTATTTTCAGATCCCAAAACCTCCAGTCTTGGAAGTCTTGTAGGCTTCCATACCAGCACTTCAACACTTATATGCAACATTACATCTTTCAATTGCTCATGTTTGCTAACTATTCCTAGGCCGTCTTTCAGTTCTTTTCGCATGACTTAGTCTCCCGCAACGTTGAGCTGCAAGCGGAGTACGTATTTTACACTACTACTTGACTTTGCGGAAACACCATGTATGTTCCCTCTGAATTACTGATTCAACATTCACAGTTTTATGATTGACCACTTTATGTCTTCCACTTGACGAGCGACATATATGACTCACATTTTCGCAGAATTGCATCCGTGTCACGCATATCTCCTATCGCTTCGCAATAACCCACAAGAAAGAAGTCGCATCAACCTCATCCGTCTCAACATCTGCCACCAAGATTTCGAACCCGGCCTTCTTCATGCTCTCCAACGTCTTCTCCTTCCCCCATCCGCTCCAGAACATCCAGCCCTTGCTCTGGTCCAGCCACCTCTCCGCGACGGCGGACTCGCTCTCCTCCGCCGAGAAGTTCGCCACGAAGCAGCCTCCCGGCTTGAGCCATTGTGCGATGCGCTCGAACAGCGCCGTCTGCTCGGCGCGGGGCAGGTGGATGATGCTGTAGAACCCCGCCACGAGGTCGAGCGACCCATCGGGGAACGAAAGCTTGTTCATGTCGCCCGGGACGAGCTCCAGGCGGCGCGCCGTCGCGTCGTCAGGCCCTTTGATGAGGTTCTCCCGGGCGAGCGAGATTTGCTTGTCCGAGAGGTCGTTAGCGACGACTTTGGCGCCCGGATGCACTGCTAGCAGCCTCTTGGTGACGGGGAGACCGCAGCCGCAGCCTAGTTCGAGGAAGGCGGGGTTCGACGCATGTTCTTCGAGCTTGAGGTATCCTAGGGCTTTGTCTAGGTACTTCATTCGCAGTTTAGAGTGCGGGATTGTCCATTCGTTGTAGGCTGGCGCTATCGCGTCGTACGATGCTTTGACGCGCTCTTTGATGGTCTCGGAGGAATTCGCTGCTGGGGTATCCATTGTTGCTCTTGTTCTGGATGTTATCGTCGTTTCTATCGTTGTTTGTCCTGTTTTACTTTTGATTTTATACTGCAAATACCTACCCCATGATGTCTCTTTTATACTCACGGTGGTTCATTGAAGCGTCGCGAATGAGTCAGACGTTGGTCGGCAACGCCAAGCCGGCGACCAGTCACCCTTAGATGCGGAGTTGTTATGCACGGGGTAGTGGACCATCGGAACCAACACCGGCAACATCGGGTATCGTACCCCTCATACAGTTCCGAGGCTCAATTTATCTCCTAATGTGTATTTGTTTGATTCGCAGAACATAGCAGCGCTCATTATCGTGTTGCGTAATTGGGAAATAGGGGCCAGCACACATAATCGCAAAGTACTGTCGCTCATTGGCCTTACCGGGCCTCTACATCTAGTCTAGCCTTGGTTGTGTCAGGGAGGTCCCCGGGGGTAGGTTTAGAAGATTAATGTAGAAAAGCAGAAGCTATTGATATCGGAATGAAATTACATTGTGAAAGTAGGTCTGTACCTATATCTCCCACCTCGTGTTGTTTCCGGACTATATACTATCGCTGCTCTCTATGTTGTTTGGTTCGCTGTCCTCCGCCTGGGGTTGCTCAACATAGAACGGCGTATTCGGAGGCTCTTCATATCCCATTTCCAAGCTACAGGGCAGAGTTGGGTATTGATAAAAACCATCCCGGAACCCGACGCACCAACGGTGCCGCGAAGTTTCTTCCTTCTCCCCCAAGCCGTACATCAAATGTGGATCTTCCACAGCCAAGGCGTGAACACTGCTGCCACGTGAGCTTTCGTTGTACTTCCCACCTCTAAAGGTGAAACATTCCCAGATCCCAAGGTCAGTTGGGTATTCCTTCCTGAAGGCCTCTTTTATTCGTCTGTAGTTCTCCAACTCAGATTCAGGCGGTGATTTCCAAGTAGCTGGTATGTGTGTGAACCAGCCTGCTCCAAGAGCACCTCCGTTAAGTATATCCATCTCTTGGTCGATTCCATCATACACCACTAATTTACCGCGAGCAATGAGGACGCCCCGGCTCCAGGCTGAGTAGCCTTTGTTGATACCATTGTCTATCACTGTATCGGCGATATACCAGCTGCCCGCATGATAGAATTTGAAAAGACCGCCCACGTATCCCTGTATGATAACATCGGAAGGAACTTGATCGCCCACTAGGGGAGACTTCGCGATAGTTTAGTTAAGATTGTGTTACGGATGGGTGAGGGAGACTTACCGGTGTAGTAGAACATCCAGTAGGCGAGTGAGGTAGGTTGGATGAGTTAGATGAGGGAGATAAGTCAGGAGTGATGAGCAAGGTCGTTTTATCCCGCATATTGTGAATGTGTAAAGATATAGTTGGTAATTGCTGATTCAAGTATCAATATCTGGTGTTTACTGAGACGAACTTACCCTCAGTCATATGTCTAGACTTATATACCTACAACACTGTTCCAAGGGAGCTGGCAGGTACGACCCCATTATCCGTGGATTGGCGCTCAGCAGTTTGGATTTATGATGACGAGTCAAGGGAAGGCCATAACACGCTGTTCACGTATGCGTGAGATCATGACCGTTGTTGTGTAGGTTGATCTATACACTCAGACATTGAACACAAGGTTGAAAGGCACAGCCCAAGATCGAAATCGCCTTGAAACCCGGCCGATCGTCCGTTTCATTGGATGATAAAGTCCCATATGGGACCCAATGTTTGAAGCTTACCTAGGTGCAACGAGGGACTGCTAGACTGACTGCTTGATAAATACTGTTTATAGGCCAAAAGACTGTCCAATGAAATCTCGTAGAGTGTCCCAAACTGTGTGCACTGGGAAAAATTTCCCGATCCTAAGCCTGGGATTGGCCATTGTTTTAGTCAAAAGGTCTCATTACTGTGTGACAAGAAAGTTAGCAGCAAACGCGAACATGATTAATCTTTATGTGTTCGGAAGTAGCCAATTAGCATCTGACTAATCGATCGGAAAGACATAAAGTGTCCCTTACTGCTCATGAGTCATTCCCAACAGCAAGCACCAGATTAGCCGGCGCCGTGCATGGACGCACAAGACATGTCCCTCAAAGCTAAGCTTTCAGCGCGAAAGTTGGTATCATGTAGCAGCCAACCGTTCTGGTGGCAACAACCGAAGGGAAGCTTCGCGGTCACTGAAGAAACTCGTCGGTTATAGTCCTGCACACCGCACACTCAGACTGGTCACCCGATACGAAAAGGCAGTGTTTCAGTGGAGAGGACCGGTCGATGAACGAACTGATTTTAAATCTCCGAGCTGAAAAGGGCTTCTCCCTTGCATTCTCCTCTCCCTTCGTGGGCCGTGCTGTGCTGTAGCGGATCGGCGTGCGTGCCGAGACTGTGTAACACAAAAACCGCCAAATGAAGTCTGACAAACCAACCCTTCGGAAAAAAGGCGACCAATCACATTACCGTGAAATTAGGGAAGAAAAATAACGGACAGTTGTTCGTGTTTCACACGATGAGGTGAGACTGCATGTCGTGGCCTGAGGCTCCTTGATCCTCGAGCTGAAGTGAGACAAGCGAGAGCGCTCGGAGATAGGCTGGACCTACAGACTATTGAGTATCAAAATATCCTGCCAAGTTACTGCGATGAGTGTGTAATGAAAGTGGCTCAGCATATTCCTTACTGTTGGTTTCAACTAGAAAGGCCGCTTCACCGCCACATGTATATCAGCCTGTCCAATTGAACACTGACGTAGCTTAAGCTTAAGGAATAAATCACCGGTTGAATATCGGGGACCATCCTCAGGGTCACTTGGAAGGAATCGCTGTAGCTTAGAGCACGTCGTATTTCCTTAGTGACCACTCGTTTACTAGCTATACCTTACTGGAGATGACGCGGAACACGCGATTTATATAAGGGAGCAAATCACACAAGAAGGCCAGAGTATAGAGCAGAGTGTTTATTAGAAAGCCTAAACTATGAGCGGCTGAAGCAGGCACGAGATTGCCGTAATCAGTACGATACGGCTGAAAGTAATCAACGTGCTTTCCTTCTGTCACACCAGATTCAATTATGGTAATTCAACGCGATTTCCAGTTAGGCAAAGAGAAGCTCAGTTCCTTCCGAATTATTAACCATCGTACCGTCGCAGCGTGATCCTATGTTTTTCTTGTTTTTCTTTTTTCTGTTAATGTTTCGCACCTTTTTTTTTCCACGTACCCTATTCCCTCTGTCAGGTGACTACAGCAGTCTTCAACCGCACATTTCGAGGTAACTTCGGTACCGGCTCAGCATTAGGCAAGTCAATGCCATAATGGTACCGATTGTTCTTCTAGAGCTTGACCTGGCTCAAGACCACAAGGTGCAAGAGTCGAAAACAATACCTATCTGACGAGGGCTATTGTGAGGCCACTTTGCGAATGAAATGGCCGGTAAGCAAGCTCAGGTATAAGCGCTGACGCGCCCACGCCACCAACTCAGATCTCTTTCTCACCCTCACTCCCGTCGGGATCGTAATTGAGCGTCGCCTTTCCTCCTGAAGTAGAAGGCTTTGCATTTCTTACGCGAAGAGTTATCTTGCTGGGTTTACTTGGAGTCTCGTCATTACGACCGTCAGATTCCGTCTCATCGTCATCCACGACAGGAGGTGTCGTCAAGCTGAGCGATGTGTTGCCATCCCGCTTGCTGGCATTGATCGCATCTAGCAGAGGTCCGATGGGTTTTCGATTGGCAGCTGCTCGCCGGGGTCGGGTTCCGGGAGGAGTAGACGGCTGCTGATGCCCAGGGGTAGAAGCGGCGTCGGACCCGCTCGTCGCTCGGGTTTGGCGGCCCTGGGCTATGGAGGTCGCATTAGGGTCTGAGCCCTTCTTCAGGTGAGAAGTTAAATACTTGGTCGGTTTCCACGCCTCGTCTTTGTCGCCGAGCGCGCGCTTAGAGTATCGTGTACCGGGGAACATGGCCTGTTTTGGGAGTGCTTTCTGTCGGGCAGTAACCTTAGGCTCACTAACATCACTTGAACCAATTGGCTCCTGCTGCTGGGGGCCTGCAGATCGAGGATTGAACGTCGGCATACTGCTCGGATTTGTGTTAGGTTGGCCGTCAGAGCTCTGCTTCTGGCTGGCCCTGCGGGTCTGGACGCTTTGCGCTGTGGACACATTCTCAGCGATAACAGCATTAATCCTATCAGTCTCTTGAGCCTGTCGTGTCTGTAGTGCTCGCTTTCGAGCTTCTCGTTCTTCTCTGAGAGAATCTCTGCGGGCTTTATCTGTTACTCTCCTGGCAGCAAGACGCGCACGCTCGCGGGCTTCTTGTTCATGTCGCTTTTCTTCTTCTTCTTGCTGGTCGAGCCAGGCTCTATGTGGTGCTAATCGCTGTCGTTCGCTCTATCGTTAGCAATTCGCACTTCGAAACATATGAATTGGACCATTCCAACAATACGCGAGTGGGAGCAAACACCAAAACTGATGAGTGGGCTCGTTCATATGCCCAGCGAGAGAAATATAGAAAGTACAATATCATACCTTTAAAGCTTCTTCGATAGGCGATTTGGTGGGCTCCGCGTTGCTGTTACGGTGGTTAAACTCGTTTCCATGCGCTTGGGCGTAGCCATTAACGTGCCCATGGCTGTGGTCAATTCCTCGGTCAGACGAGTTCGTGATGGCCTCAGGGAGAATAGTATAGCACCCTTCTGTCTGAAAAACATCGTAGCATCCATGCGCGTTGTAGAGGTCGAGGAAACCCTCTTGAACGCTCCATTCGTGTACTCCTGGTTGGAGAAGGCGAGGTAGTACCATGCTATTACGGACAAGCACCAGACTCTGGGACGTCTTAAAGCGAAGAGCAATGTGAGCGGGCAATTCCCCCATTCTGAAGGTCGTTTGCAGGGGCGACTTCGGGCGCGGCACAACGAAGTACGTGCCTCCGATTCCTTGCGGGTTGCCTAGCTCATCGTACGTCTCAAGTTCACTGGGATCGAAGGTGAATACATGACCTTGTGGTCCGAGGACACAGTAGCCACGAGGCAATCGAAATTGGAAGATATCACCGGGCCAAGTGTCCCACATCTGCTGTAGCTGCGGATTTGGCAAATTCCGCTGAGGACCTTCTAGTGCTGTCTCTGAGAGAAACGGAACTGCAGCTGGATGCTGTATGGCATGAGCAGCAGGCACGTCACTGCCAAAGATATCTTTCGGGTTGGCAAATGTTTCCACAGGCGCCGCTGAAGACCCTTGGTTGGTATTCAACCCTTCGGGATCGGGATATTGGCTCTCCACGAGACCGGACTGCGTTGTGTCTCCAGAGACGTTGTAAGCCGGTGACTCAAACAGAATGTCTTGATTGTTGCAGATGTCAGATACATTCTGTGCTAGAACAAAGTCATTGTAGGAGCTATGAGAAGGAATGTTGGCTGGCCAGCAGATATAGTAGCGACCAGCGCTAGTAAGTCGCCTTGGACCATAAGGTCCATGAGCGATGCTACCTTCCGGCACGTCGATAAATGATATACGAGTGTCCGGTGTCCCATCGTTGCCTGGCTGCCAGGCGCCGACAAACGCGACCACTGCTCGGGGGTCGTTGCCTAACGAGCTTGTATACTTTGTATATCTCTGGTGCCCTCGAGGTTGCGGGAAGACGACGTCCGATTGATCGAGTTTTGGCAAATCCAAGGCCTCCACATTGATGTCGGGAGGCCACGTGAGGGTTCTTCCAGTCCATGCTTGAACAGCCGGGGTATAGTCTTGAAATCCCAAGGTATTCAGGAACTCACAGGCGGGTACGATTGAAGACGAAGATATCAACACTTGTCGTTGCTGAGGAATGTCCTTTTTCAGCTCTGACGGTACCGCTTGTTCTCGACCCCATTGCTCTACCATTTGCCTTCCTTGTTCACGGTCCTGCTCATATTGGTAATGGGTTAGGAGAAAGCTCTCGACCTCGTTAGATTGCAACTTAAGAGCTCTGCATGCGTTCTGGAAAGAGCCGAAACGAGGGATAAGTTCTGCCAAAAGGATTGTTTGGCCGATGATATCAAGCTTGGCCCAATCTGGGCAGATGGTTCTGAGAAAGGAGACATCCTTTGGAGAAGGAAGCTTGCAGGTGAATGCTTTTTCAGGCTGAGACTCCATCTCAACAAAGGTATGGGCCACCGGAGTAGCCTTGGAGCTTTGTTGCAGACTAGATGCCGGTGACTGAGAGCAAGCTGTGAATACCAGCAAAGAAACTGATTGTTGAGGAGATGTAGAGAGGAATTTGGCTTAGGGCAGCTGCTATTTTGGAAGAGCGTTTGTGTGTGTGTGCGCGAGAGAGTGAGCGTGTGTGATTGTATATATGTACATCAACACTATGAAGTACCCCACGTTATCTAGAGTAGTGTCGGCGACCTTGTTGCCATGGCGTCGATTGTTTGACTCACCTAGTTGCTGTCTTTCGAGAAGTAGAGAAAGCTTTGGGCAATCGACAGATGTAGTGTGTGTGTGTGCTGCGCAGCCTATCGGTCAAGTAACGATGCCATCCAGAGAAGTGTTCCAAACCCATCTAAACTCTCACACCAAGTAGTCAAGTCCTCCTGAATGGGTGTACTTGCCCCGTTATTATGTTCTGACTGACCCATGCCCACGCCGCAGTAGCAGAGTAAGTCATCGATAATAAGTGCGCGGGACGACATCATTCGAGCTTTATGTCGATGTAATCGAACAGCCCAGGATTCAGCTGCATCTGGATCCCATAGGTCTCGCCCAGACGGCAGAGGAGTGGCCAGTAAGGCAGAGCACCGTTGATGAGTTCCAATTTGAATGAGGAGTACTATTCTTATCACATACAGTAGATTTACGGTCCTGAAGTTTTCAGGAAAGACTTGAGTTAGAAACTGACACAGGAATCATAATTGAACTAAGGAGGGCGCTTACCTTCGTATGCCCTCACAGATTGCCCAGACATCCTGACCGAGATTTGGAGTTTGGTAAATGTCGTCTTCATATTTACTCTTGATATGAAGGCTCGATGACATGTCCTATGTAGAATATAAGTAACGCTTCTCGTCGCTTTACAAGGATTGTTATAATGAAAGGATAATCGACCAACAGAAAGCGATACTGCTAAGGAGGCAATGTCATTCCTTGCAATGGATTCGGTATCTTGTGCCTGTACTAAGACTTTGACAATTTGAATCAGTACCCTTCGCTAAGAAGCGCATACACAGCTACCTAATTACTCATACTCTCGCACAATAAATCGTTTCAGATAGGGGAATATTTTAGTCATGATAATAACTAAGGTAATACTCACTGTAGATGACGATGGCTTGAGCAGCTGCCAAAAGCGTTGGCACATCGTAGGTGGGATACTGTATCGAAGTCAGAAAAAAATTTCCCGTCACGTTTGAGAATTCCATCAGAAAAGGCTGGACCTCCGTCACAACATATTTCACCCGCAGGCCGACGGCAATGATGCAGGAAAGGACTACTCACTTCTTTATATAGGCGTCTGTTCTCATCATATATTGCTTTCCAAACAAAGCGTGAATTACCAGATCTACAACTATAAAACATCTGGGTTAAGGCAGCACAGTTCGCCAGTGGCTCGGGTAAGCACTGATGTGTTCCGCTAGCCGCAGTACAACTATGAGATAGCTTGTTGTTCAATATGCACTGGGGGTAGATGAAAGGCGGGAGCCTACTTCCTCGAATCAACATCATCGGGTAATTCTTCAGTTGACCCTGGATTATCTTGGCCATCAGTGGTCGTTCGTTCGTCGCACCCCGTCTTCGGGCAAGGAGATGTTCGTAACGCTCTACATAAACTGCAATTGTTGACTCGATCTCCTTTGGGCTTTCAATTTCTTCGCTGGGTGACGAAGGACGATCCGGTTGTGGTAAGCCTTTTGCAGCAGTTTCAATAGGCTGGTCAGGTCTGGGCGGAGGGAGTACGCTGGATTGAAGGCTGCTCAACCGCGATCCTCTCGTAAAGTCCCAAGGTATCGTGAAAGTAGGATACAGGTCCAAAGGCATATCGTGGGAACCTTCGTGATGAGACAAGTCTCTGGATGGCGATAGGAGTGGTGTGCCCATTCCTCTGTTCCACGCGACTTGACCCCATGATGTGTCTATTTCGCTATTATTAACTGCCGACATGTGCTCCTCGGTAAAGACTTCCTCGAGTCTAAGACTAGAGGCCCCCGGGCCTGGATTGCTGAACTGACTAAAAAGGGGTTCCGTGGTCAGGACGGGAGCGGCTAAGGACGGGATCTGCTCCGCCCCAGGCAGTTGCGGTCGAGTATAAGGGCCAATACCAAACGAGCCTCCGCTGTATTTACATCCTAGGCCCCTATTCAAGCATCGAAGGCAAACAGGGTCAAGAGAACATCTAGTCTTGGCCAACCTGCATTGCTCGCATGCTTTCTTGCGAGAGATTGGCATTGGCGCACAGGGTTGACTGGAGCTGCTTAAAGGACGTCTTCGATACTGTTGAATAAGTCAAGCCGGCTTCGATTGACGTAGGCTTCTTTCTGGCTTCGGAGAAGCTTTCAAGTTCAACCGAGAGCGCTGGTACCAATGAGAATGCTGATGGTAGTGAACCCATTTGTCAGCACCGGAATTCCATAGTTAGTGCCGGGCTTGGCTCCACTGCTCCCGGAGTTCAGGTGGATCCTAACCTGGACCAGAAGTTATACCTCTTGCTCACATCAGACATCGCGTAGTTAGCTTGTGGAGGACCGGAAGGGGGGAGGGGGGAAGGGGGGGCAATTCTGCACCATAGCGAAGCTCAAACATTAGCAATCATCTATCATATTTGGAAGGGAATCAGTTATGGCAACAGAGCTATTGGTGAAGGAGGTGGCGGGCTGAAGGTTACCTGTGACGAACGAACACGCGCACCTAACCAGCGATGACTGCGTAAGTACCTTTAGGTATTGTAAGTGCTGTGATGAGCCAGCCCAGGAAGCCCAAGGCCATTGTCATTCTGTAAGCAATATCCACTCCACGCTTCCATGCTGCTGGCTTTGGTTTGCAATCCGGACTTCGAGTGGGAACAGCTCTTTCGAGGCAACCACGACAACGCATGAAGAGCATGAGCGGATATGAACACTCCGTCTCTGGCGGTCATTATAAAAGGAGGCCTGTCTCCGCACGACTTTCGAACACTTTTCATAGACAACTACACTCATGTCGTTTCCGCTTCAATCTCTTTACCATTGCTGAATAGCTCCTGAACCAAGTTGACAAAAATGGCCCCAATTCGCGTCGGTATCATTGGTCTACGGCCCATGCCACCGGACGAGCCCACGCTTTCAAATAGACTGGGTTATTGGGCTGCCGTTGCACACCTCCCGGCGCTGCGGGCCATGCCAGAAGACTACGAGATAGTCGCAGTTTGCAACTCGAATATAGAATCCGCGAAGACGGCGAGTACGTACTGGGGCTTTCTGAGATGAATCGTGTGGAACAGTAATGCTCACATTGAAATAAAGTCAAACAGTATGGTTTACCAGAGGCCACGAAAGCCTACGGGAGCCACGAAGACCTTGCGAATGATCCGCTCGTGGATCTAGTCATTGTCGCCGTCAATGTGGGAAAACACCTCATGTTAGCGAAGCCGGCTCTTGAAAAGAAGAAGGATGTCTTCGTGGAATGGCCTCTCGGTGCTGGTCTTCCTAATTCTGAGGAGCTCTGTAGACTTGCTTCAGCCGCTGGGGTGCGCACGTCTGTTGGCGTGCAGGCCAGAGCGGATCCCCTCATTGTGAAAGCCAAGGAAATCGTTGAGGCGGGACAGATTGGAAAGGTTGTGAACTCCTCTGCATGGGTCTCTTCCGGCGTCCTCCCTTATGATTCGTGGTTTGAGAGAGGTGAATATTTTCTCAACCACAAGTCTGGTGGCACTCTCTTCACCATCTACCTTGGCCATTGTGAGTATAGACTTTTGATACTATTTGCTCGCTGCTCTTAACCTTATACTAATTCCATTGCTAGTCCTCGACAGCTTCACCCATGTGCTTGGTGATTTTGCAGAGTTGCAAGCAATCCTTAAGTCTACAATTTCGAGCATCAAGATTTTCAACAGTAAGGGTGTGCTGGTCAATCCCGCATGCCCCAAGACAAGCCCAGACCAGGCACTCATACAGGGTACCCTCGAGAGCGGCGCGGTGGTATCCATCTCAGCCAGGAAGCCGAGGGCTGACGTTGACGATGTCAGCTTCCGATGGGTTATCTCTGGAACTGAGGGTGAGATTGAAATTGTCATCCCTCAGTCGCACTGGCAATTTGGCGAACCTAAACGGACGTTGAGGGTCAGAATCGGCGACAATCCAACTCGCAACGTGGATTTCCTGGCGGGTGACGAGTTCGAGTCCAAAGTACCGGCGATTGCTGCCAATCTTGCCCGCCAGTATCGCGCGTTCGCGAAGGGGGACTTGAAAACTGTAGCCACTTTCGAGTCATCCTTGAAAACTCATCGACTCCTCGACAGAATTATCAGAGCGGCCGGTTGGGAGCCTTATTGATCAACGTACCAGGTTACGTGACCACAGCAGGACAGGCTGATAGGTGATGGAGATACGGTCATTTCTATGAACGAAGATTAGAGCTTAGGTAGTTTATAAATCAAGTCATTCTTTTAATCAGCATAGGAGTTTCCGAGGCATACGCATGTCACAATACTCTATGCTTGAGTGGGCGGCCTGGTAACTCCGAGTCCTCTGTGGAGTAATAAAATCAGTCGCTGCCAAAGTTCGTCAAGCCGTTGCTAACTACCTAGGTACTCCTCGTTTTCATTACGGTTTGGTTGGTACTTTTGTTAGATGGCACATGGCTGTGACGAAACTTGAACAAAAGTGGGAGATTAAAAAACAAGGAGACAAGCAAGTGGCTGTGGAATGTATCGGCAGGTAGTAGATATTAGCCAACAAGAGTGAATATTGAAGTTTATTTTGTAAGCCATCAAGCATCGTGAAATCCTTTTGAGAGTGTGGAGGAATACTTAGTTGCCTCCAAAATCTAGTGCAACTTCAGGGGATATTCCAGGGGTCGAGAAGCCACTAGCGCCTGTAAACGGGGCTGACGGAACGTGGCTCAGGCTTCTCGGACCCTGGCTATAGGTAGCCCCATACAAGCTATGGCAGACCCACTAATACCTGCTAAGGTAGTACAAGTAGGCTTGCGCCTGGACAGTTACGTATGGCCCAGAGACGACCGTCCAAGTCAGCATCTTTAAACAACATAATCTCTTAATTGTCCCCATTTACGACGTACAGGCCGCCTGCTTGCCCCATATTCCGAGTCTCGCGAACCAAGCATCTTATCAAGCGAAAGGAACAGCCCCGTTGGAGGCAAACAAACGAGCCCTACGATGGCCCCGCGCATCGAGCCCCAGGAGATCGAGACATACTGGAATATCTTCTCGACGCGGACCAATGGCGGCAAGTTCCTGACGGGCGAGCAGGCCGCTCCGCTGCTGAAGAACAGCGGCCTGCGGGATGACCAGCTCGAGCGCGTCTGGGACGTGGCCGACGTCGATAACGACGGCAACTTGGATTTCGAGGAGTTCTGCGTGGCCATGCGCATCATTTTCGACATAGTGAACGGGGTGCGTAGTGATTGTCGTCTTGACCCCCCTCTACTCACTCTCGGTTTCACATCACTGTTACAATTTACGAAAATAAAGGGGACATAGTTCTAACACAAGAGACACTGCAGGAGTACGCCGATGTTCCTACGACACTACCAGACTGGCTCGTCCCGGAGTCCAAATCACATCTAGTACAAGCGAACCGGGCGCTCACGGGCAAGCAGGTGCAATTCGAGCAGGTAGACGACGATTCCGACACGCCGGGACTGAAAGATGGCTTCGATTGGTACATGAACCCGCAGGACAAGGCCAAGTACGAGTCAATATATCAGGAGAACCGGGACATGCGTGGTGAAATATCCTGTACGACACGCCTACTACTACCACCCCTTACGCAATTCCAGAGCTCCTATCCACTAACTCTCTTCTTTACGCAGTCAATGCCCTCGAAGACCTGTACGAATCCCTCGATGTGCCGGACACAGACATCAGGTCAGCGTGGAACCTAATCAACCCGTCCGCGGCGTCCTCGATCAACAAAGACGCCTGCCTCGCCTTCCTCCATATCCTCAACAACCGGCACGAAGGGTTCCGGATCCCGCGGACGGTGCCGGCGTCGCTGCGGTCGTCCTTCGAGCGCAACCAGATCGACTACCAGATCGACAGCGAGCGGAACGCCTCGGCGGCGTCGCGGTGGGCCGCCAAGGCCGACGAGGCCACGAGCACGGGGCGCAAGGCCAAGTTCGGCGACCAGTACCTGACGCGTCTGGGGCGCAGCAGCTTCAAGACGGCCGGCACCGACTTCAGCTCGGCCAAGACGGACGCCGAGTGGGAGGAGGTGCGGCTGAAGAAGCAGCTGGCCGATCTCGAGGCCAAGATGGAGAAGGTCGAGGCCGAAGCCAACCGTCGGCGCGGCGGCGCAAAACGGGAGAGCCAGCCCGCCCTCGTCAAGCGCGAGCTGGAGCAGCTCCTCGACTACAAGCGCAAGGAGCTGAGGGAGCTCGAGGAAGGCAACGGCAAGGCCAAGGTCGGGGGCAGTCTGCGCGGTGTCGCGGACGACTTACAGACGGTCAAGGAGCAGGTCGATGGGCTTGAGGCGCACCTCGCTTCGCGCATGCAGATACTGGAGCAGCTGAGGCGAGAGATCGAAGATGAGAAAGCAGGAAGATGATCATTACTTACGTGGGATGAGAGTAGGTGAAGAGAGAGATACATAGTCAAGGGCAAAGACGGAGTTCAATTGGGTACGATACGGAAGTGTGAAATGAATACTGCTAACACCACCTTTACACTGATCAGTCAATTAGTCGGAGTAGGGGTTCACCTCATCGTTGTGCATAGCTGGCGATGTTACTTGTCTGGGTGTGTTAGGCTTTGCTTCGAGAGCAGTGACTTTACAGTATAAATATATAATCGCTATTAAAGATACTATCTTACGATGCTGCGCAAATGTTCCATCATGGGATGGGGTATCGGGTATCTACTGATCAGACTCCTCGTCCCCCATTTCCTCGTTGTTTGTTAACTCCATCTCTTCAACAGAAAACCAAACAAAAGCAGCTCGAACAGCAGGAACAACCTCCAAATCTTGAGCAGCCATGTCACTCCTCTGCGATAATTTAACCCTGTGAGGGTTGCGCTCCACAGATATGCCGGAACTTCGGTGGGGGAATTTTCAATAATTTCACATTCCCATGACAGACCTAAGCCCGATTATGATGTAGGGCCAATTCAATTCTTAGACGACCATATTTAGAACGAAGTGCCGTCGACCCATCCGGGCAGTTTATCAACACCAAGGGTTTTGCCCTTGATCAAATAGACCATTAGACTGAAGGCTTTGACGGGGCCCATACGCCCGGCACCTCGAGAGCGACCCGTGGCGACCATGAGCACATCAATAGGGATGGTCTTGACCGGAGTCTGACTTTTGCCCCGGAGAGCGGCATCGATGTTCTTAGCAACACCGGCAGCCTGCTTATCGGTGAGAACGAAGCTGCCGCGTGGCTTCCAGACGACGTCGCCAGCAGCCCAGACATTTTCGGCGCCCTTGACACGATAGAACTCGTCAATATCGACGAACTTCTTGTCTGTCAGTAATGCGGGTGGCAGAAACTCCGTGTTAGGTGTCATTCCCATTGTTGGCAGATACAGATCTGTGGAGATCTTTTCGCCGTTCTCGAGCACGACCTCGGTTTTGCCGTCGGGCAGCGTGCTGGTACTCACGACGCGCGCGTTCCCGCGAACCGCGACATTGAGCCTCTTCAGCTCCGTTGCCACATTGCTGGCAATACTATCGTTATTGAGCACTTCTTTGTCTGCGGACAGTAGGACAATCTCCTTCTTGGCGGTCGAGTCTTTCGGGTTGCCGTATTCGAACCCGAGCTCTGCTGCTGTCTCAACGCCGGTGGCGCCTGCGCCGGCTACTACAATGTGCTTCGCAGCCTTGACCTTTTCCTGTGTTTCGGTGAGGAGCGCCGTGATCTCCTCGTGCGTCCCGTTGTTCTTCCAAGGCACAGCGGTAGGGACAGCATTGCGTGTGCCCGTGGCCACTACCAGGTAATCGTAGCTCAAATTGCGCTCGCTGGCATCGGCACCCACAACTACCCGCACCGTCTTGTTGGCGGTGTTGACGGCCTCCGCGGTGCCGACGATGAATTCGAAGGCATCTTCGGGATACTTGGCGAAGCCCGCAGCAATGGGGCGTGTATATTGCTCCTCCGTCAAGACGCCTGGGACGATGGCACGGACGGCAGCTAGATTCCAGTAGAAATGGCTGTTCTGCATCCGTGTGTCAGCGTTCGTTCTCAAACCTGCCCACTATTATGCAAATTGACTGATGGAAAGTTCCGAGGCGCCCAAATGCCGGTGTTTCACACAAGTAGCAAAAGCCCAGAGACGACCGTCTACTCATTAGGACATGGCTTCAGACCAATCAGACCCGAATTTGTTTCAATTACACCGATTGACATCGCTCTAAATTTCTCATCTAGCCTTACCTTTGATACGAGAATGACCTTCAGGTCCTTCACGTGAGGCTTAGTGTATTTGAGCAGTCGGTGGGCAATCTGAACGCCAGCGAATGCGCCGCCAAGGACCACAACCGCTGTAAGACTTGAATGTCAGAAAATCACCACTTTCGTACCGTTTTACAAGATTTCAGAATTTGCAGGCTCTAAGGCCTCACAATGATGCAGAATAAAGACTTGGGAATGCGTACTGTTGGAACTCTTCGTCATTTTGTTTCCGTATATGAGGTTCTTGTTTAAACAGTACGAAGGGTGAAAGTATTCGGGTGTTGGCGAAGTCCGGTGACGGCGACCAAGTGGTCAGCAGCACACAATCGTTGAGGAGCGGTAACGTTGAAAGAGCGATGTGCGTTGCCAGGCTAGAGCCTAGGTAGTAGGAGAAGAATAAAAGAGAGGCAGAAGGAGGAAAGGAGAGAAGAAAGCAGTCGCTAGGCAGGATGAAAGATGATGGGAAAAGAGAAGGAAGGAGCTGGCAGCGGTTCAAAGTCTTGAACTTTGTCCGGTGGCTGCTGGATCCAAGCTGTGACCTCCCGTCGGTTCAATTTACATTAGAAGTTGCACGAACCGGAGCCCCACCATAGCTCCAGGTCGGTCTGGGAATCTGAGACCCGAGTACGTGTACAAAAGTACAGGGTAATTGCCTTTTACGGGATATACTTACCCCAGGTACTTCCTACCTCAGACTAACGGGCATAAAGGTGTGGGAGTGGTGTGATGCGCGTCTTACTGCCTATGAGAAGTTGATAATGCGATATGGGTAGGTGCCGTCGTTATTATTAGTACGGTATAGCGAATCCGGCTCTTTCAGGTAGCTTATAAATCCGAACAACGGTCCCAATTCCTCGAAAAGCGGATAGATATATCGGCCCGCAGAGTGCCTTCGTGGAACAAACACATACTTCAGTTGTTTGAGACAAATGAGATACACGTACTGTCGAGGTATCATCACAGTTAGATGGACGAAGGAGATGCATTGAATTCGTGGCTTCCGACACCTATTATACCCAAGTTTTCAGATTGAAATACTTGACCTGGCTGCGTCGTCCTGTTCAACAAGGACAACCCTAGCTGCTATCATTAGGTCGGATTGTAGAATGAGGACCGCTGAAAAGACCTGCGAGTAACGAAATGTAGGCACTGCAGGCGTTGCCTAATTATGAGGCTGAGCACAAGGTGTGGTGTTCTTCGGTCCCGACAGCTCAGATTCTCACTCACCCCCTTGTTGCTAGCGTGTCGTTAAACGTTGCAAAGAAATGACAATGGAACATTTCTTAGCCAGCGGCCAGTTTGGTCGCATCACAAGTACTTGCCTACCAGGTACCTCTAGCATACATAGGGAACTACATATGTAGGCCTTTAGGAGATTTATACGCATGTGATGTACGTCGTAGCTTTAAATCAGCACCGGCAGGCTCCTTTTTCTTTGAACTGAGAGGGCCTGGTTAATCATACGTAAAAGTTCTGGAAAGGACTCCAAGTCATTCATTTACCTTTTCTCCGGAGTGAAGACGATAACGACTTTCACTTATAGCGGCAACTCAATTCCCAAATGTCATTATATCGGCATGGTGAATTGACAGTGAGACGGGGTGTAAGACATATATGTGAACAAACGGCTGGTCTGCATATGAGGCGCCGAGGAATACCTATGGCCTTGTCTGGGTTTGGCAAATGAGAATTGAATGCTGCCGTAATAAGGCTAACAGAAAAACATCTACCACTGTACCTATAAATATTGTACACTAGACCCGACTGCTCAAAAGTCAGCCTACCTCGCCTACATATATGTACCTACTGATTCAAGGTTGGATGTGTGTAAGTCCAAGCAACCAATCTCTCGCAGTGTACTTCGAGAAAATTTAATCCCACATTGAGACGACATCGGAGCTAGACCACTCTGGGACCAGTGTAGCTGGCCCACTCGAAAGGGGGACCAATGAGCCAAAGGTAATAAAGCGTGCTTCTTTCCTAATTAAGCGAGAAGGGGACGGAGAAGCCCCGCCCTGCCGACACCGATGGACAGGAAGGTTGATGCATATGACGATGGCTTTGGAGACGACCCCGCCAAAGACTGGTCCACATTAGACCTTGCCTAGGTAACAAGCAAATTATATACCAACGTATATATATACCAAGGTAGCCCCCTCTCTATTGTACTACTCTTGGCCCATTCCATACATCAATCTTCATTTTTCTAATTCCTCGAACAAGACAATATCCGTTCACGCTCATTCACAATGCCGAGAGAACTTTCAGCAAAGGAGAAGGCAGCTTTCGCGGCCAACCCCGCGTTCGAGAAAGCCGCCGAGCGCGAGTCGAAGCAGCTTCTGAAGAAGCCTGATAACGACGAACTACTTAAGCTATACGGTTCGTCACTCTCTTGATGCTTTGAATCCTCTTTTCAGCATTCTTCGTGACGACAAACACGCTACCACTACGGTGCTAGGTAGCTGGGAGCTACAGCATTCTACGGACTAATTGCTAACTATTCTTACTTTCTCATCCCACAGGTCTCTACAAAGTTGGCTGCGGCGAGGATGTCACCGAATACCAGAAGGGCCCCAAGGCACCCGGCATGTTCGACTTAAAGGTTCGTTTAACTCCATCGCGATGTCTACGTAGACGACACATCGTCTCCCGCCCACGATTCGGAACAAGTCATCACAGAGCACTTTAACCACTTTTTGTGCTGCTTGGAATGGAGTTTTGTGGGCTAGGAAACAAACCTACGGGAACCTTTGCGCTAATTACTTTTCACAATCAATAGGGCAAGGCCAAGCTGAGGGCTTGGGAAGGTATCGTGGAGGAGGGCCTGACTCAGGAGCAGGCTCAAGAACGCTACATCGCCCTGGTCGAGGAGCTGAAGAAGAAGCACGGCTTCGATCCGGCAAAGGAACCCGAGGTCGTCGGCAGCTAGTTGTTGTTCCTGTCGATTCTTTTCGTCGTCTTCGCTGCCCTGTGGCTTCTGTGTCTCATTATCGTGGCCTCCGTTAGACTCTCCTAAAAGTCACACAGCAAATAGACAAACGACCTGAAGCCCAATTAGCATTTTGCCCTGTCTTTTCCTGCACTGTCAATTCATTTGGGATTCGTGTACTCAGAATTGAAGCTTGTAAAGCCTGAAGAAATCGACATTAGGGATACACCGAGATAGAGTGGTATCTGCTAAGGCCATGCATAATCCGTAGCATGTCTGAATGTATGATTATGCCATGCTTGAATCTTCTTTTAGAGAACCGTGAAGGCCACGCTAGATTTACTTTTCAGGCGGACATGCCCTGTTAAGTGTGCAGACGATTACGTTGGTATTATATGGTTGATGAAACCTAGATGTAGGCTCTCAGTAACCCGGCCAGGTCCTCCCCATCCAGTCCCGCTCTGCATAGCTCATGGTCGCAACCCACGGCACCTCCGAATTCCCGTATTTTTGCAGCGGTAAGTCATACGGGATCCTAAGCCCAACGACGGGTGAGTTATCGTCACCTGTGGCGTCCTCTCCACTTGGCTCGTCCGTCTTGAACGTGCCGACCATTGTTGCCTTAGCATCTCCCACCAACAGCTCTGGCCAGACCAAGACGCCGATTTCCCAAGACGCGATACGCACTTCCCCAGCTTTGTTAGTTGCTTCGCCCCATGCCTGCTTCGAGATGTTGGCTGAGGTGAGCAACGCCCAGTCAATTGACTTGTCACCGTACCGGATATACGTCTTGATGTGTGGCGCTGCTCGCTTCCGGCCGGACACTTTGGGACACAAAGTGCCTGACGCTGATGTCGATGCTGATATGCCGTTGGAACTGTCGTTCGCCCAGTGGTGAAATAAAGGTCGCAAGTACTGGAGCTGCTTCGTCTGGGCTGCCGACTGTATCTTTGTGTGTATCGAGCCACCGGATGCGTAGCCGTCCAACGATCGACGAATTTCATCCGGCGTAGGGAAGACTATTTTGAAATTAGGTTTTGCGGATGAGAGCGGTTGTTTGAGTAGAGGTTTTGATGCGGAGAGCGAGTCGAAAAGCGTACGTTGTAGCCATGTATCGTTCGCCCCGATTGTTGCGATCGAGGAGATCTGCACGACAATTTCCGGCGCTCCTGCTTGTGTTGGGACGTTTTTCAGAGTCTGTTTCAGAGCTTGCCATCCCCAGCGCGTCGCCTCTGGCTCTTGGAGGACGTCGTGTCTACCGGGCACGCTGGCGACCAGAGCGCCGCGGACAGCGGAGAAGTCGTGTTTTGCGAGGTCGTCCACCAAAGACCCGCAAACATTCCGTACTGTGTTATACGCGCGTAGATAGCTTAATAAGTCGAACTTGAAGCGTGATCCGCTGCCAATGTTTCCATTCGTGCTAGCAAGTCGCTCTGGGACTTGAGCTTTCGGCAGTAACGGTGATATCCAGGCCCCGTTAGTCATATTCGTCCAGTCTTTGGCGATCATATTTGCTGTGTGGATTATGACCTGGGCCGTGTCATCGTGTCTGAGCAACAGGAGCATTTTGGAGTGGTGAGTGCCAAAGATCTCGGGCATGTACGCTGTATGAAGAGTGACATTGTTGTGTCGTGCTGCTTGCTCCTATTAAGACACATAATTAGTAAAGTTGAATCTAGTTGCGCCGACCCTTCTGAGTATAAGTTCCATGACTGCAGGTATATTGAAGCATTGACCTATTTACTAGCTAATGGTGTCGATGTAAATATGGCCCGGCCGCAAATATGACTTTTAAGGAAAAGTAGAAACTTGGACAGACGAGTCGATACGTACTTGCAAGGCTATTCTGTTCAAATCCTCTCGCTTCCAGAAGCCGTGTACAATATGGATTTTAGTAAGGGCTCGTGTATCCTCGTCAAGATGTCCCAGCAGAAAGTCAATGTCATGTAAATAATTAAAGTCCCAAAGCTCGGAAATGAGAGGGTCGCCCACGAGGTCGTTCAGCGACACTGCACCAGCATTGTCGGCATCAGAGAGGTCTCTGATCCACGTGAGCCGAAACGGAGACGCGATGCGAGTCCTTTCTTTTTTGGGTTTCTTTCTCGGCGGGCTGATAGGATGAGAAAGGGAAGAAGGAGTTGCACGCCCAGCGTCTCCGGCACCACTTCCATTATTGTCTTCGCTACTGAGGCGTCGACGCTTCGTTGGCGGTTCGGCCATTCTTCCTGAGATGAGCCGCCGGTTTGACAGTAAAGGTGCCTTTTGACACCGTCGAAGCTTGAAATCTCGAGAGAAAGCGCGGGAATAAGGGCAGTGGTTACCTAATGTAAGAAGTGCAAATACGCTATCGAACACTACCACTTCCCTAACTAATACGAGCCAATACTTACTTTGTATCGTATTGTTCATGGGCCTGCTCAGCGAGTAAGCGTTCCATACACACTTAAAGATGCCTTGCAATGCGGTACTGAGGACACGATATCTCACAAGTTCAAGTTTTAGGGACCCAGGCGTTGCCAAATTTTACGCATTTTCTTTGCAGTTTATTACGATTATACTAAGAAGGAATGTCCAGCCATTCTCTGTCACACCTGCCTAATGGTAAGTAGGCAGGCAGTAGGTAATGCCTACTAAGGTAAGTTCCATTGATGGTGCCAAGCCACAGGTTAGGTAAGTCGAGGCTGGATTGTATGGTAAGCGCCACAATCAACACTCTATTTCCGGCAATGTGACCTTCCCCTATACAGCTAGCTGAGTCCGCTCCCCTAAATTTATGGACCCACTGCCCGCTAAGTCCAGGCCTGTGTTTTGCCCCATGCAAAACGTTAGTACAGCGTGCTGGTGGCAGTGTGCCACCTATCAGTACCAGTGCAAAGATGGCAAATCCTGTTTCATCAAATCAGGTCCTTGCATCCTCGCTCTAATTCTCTGGGCTGGAACTCGACTTCCTCCCCCTTTGAGACACGAGCTGCAACGACGGTATAGTCTCCGACGACACAACAACTCTTTTCTTTTGCGCTCACATCGACCTCTTACATTTTTGACTTCGCAGGCTCGTGTCGTGTGCCTGTTTATTTTTTTCTACCCACCTCCGCTTTTTGCTACGCCATATTAGAAATTTAATCTCGATGCGCAACCCGCCGTAGCGCGCGCGATCCCTTCTCGTACCCCTAATCTGCCGTCACGTCTCACGCATCGCTACTCACATCTTTGACCTTCACCCTCCGATCGTCCTTTCTCTGTGTGTGTGCGTCGTCGTCGGCTCGCGTTGCTCTTGCAACTCACAAGCGTCCACGGCTTGTATGTGCTGTTAGACTGGATCGGCCGCTGCCGTAAATCTTGCAGTCATAAAGAGATAAACCATCCAACAGACCGGCCGCTCGACACATCCGTAGCCATGAGGCTCACACCTCTTGCGCTGCTGTTCAGCGCAGTGACGTCGGGCATCGCTCAGGCCCTCGGCGCCGACACAACTGATGATCCTGAGAGGGAAAACACGTATTTTGATGGCAAGAGGGTGCCTCCGCTGCTCGAACTGACCGGCGACAACTTCGACAAGGAAGTCCAGGCGTCCAAGTTCCTGGTAGTGAAATATTTCAAGTACGCATCTCTCCCCTCTTTATCTGACCGCGAACTACACGTCGCATCCCACCTTGTCCTACTAAGCAGTTATACATCCGGTTGTGCGCGAAAGGAACACACTGCTGACCTCTCCGACCACCAGTCCCTACTGTCCTCACTGTCAACTATTCGAGCCCACGTACCAAACCTTGTACGAGTTTTACTACACAGAAAGCGTACCGGATCCCGATTCACCCGCCTCAACTATTCCCTTCGAAAAGTTCTACGATATTCGGTTTGCTACTATTGACTGTCTAACAAATGGAGACCTTTGCACTAAGCACGACATTGGTGCTTATCCTCGCACAGTTCTCTACAAAAATGGCGAGCGTGTAGAGTACATAGGCGGTGCGAAGCCGATGAAAACAGTTTCCGACATGATCGAGAAGGCGCTAGAACAGGACAAACCCGGAACACGGCCAAAGGAACTTCTTCTACCCGAGCCTGAAGCGACAGAACGACCCGATCCCTCAGAAGCCAGGTCTGTCGACGACGATGATGAGGAAGAGAAGGAAGGCACTGCCTCGAAGACAACTACGAATGCTAAACCAGATGCTGTCGAGAAGACAAAACCTGCCAAGCCGAGTCCTACCCCCAACAAAGAGGGAAATTCTGTTCCCCTTACTGCTGAAAGCTTCCAAAATCTCGTAACCATGACACAAGAGCCATGGTTTGTCAAGTTCTACGCTCCCTGGTGCCATCACTGCCAAGCGATGGCTCCCAACTGGCAACAGATGGCCAAAGAGATGAAGGGCAAGCTGAACGTTGGTGAAGTGAATTGCGACGTAGAGAGCCGACTTTGCAAAGATGTTCGTCTCAAGGGATATCCTACAATTCTCTTCTTCAAAGGCGGTGAACGGGTTGAGTATGATGGCTTACGAGGTGTTGGTGACCTCATTCACTACGCGGAGAAGGCTCTTGACGTTTGCGAGGGCATCAAAGACGTGGACGCGGCATCTTTCGCAGAGCTGGAGAAGAAAGAGGATGTTATCTTCGTTTACTTTTATGACCATGCGACCGTGACCGAAGACTTCCAAGCTCTCGAAAGATTACCCCTTAGTTTGATCGGCCGCGCCAAGCTAGTCAAGACAAACGATCCAGAACTATACGAGCGATTCAAAATCACCACTTGGCCACGCCTGCTTGTGTCTCGGGAGGGTAGACCCACATATTACACGCCTTTAACTCCCAGAGAGATGCGTGACACCCATATGGTCCTATCGTGGATGAAGTCCGTCTGGCTGCCCATGGTACCAGAACTCACGGCGTCGAATGCCCGGGAAATCATGGATGGAAAAACGGTAGTGCTTGGTATACTGAATCGAGAAGACAAAGATTCGTTTGCTACTGCACTGCACGAGATGAAAGAGGCTGCCAATGACTGGATGGATAAGCAGATTCAAGCTTTCCAGCTTGAGAGGCAAAATGCCCGTGATGCTAAGCAGCTGCGCTTAGAGGAAGCTGAAGATCGGGGCGATCAACGAGGGGTCAGAGCAGCCAAAAACATTCGCATCAATATGGACTGGTCTGATCGCAAAGAGGTTGCTTTTGCCTGGGTCGATGGCACGTTCTGGCAGAGATGGATTCGAACTACCTATGGAATCGACACTAAGGATGGCGATCGGGTAATCATTAATGATGAAGACGTAAGTTATCACTGGTAAACAATTCGAAATTAAAGATCATGTACTGACACTGAGGCACAGAACCGAAGATATTGGGACCAGACTATCAGCGGATACAACATTGTCCCCTCGCGTGTCTCTATCCTTGAGACTCTCTCTAAAGTTACTTCCAACCCTCCCATGATCAAGCCCAAGCTCACTATTTCGGCCATTGAGAAGGTGTTCTTCGACATCAAGATGAACTTCATTGAGCACCCCTACCTCACACTTGGCTGTATTGCCGGTATTGCTTTCGGTATCATATCTTGGTATAGGAGTAGCCAGCGAAGAAACCGCTTGCCCTTCGGGTTAGACGAGAGCCTCCCTATAAGAGAGCTGAAAGACGGCTTCCTTGGTAACACCGCTAACGGTAAGAACGACTGAGCGCATTATCCATTTGAAGGATAGAAACGAAAAACCAATCACAATGCCGCCATACAAGTTGTGGTTCCGGACGTAGCATGGGAGCGGGAGTTCTGTATATTACCCTTTTTGGCACGTCATGCTATGTATGTCTCCGAACGCCCTCGGATACGGTGGTCGGCGGCTGTGAAATGGAGATTCAATCAGGTATTGGTTACGAACTGGGATATCATGGCGGCACTGAATCTGGGGATGGCGAGGGAGTGTTGCTGCCGTCAGTGACGGGGTCGAGTACTGTCTCAACTATGTCTAAACGCCGAGCACGGCTAGAAGGAATGTCTCTAGACCGCTTATTTGTTTTTGTGTACATGATATGTGGCATAGCAATCGTGGCATCGGAGTTATCATAATAATATATTCTCTTGATAGCAAGTATATGTATATCATTATCCTCTCTACTTAGGTGACGAAATCTCGGGGCCAAGACTGCAAGAACGGCTTCTGAACGACGCCATGATTAATTACAGTTAGAATGCCTGGTTTACTCGCCTTGAACACAATAATCACAATCGCAAGTGAGCCTACCTATAACCTAATCTACTGTATAAATTCCAATCTTCCACTCTGAAAACATTTCAGGGGATTAGTCCGGCTTAAGTCCTCGGTTAAGGTAGCACCTATTTCCCGTTCAGACATGCCTAAATGTAATTGCAGATTGCTTTGTTTGCATTGAGTGTCTTAAGGTTGCGGTCGCTCATGTTCATGCGGACTCGCCGTATTAATTTTGTTTCGCCTCATATTTGTCAATTGAATAGCTCACTCAGTTAAGGCACTTAAAGCTCACAAAATACTAGAGGACCATCAAAAATTCATAGACGGAAGATTAAGGTTTGAATAGGTGTCCCAACGAGTATAATTATCCTACACTAGTAAATTGGGAAATCCGAGACATTTTGTCCCTATTCCGTCTTATCATATCCTGTCTTTTTGTCTCTAGAGATAGTGAGCAGGGTGAGCTGCTCGAGAAATCAGGTATATATCTCGTCTGTGAAGGCATTCAAGCTCAGCCCTTCCTTGGCCAAGTCCTTGACTTCGATGAGGAAATCGAGAGGCATTTCAACCAGCGTGCCGCGAATCCGCGACAGCCACTCTTTAACCTCGGCCACTCCGCCCGGGAACTCATCGCGCACTACGTGCCCGTACTCGACACGACCTCTCTTATCTTGGTCCTTGGAATTTGCTCCTGGAATGATAAAGTGCCGGCTGAAAAACTCGTCGTAGTCGGCCCACGTGCGTACGTTGTCGTTTGGTACGTTGTGGAAGACCTTGCTGAAAACTTCGGTGTTGGTGCGCGCCGTCCGTGCCCATGAGCGCCAGAAGTCATCGGACATTGGATCCTCGACCGCACGGTCGGCCTCTGAGCCCCAGTCGTACTCCTGCGGGTCGCGGGTGACGGGCGTCCAGTTGCGGTTCGGCTGGTCCCAGCGCTGGTCCGGGAGCCAGCCGAGGTGTTTGCGCCAGATCTGGCGGCGTAGCGAAGTCGCAAATCGCGAAGCCCGGTACGGACGTCCGTCCATCCTGCTCTCCACGAGATCTTGGTCTTCAATGACTACTGCGATCTCCGAGTCGTGCGTCCCGAGCTGTGAGCGATCATTCAAATTCGCCGATCCGCAAATCACCAGTCGGTCGTCGGCGATAAGCACCTTAGAATGGATGTAGAGCTCCTCGGAAACGAAAGCATTCATCTCAGCTTCCTCGTCGCCGTGCCACGGGACAGTGCGGATATCTGGCCCGCCATCCATATAGCACGAACTCACCGTATCCCAAGTCTCGTCCGGGACTCTGGAAGCTGCTGACTGGTACCGGTCATATTGGTCGCGATATCTCCTGTCATTTCCCCCGCCCACGTAGTCATCGTACTCTCGGCGTGCATCGTCATAGCGGACGCCACTTTCCTCCTCTGCCCGACGCATTGTTGAAGAGGTGTTGATGCGATCGTAGTTACGGAGATTGTAGAATCCGATGTAGCGTCGCCAGTCATCAATACCATTTTGCTGTAAGCTTTCAATGATACTGTGGCCACCTCGGTTGATACTATTGTACTGGTATTCCATTATAGCCCGAGTGCCGAGAGCTCCATCCGATTTTAGGTCACCCGCAAATGCTGGGACTGCAGGCATGAGGACTATAACGCGGAAATTCTCGCGATTCGAGTGGGCGCGAACAATACGGGATACAATGCTAGCACCAATTTTGTTCTCAATAGGATACTGTTTATCGCCGGTTGCGGTGATGAAAAACTAAGCGCGTTAGGTGAGGATAGCCAAGTTAAGCATGGTATAGTGTCACTTACTTGGTTTTCAATGTATACATAATGCTGTGCACTCTCAATTGCATGAACGTACGCGTTAGCAATAGAGTGCTCCGTCGGGTGTCCAGAGGACCAGTCACAGGCACTTTATGCCGAAAAGTTAGCGATGTTCTCACTAGTTTAGGACAATTTCTCACTCACCTGCGGCAGAGTTGAATATTAGTTCTTCCATATTCCTGCTGCTGCTCATCACTGTCGCCTTCATGTTCTCTTCGGTGATGCCCTGGCTCGCCCATGAAGTGCCTAACTCCTCGGTTGAACTGGTCTTCAAATCCCTCGAGGTGAGGATGGTGGAAATGGTGACCTTCCCCGCCGCTCGACTGCTCGAATCTTTGATACTTCCCTGGGTCCTTCTCGCCATACTTCTCATCAAATATGAAGTTCCTACAGAAAGTTAATACTTCTACCAGAGGTGCTGAGGGGTGGTAGAGGCTTACCAACGGTCAGTAAAGTGGTCGATAAGGCTGTGAACAATTGGCCCACTCAATGAGAGAGCAATGTCAGACCAGCCCATTCTTGAACTTTTGGTCCTATCCACTACGCTGTGGTGTTAATGTCCGCTATACGACTTCCATGCATGTTACATACGCTGATTGTGATCCCAATTCTCGACGCCTTCGAAATCAAACACTCGGGCGTTATTGAAATCTTGACCAGGAAAAATGATGGCGTCCAAATTACCCGGATGCGCATCTGCGATAGGATGACCTGCACATTGGCTTGTCAGCAATTTATTCATTGTAGGTGGGTTTTTTGTTTAGATAATCAAAGAGCTCACTATTCGTGTCGTATCTTCCGAAGCCTAAGCAAACATTAGTCGACCAGTCAAAGGAAAGTGAGTATTATTCGCGAGGCGTACACATATCCAGACCGCCCATGAACACGGTGTGGCGATCGACGACACAGAGTTTCTCATGATGAGCCCAATACAACACCGTGTCGCCAAATGAGCCGTATAGTTCTTTCAACGCGTCACCGGGTATTTTTGATAATCCAAAAGCATTCATTTTCAGATTATCCAATGACAACCCGGAGAAAGCTTGCTCGAGTCGGGATCGACTGGTGGGTAGATGATCGGGGTGCCGGAAGACTTTAATATTTGGGTGCAGGGCCTCCAAAGCATGTTTCGTGTGCTAATGATCTGATTAGCTCGGTCTTATCATCTCAACGATTCAGAGGATCTCATACAGCCGAGTCCACTGTGCGAAATGCCGGGTTAGCGTGGGCTTCTATGTTTCGGGGGCAGCATCCTCACAAGTCAGTGCTTGAGTAACCTCCTTGTAGACGATGATGTTCACTTGCACGCCCCTTTCGGCGGCGTCCCGCAGCATGTTGTCAAGGCGGTACCTCTCATTGCTAGAGGGTGGTCGTCGGAGGTACAGCTCTGGGCTTAGCCACCAATCGAGAATGTAGATGCTCTCGCGTGCCCCTATTGTTCAATGTGAGCTCAGGTAGCCGCTGCTTGAGCTGAGGATGTGTCAATCGTCTCACCTTCAAGGGCCATAGACACAGCCCAGAAATAGGAAGCTCCGTCGACGTCTACGGCATTCGGAATTAGTCATGGTCAGAATGTATATATAATGTGTGGCTGCTCCCGCGGCACGAAACCACTAAAGGTGTAATTCGCAAGATCCTCGCGCAGCGACACAAGTATATTTGCACACCCTCTTAGAAGCTAAGACATGGGGAAACGTATAATGCATAGTTACTTACACCACTTCGCATGGCCGGAGGTCTCGGGAGCAAAAGACTGGAATCGATGGGAGGTATTGACGGGTCGAATGTCGACACCACCGATGCTAGTACTATGGGCTTGCTCCTGGGCCTCGGGTCGGTCGGGTCGGTTCTCTTCATCGTCGACTCCCAAAGCATCTTTGATGTCTTTGACAATGTGATCCTTCACCACATGCTCTGCCTTGCGCAGAAATCGATCCATCCTGATTCTGAGCAGCTGGAGAAGCTCTTTGAGGCACCGATGGCGGGGCGGAGGCCACAACTAGCTGCAGCTGATGACGAGGCCAAGCCGTCTTCTACTCAAGCAAAAAGAAGCAATTGAGTGCGCGATCTGGAGAGGGTATGGGTAGGTGTTCAACTCTAAGTTCTCCGTGTAATGAGAAGCATGAAATGATCGAAATAATGCAAGCATAGAAAAAAAGGCTCTAAGTTATTACCACCTCCAGAAACCAGCGTTTCACGCGACAACTTGCGTCACGAGGGGCACTGTGGGCAACGTGTGTACGTAGGACATACAAGCCGCTATGGAGGGGCAGTCCATGCACCGTACCGTTTGCGCGGGCCTATTGGCCCTCTTGCATAACCCATAGCCCCTTGGTCGGTTCGGCACCACGCAGCTGAGCCACTTCGGGTAAAGCTTCACGTTGCAGATTTGTACATGGACAATAAGCACGAGTGTTATAAGATCATACGTTGAACTGTATACGTGTAAGCAGGAATAGGCTACTAGATATTTGCACTAAATGCTTAGCATCAGCATCAGCTAGACACTAGTATACCAGTGATTTATCGTAAACTACCTAGGTACGATCGAGGACTGAGAGTGCAAGCAATATTTGGATCTGAGTCCCGAGGCCCTGAGTCAGTATCCGCAGCTGTACATGCACTCGGGTTTCTGCCCAGTTTAACTGGGTCGGCTGCCCCACCACGCTTCAGCTGGACAAATGAAGTAGGCGGTCAAAGCGGCATCCGGCACCTTAAACGCTTCTGGGGCGGCAGAAAAGTTAGGCCCACTTAAATTTTCAATTGACTGAGATCTTGTCGCTCAATCTTCAGCATGCATCTAAGTACTTGAGGTGTTCACTAAAGTTTACTTCTACCCACATGCCCGAGGTTTTTTTTGAGCGAAATCGATAGCACTTGCGCCTTGTCTGCGCCTCGGAGTGACTTATCGTTAGAATGCCTAAAGGTCAGAAAAGACAGGGCGACACCTCGCCGGCCGCAAAGAAGGACTCCCGCTTCGCCAGCTTCGAGACCAACCCTCGGTTTCGTCTGCCGTCTAAAGGCCGTGTCAAGACCAAGATCGATAAGCGATTCCAGCGAGTCTTCGAAGATGAAGATTTTACAGCTACGGCCAAGCTCGACCGATACGGCCGAAAGCTGAAAGCCGACAATAAAAAGAAGGCGCTACGGGACATTTACGAACCCGAGGTCGAAGACGACGAGGTAGTCAAGCGAGAGCTCGAGAAGGCCGATGCTTCTTACGACCCAGCTCGAGGCGGCGGCTTTTCTTCTTCAGAGAGTGATTCAGATTCTGAAGACGACAAAGATGACGAGGACGACAAGGAAGATCGGACTAAAGGTGCAGCGAATGTATCGTCGCAACCGGCTAGTATGCAGCGGATACGTGACGAGCAGGCTGATGTAGAAGCTGGCGAAATCACGAAAAGAATTGCTGTTGTGAACTTAGACTGGGACAACATCAAAGCCGTGGACTTGATGGCACTTTTTTCTTCGTTTGCACCACAAGGCGGCCGTATCGAAAAAGTCTCAATATATCCATCTGAATTTGGCAAAGAGCGTATGAAGCGAGAAGAAGTCGAAGGACCCCCAAAGGAGATCTTCAAAAAGGCCCCCGAAGATGAGGATGAATCAGACCCCGATTCCGAGGACAGCAGCGAGGATGAAGATGAAAAGATAAAAAGGGATATGTTACAAGAAGGGGATGATCAAGACTTTGACAATGATGCCCTGAGAGCTTATCAGCTTGATCGCTTGCGATATTACTACGCAATTGTCATCTGCTCTGACCTCTCGACCGCCGAGAAACTGTACAATGCGTGTGACGGCACGGAATACCTCGCATCGTCAAACTTTGTAGATTTGCGCTTTGTCCCGGACGATGTCACTTTTGATGACCAGCCGCGAGACGAGTGCGACTCCGCTGTATCCAATTACCAGCCCACTGAATTCGTCACAGATGCCCTCCAGCATTCTCGTGTCAAGCTTACCTGGGACGTTGCGCCTGATGAAGCCGCGCGGCGAGAAAAGATCAAGAAAGCGTTTACAGGTAGTCGAGCTGAACTCGAAGAGAACGACTTTCGCGCTTATCTTGCGAGCGATAGTGATGGTGATGACGACGTCGACGATGATGTCGTCGAGCCAGAAGTAGATGTCGCTGCAGACGAGCCCAAATTAAGCAAGAAAGAACTCAAGGCAAGAAAGTTACGTGAAGCCCTTGGCCTGGGCTCTGAACCAATGACCAAATCGTCAATGAATATCGGACCGGTAGGTGACATGCAAGTCACATTCGCCCCAGCCTTGATCAGCGACGATAAGAAGAAAGAACCTGAAGCAGAGGAGACTACAGTTGAGAAATACATCCGCAAGGAGCGCGAGCGAAAGGCTCGTAGGAAGGAGAAGGCGGTTGCTAAGCGAAGCGGTGGTGAAACAGCAGATCAAGAGGAACCCGCTGAGCCAGAAGAAGATCTTGGATTCGATGATCCTTTCTTCACAACCGATGAGCCTGTAAAGGTATCCAAGTCGTCGGAGAGGAAAGAGGAGAGACGGCGAAGACGAGAAGAAAAGGAGGCTGCAGCTGCCGAAAATGCTGCTCAAAGAGCACAGTTGGAGAAGATCATGGCGGACGACACCAGAGACCAGGCCGAACATCTTGACCATTTTGACATGGATGAAATAACGCGAGCCGAGAAGAAGAAATCGAAAAAGGGCAAGAAGAAGGGGAAGAACAAGGTCGAGGATCACGGTGGTCTTCAGGAAGGCTTTGATATGGATGTCAATGACGATCGATTCAAGGCCGTGTTCGAGAGCCATGAGTTCGCGATTGATCCATCGAATCCGAAGTTCAAGGCGACTCCTGGAATGAAGAAGCTATTAGAAGAAGGCCGCAAGAAGAGAAAGAACAAGTCGGATGATTACGAGGCACCGCCTGAGACGAGCGGCAAGGCCAAGAAGCAGAAGATAAAAGCCGCCAACGATGATATCAGCAGTCTCGTCGAGTCCATAAGACAGAAGGCACAGGCAAAAAAACGATAGTTCAATATACCCGACCTACCGGCGGTCAATACTTGTCACGTTTTATTCCCATTATTATATCCATACGCCATACCTATCTAATATTGTGACCAATGTTCCCAGCACCTATAAATTGTAGCAGTGTGTTGCTGCCCAAGAGACGCGCCATAAGTCTGTGGTCTTCACTACCCCCGATTCTCATTGCGTTAAGAAGCCACCCAAAGTAGCATATTGTCTTCAACTCCCTAATTCTACTCTCCGATACCTTGCTCGTCCCTCCTATTCCGGTCCTCCGAGTGGCTTATTTTAAGAATGGCAGAGTCCACGACGACATCGTGAACATGCTCTCGCGGAACCCAGAAAAGCTGCATTATCCCCAAGACAGCGACGCCAGCGCAGCTGAACCACGCAGCAGCAGAGCCCCCGGCGGCATATATGATACCAACGAGTGGCGGAGACACGGTCCTCGCGAAACAGCAGCCGGACATGGCGAGCCCGTTAACGCGGCCTAGGATGGTCGAGCTCGGCGTCGCGTTCTTCAGGAGGATGAGAGCCGTTGGGATCACGATGATGCCGAAGAAGCTCTGCAGGACCATCGCGAGGTAGATGCCCGGCGATTGCAGATACGCGGGCAAGGCGCCTAGGAAGGGCATCACCACGTAGCTCGTGGGGTAGAGGACTACGTTCCAGATGAAGGAATGCCAGACGCCGACCCGGTCCACGAAGAAGGGGAATATTACACCCTGGATGAAGAGGCCCAGGACCCCGTTCACGGCGAGGTACACCCCGACGTCGTGCACCGTGTACCCAAGCCCGCCGATCAAGTCGAGCTGTCCGCGCGGCGCCGCCGGCCGGTCGAGGAGGTGGGTAGGTAGCAGCGTTGCGAAGGCCATTTGGTGGTAGGATACCAGGACCAGGGCGACTGTTAGCATGATGATGGTGAAGTTGAACGTAGGGCCCGAGTACTCCTCCGTCTTGGTCCGGGCAGAACCGGAGTCGGAAGTAGAGTCGGCGACGGCCCGGGCTTCGGGGGTGAACTGGATCGAGTGGACGGTCCCGAATGACGTGCGCCGGAGATCGAAGCTCTGCTCCACGGGCACTGGGAGGCTCTCTTCTAGGATCGCCGGGCGGTCGCTGACGGCTGATATCCTAGGATGTTGCACTCGCCGTGTCAACGGCGTGCGCTCGTTTAGTCTGCTGTCATCATTGTCAAAGACAACGGCCTCGTCGCCTTCCGAAGCTTCTTTTGCGGTGCCGCGGAATAATGTGGATCTTGGGTTTGTCTCTTCCAGGAATATCACACCCTGCGCGATTGCGAGCACAATGATGACAACTGAGACTAGGTTTGGCAAGAGGTACGGGTATCGGCCGAAGAGGCCGTCTGCTGGGAATAGGGAGGGGTAGAATGTGGCCGGCTGGGCTAGAAAACCTCCCATTGCTGAGCCGAAAATACCACCTAATGTCCAGACGAATGGTTGTGAGGCATATGCTGCGGCTGGATTTCAAGCAGAGCGTTAGTCAGAGTGTATGAAAAAGGGGTTCCAGGAATCCAGCATACGCTCATGCTCAGGTACTTTGACCATCTCCGCGACCATGGTCTGCATTACCTGTTCATCACTATCAGCTCATATCTACTCAATGACCTTTGACGACCGTGCCTATTATAATGAAACCCATATTGGCCCAATATGCGATCCCCGCTGCCATTGGCCCTTCGCTAGCCCCCTTTCTCGCAACCACAAAGAGCGAATTCTATGATAGTTCATCGAACTTACAGCAACATTCCCGTTCAGCGCGCCACCAATGAATCTCGCAAGCAGCGCAACCCAATAGTTTTTTGCAAGCCCAAATATCAAGCTCGATATAGCGACGCCGCAGAGCCCAAACAGCACCACAGGCTTGCGGCCGTATCGATCAGATAGCGCACCCCAGCCAATTGCGGTCAATGCCTCAGCCACGGCATACGCGGATACGAGAAGCCCGGCGTAGAAGGCCGTGTCCTTGTCTTCGCCGCCGTTCAGGTCCTGCACCATGACGTACGTATACGCCAGGATGGAATTGAAGGCGATGGGCTCTGAGAAGCGACATATTGCTGCGTTTAGAATGTGATGTCAGTTATGTTCCCTTTCGAAAAATTCTTGTAAATATAGGGGCTCAATCCGAAAGAAGGATTTCAAAAAATGAAAACATACATACCGAGAATAGTAAGTTGTTTGAGAGGGAACGGGGGTGTTGCCCCGCTGCTCTCATCTGGTGTGTCCGAAGCCATTGGTAGTTAACAGCTGGAGGGACAGAGAGAGTGAACTAGAATACGGAGGGAAACACCTATCTGGAAACTGTTTCATCCGTTTTTGTTTTATATTCTCTGTCTCAAGTAGCAGTCACACTCCTGGTGATAGGTAATTACGTGCGACCTTAACACCCGAGCCGATATGCTCGTCCGAGCGGGGCGCATGTGCGAAATCGGCGTGAAGATCCTGTAATACAAAGTCTGTAATGGAATGTCTCGGTAAGCAAGGTTATATTGATCAAAGTGTTATTTATCTTCCTATGCTTTCATTCTTTCAAAACAGAAGTACGAGGATTTTACGGTTTTATCGTCTTACTCCAAAACAACGCAACTAGCCTTCAGGTTGCGATGGGGTTTAAGAGGTTGTTAAGGTTTGTTCGCATTACCGCTTTAGGCGCGGACTGGATGCCTCCGTTGTTGCAGTCGTTCAACGTATGACCAATTAGAGACTTTATTTTTTATCGTGTTCCCATGTTAGTAATCATGCGGTTAACATTAGAGTAATACAGATGTAGAGTGTAAGTCAGTTTTATGTCTGCTATAACTGTATTTTCTCTAGATTATTAATCTGTTATATTTGTTCTTCTCTTTTCTTCCTTCTCTTCCTTTCCCCTCTTTCTTCCCCCCACCTTCCATTGTCAATTATTACGAAGAAACACGATAGCAGCTCTAAGCAGATGTTCTTATATTTTGCATTGTGCGTCTAGCTTTAGTTTGAGTCTCACATGTTCGAGAAGCTTGGACGTCAACGAGATTCCGCCCTGCTTCTCAGCATCTGGATGTTCAGAGGTAATTATGGTTTAAATAATAAGGGCGCACTTATTTTATATTGATTGAGTGTTAACGAAACTTATATAACAGCTATCTATTTGCCGGTGAGGACTATCTATCTAGTCATTGGACCGAGTGGCACTGGGCCACTGACAAAAAGAGGGACTGACGTTCTACAAGTGTTTACAGCATTTTACTCACCTGGTATAGTGAGACTGAGTGTCTTTTGTTCTTGGTGCTGCTAAAAACTAAATAGTGTGGAACAAAAAATTACTCGGGTTTCTTAATTTGGTTCAGCAAATACTCATCAGCTATATCTCAAATGTTGAATGATACTACCTAAGCACCACTATCTTTGAACTTTTTGGTTTCTTATAGGTATGCATTGATTGTGCGGTGAGTATTCACGAGGGTATCTACGGGCAAACAGCCCTCATTAGCTCTGGAATTTTCAGGATGCAGCGTACTAATAAGTTCACATTGATGAAGCTTTTCCGTCATAATGACATTTAATTTCAGTCATCTATGACGTTTAACCTTATTACGTATACCTTGCTAGTGACAGGGTTTTGGATTGATTAAGCATGAGCTTATGTCAGGTCAAGAGCAGAGTTGTTTATTTTTACGGAAACATTTTAATTTAAATACTCTTTTGCCGGTAAGGTCATAAAAATCACTCTTGAGAGACTTCATTGATTTGCTTAGATTATATCACGAAAATTACATTGAGACAAGTGTCAAGAATTGATGTTCGCTTTGATATTGTAAAGATTTTCGACATGGGTATTTAGGTGCCGCGAGGGGTAGCCTCACATTGTTTTGTCTTGTTTGCTTCCACACAATGAATGAAAAGATACGTACCTCTATGTACTGCTAGCAGAACCTGGTGGCCTCAAGCTGAGCATTCTACGCACGTGCGCGTCGCACAGCAACAAAGAAGAGGGGTAGTAGGCGTAATCCAGGACTTTCGTTTGACTTCGCTCACAAAACAACCCTACAATTCCAGACTAAATCTCACTCATATACTCATAAAATCAATGTCCTGCTCGCCCTATAGCTTGACATGAGTCGTCGTTATCACACAGTCCCTCCTTACCTCTACGACCTGAACGGCTCTCCTCCACTGAGAGCTATGTTTGACGTTGAAGATCCCAGCGAACCAGCATGCAGCACCACCTTCTCAGACAAAAGCGCTGTCGATACCCCTACTCACTCGACTAAATCGGAAAGTACCGTACATGAGCGCGCTGTTTCGTCGAGCTCCATGTCGTTCACTCTTAATGGCATGTGTGAGGTCCCCGAGCACGGTTGCATATACATGATCCGCGACATAGATTCGGAGAAGGCAATCACGCTAGTCGAAGGCTGTCTCACTCTCGCGGTGGCCACGGGTACCCGAGGAGGGTGGCAATGGATCTGCGAGGAGCTGGACAATGGCTGGATCGGGTTCCGTGAGGTCGTTTCGGGCAGGCTTCTGGGCCGCGACAATAGGGGCGGATTCTACGCTCAGGCCACTAAGCTGAAGGCTTGGGAGTCGTTTGTGCTCCGTCCACGGGAAGCAGGCGGGTACAATTTGCGGGTAAAGAATTGGGAAACGCTGAGATCCATGGTCATAGTCGACGATGGTAAAACGCCGAAGTTGGTCGAGGCTCCAACTACCAAGGAAGCGGCACGATGGGAGTTTGTCAGGGTTGAATAAGTTTACCCTTGCCGGGGAGGGTGTCACTGGAATGGTGATGTTGAAGGCTGTTATCAGTGCTGGATTGATACGAAGATGATCTTGCGAGCAGTCCGCGTGGCAGATTGGCGATTTTCTATCGTGACAAGGCGAATCATGACATATTAACACAGAAGCAAGAAGTTGTACATGTATCGCCAAAGACAAAAATACTGGGAGATTGAAACTCTTCGCAATCAAACAATGATACAGAAATTCCAATTTCCTTCCCTTTCAGGGGGTGACACTGAGCTCATCGATAATATGACTAGCCCGTCTCTGCTTCTCTTAAACTGATCTGATGCTGTAATATGTCCTCCTATGCCCGTTTACGATTCTATCTGTAAAGTATGAACTGCCCACATCTATCCTGAGATGGGTCAGGACGAAGAACTTTTTGGTAGGGAATGCAATTGAGCCAGATATGTTGCTCAGCTGACTAACGACTACTTCACCTAGAGTTTAATGTGCGAACGCTAATTACTTGTTGCTTCTGTCCCGTTGCGCCACGTGCGCTGACTCCTCAGGGAAAGAATGAAGATCAGTGTGGCGGGTTTGTTGGTGAGGTAATAAGAACAAGGCCACTTTGTAGCAGGATATTTGTCTGTTGTTGTTGAGTATGGAACAAGAACATATGCCACGTAGTGGCACAGTATTTGTCTTTACACTACAGATAGTTTAAGGGTTTAAACCTAAGGAGAAAGGGTCTCAGCCTTGAGTATTGAGGGTTTAGACCTTAAGGATATAGTCGCTAGTCCTTTACTTTACCTTGATAGTTCTTGAAATATTTCCTTTTTTTCACGACGATAGTAGAGGGAGCTGTACAGAACGCAAGCGCGTATGCCCGGCTCCGCGACTCTCCTGAGATAGGTCGACTATAGACGTCCTAGAATAATGGACCTTATAGTAAACTGGCGATCAGTAGAAGCGCAATGCAACTCGTTATTTGAATAGTCTTCTGTGAGATGGCTTAGTTCTTGGCGTAGTAAGTCTGGATGAAGTAACCTCTAGTGTTCGAAGCTGGCTCGCTTAGCACCCAGAGTCTGAAGCGTTCTCTCTTAGCCTCAGTTCCTTCGCCTCATCTGTCCCTCACAACCAGAGCTGTCTTGAACGGTTCCGTTTGTCCAAGTTGCCCTGTTCGTTTAAAGACTTCATTTGGGGTGGCAGACTTGCCCGTGTTGCTGCAGGGGTAGCGGTAAATCAAGACGGCCTAGTAGCCCCCACCGTACCGGGGTTAGCATGCATGGCTAGGTTATTTCTGTAAGTGCACCTTAGCGCCGGGTAGTGCGCCTTAGTCTGCGGTAGCGCAGCAGCATCCAGTGTAGAAACACGGCATATCGTCTGTCGAACGCCCAACCACAATGCAATTCAGAATGTGGCTGCTGGCTGCTTGCTGTCTGCCAGTTTGCGAGTTTGCCAGTTTACTGGTCATTACGATATTACTTATAGATCTTCCGCCGAGCTCTGCCTCCAATCAAGGACACGTAACCGCGTTCGGGATGCCTGTCTCGTGGTGCGTGACTCCGTCAAGCAAAAAGAAGTCATGAGAACGATATAAATAGTTCAGCCTCACCCGGTTCAAGAGTCCTGGAAAAGAATCCAGAGGGATTAGCGAACGTGGATTACCTCTAAAACGCAACTGGCTAAAGCACCAGCAGAGCCCGGCAATCCCCGCGTCAATATCCCAAGCCACCGGCGCCTAGAAATAGTAATCTGAAAACCCAATGCTACCTGCACTACGCCCTACTCCCTTGGTACTGGAAGAGTATACTTCTACTATGTATCTAATCGTAAAGTGCCCGTGTCTGATGCTGCAATGTCCTTTTGCGAACCGCCTCCAAGCCGGTCAGACCGCTAAATAATCACTCCCTTTTAGCTAGCTACTAAGTTAATGAGTTGTTCGACCTTCAACCCAGTGTCTACTATACTATGAGCTCAGTCCAACTTATCCAAATATTAACCCGCGCACTGCGGGTTGTTATAGACCCAATCATACACACTGAGGATACCCCAGATATGGATGACAGCACTGAGCACAACGAAAAGGTGAAAGATTTGATGTGATGCTCCCCAAATGTCGAACGTCTCGGGCGCCCACGATTCAGGGAAATGCGTCTATAATGGCTGTGGTCAGCTCTATTCAACCTGACCTTCCTCTCATTTGCACCCGCGCGTGCTCGCTAACTCACCGCATAGAAGACCGTGCCCATAATGAGCGCGAGACCCTCGACCAGGTAGTAGCCCAGGCCAGCTTGCTGGTTCAATAGCGCATATGGATAGATTGAGGCGGCATGAATGATGGGCAGCAGTCCCGAGAGGCCCATCGCAACAAATGTCGTGATCCGAAGCGTCCTCCATCGACTGTTCTGGAACCGAGGGTTCACAACGACGATGATTGACATAAGCCCTAATACGCCGGTCTATAACAGAATGCCGCTCACGTTAATCAAGGAGTCCACGGCTGTCTGGCATGCCAGTTGAACAAGAAAAGGAAGAAAGGGCAACATACAATGGTCCAATGCAGCTTCTGGAGGCCGGAATGGCAGTAGAACGTGACGTAAATTCCCGATACGAATGACCCAATCGTCTGGAGAATGATGGCCGCATAATCCCAGCGAGCCCAGAGACCTGAATACGCCTCCGAATGGCAGTTGAGTGTGTGATATATGGATGAGATGCCGAAGCAGAGGACGGAACTAGTCAAGTAGACATGTATTGCTAGCCGGTCAACCAGAAGTGCAGTTGGATAGCGGTCTCGAAAGTAAAGGTGGAGGAAGCAATTGCTGGCAAAGGCGATAGTGGCTGGTATTAGGTGGGAGTAGATGTTGACGGTCTCGTTATGGATGAACCGCAAGCTGTCGGCGCACAGCGCTACGGACCCGTTGACGGGACGATAGCCACTGTGTAGGAAGGAGTTGTGAGCGTACCATGATGGCACCTCGCTTGCTAGGAGTAGCTGATATTTTGTCTTCGATTGTCCCGATGGGCGCTTAGGGGAGCTGCCATGCGCTTCTCCCTTACTCCTCGCGGGCGATATGCGTTGATACAAAGCCATGAATAAAACTCTTTGGATATGAACCTGGAGTGAGGCTCATAACCATGAGTAGGAGAGGTGGAGAGATAGGGGTAAAGTAATAGATAAGTACGCGAAAACGGACACTGAAAATGCCCCTCCTATCTCTGACAAGTTGGGATGAAATGGTCGGTCTATTGAGTGGAAGAAAACTGTCATTCTTATTAAGCCTACGTATATAATCGCACTGCTAGTAGAAGCCCTGTAGATATCCTGTCCGGTTTAATATAGATAGGGCTATGTGACATGGTGTGATAGACATTTCTTCTTGCATGGGTGTTGGGGGGCGAACTAGCTCATCTTATTGGTCCGAGCAAAGCCACTTCCAGGGCTTGAACATCGTGCAGCTAACAGACATATCGATGTTTCAGCCTGCATATAGTTTCTTACCCGGCCTTAATGGAACTTGTGCCATCATTGGCCGAGGCCTCTGTCTCAGCCGCCCTCATCCTACCGGTCAGGCGAGCTGACCCCCACAGCAACCGGTACCTTAGAGTGTAGACTTAGCCGTGCCAGGCTCTGTTCTGGAGGGCCTTTCCTGTCGAACCCCTTATGAGACTTGTCGGCTCTCTTTCTTACGTCCTTCTTCGATTCACTAAAGATGAATTCTCTTACCTCGGATTTGATTAGCCCACTATTGCGCATAACTTGCTGCCAATCAGTGAGTACCTCGGCGTAGTAGATGCCCGCACCGTTCCGAAATGGCTTCTAGAGATGACTATACCGTCGGGTGGATTTGTGCTCTTCCTTTGGAGATGGCGGCGGCGAAGGCGATGCTTGACCGCATTTACCCCGACTTGCCTGCTGATCTAAGTATGAACGACACAAATGCCTATATTCTAGGTAGTCTTAACGGTCATAATGTGGTGATCGCATGCCTTCCAGTCGGCGTGTATGGAACTACCTCGGCAGCCACCGTCGCCACTCAGATGCTCGCTAGTTTTAGGTCCATACGCTTCAGCTTGATGGTAGGCATAGGGGGAGGAGTACCAGGCACCAAAGAGGACATTCGCCTTGGTGATGTTGTCGTGAGCAAGCCAACGGCGGCTCGGCCGGGCATTCTTCAGTACGATTTCGGGAAGAGATGCGCCCAAGATCAGATCATCACCACGGGGGCACTGAATAAGCCATCAACCATGCTCCTCGCGGCCGCGGGCAAGGTCGAAACGAATGCTATCCTCGGCGAAAGTCAGATACCATATCACATCTCCAAGATTATGCAGAAAGATCTCTCCTCCATCTTTACTCATCCGGGCACGGACGAAGACGTCCTTTTTGAACCGACTTATGAGCACGTCACAGAATCCGTAGACAATGCGTGCAACCACTGCGATCCCAACAGAGTCATTCGCCGACCACCACGGACGACTTTAAATCCTAAAGTTCATTATGGCTTGATAGCCTCTGGAAACCAGGTGATGCGGGATGGGATGACGCGGGACCAGTTAGCACGCGAGCATGGAATTCTTTGTTTCGAGATGGAGGCAGCCGGCTTGATGGATATTGCTCAATGCCTGGTCATCCGTGGAATCTCTGACTATGCAGATTCGCACAAATTGAAACGATGGCAGGGGTATGCCGCCGCTGCGGCTGCTGCCTATGCCAAGGAGATACTGTCGCTGATTCCCCCAACCCGGAAGCCAGATTCTCTAGCATCGGTCACGGATTCAGCCGTCGCCACTGTTCTCGATGCTTTGCTGTTGACCAGACCCGAAGTCGACCGAAGCTCTCTCATCGCATTGAAGGGGCGGAGGGTAGACGGCACCTGCGAATGGCTCATACGACATCCCAGTTATGAAGACTGGCTACAAGGCACCGATCCAACACTCCTCTGGATCTCGGGGGGGCCTGGGAAAGGGAAAACCATGCTGGCCATTTATATCACGGAGGAGTTGCAGCCAGTGGTCGATTCTTGTCACGGCGTTCTTCTGTATTACTTCTGTAGTAATCGCGACAAGAATCGGAACACCGCTTTGACTATCATGAGAGGCGTGTTACACCAATGGCTAAGCTTTCATCCTCATCTGGCACAATATGTCCGGAGCTACTTTGATGGCGCTGAAACAACCAAGTATACTATTTCTAGCTTCATCTGCCTGTGGAGGCTCTTCCTTATCATGCTTCGTCGGAGCGGGTCCTGCCCAGTATTTCTAGTGTTAGATGGCCTAGATGAGTGCGAAGATGATTCTCTCAGGCAGCTTCTAGATGTTCTGAGGGAATTTTTCCTGGAATCTGAAGAGAAGCCAAAGGCATGTCTAAAGGTCATTCTTCTGTCTCGCCCCCAAGCAGGACTCTTGGAAGGGGAACTCCGCCCATTCCCTCGAGTCAAACTCGATGACTCTGATACGGAAGTTGGGAAAGATGTCGAAAAATACATCTCAGCTAAGGTTGCCGAACTGGCATCCGAGCAAATACTCTCGGCTGAGAGGCTCCAGCAAGTTCGGAAGGCTTTGATGACTCATGCTGATGGAACCTTCTTATGGGTCGGGTTTGTGGCGAATGAGCTCAAGGGGAGGAGCTGGCTCAAAGCGAATGACATTCTCCGTGGTGTCCCAAAGGGACTTGGCGGAATCTATCGTCGGCTGCTCGAGCAAGTCGAAGACAAGGAAAGGCTGGTTCCTATTCTCCAATGGGTCGTCCTCGCCGCTCGGCCTATGACAGTGGACGAATTAGCAGTAGCGGCGGAAATAAAGGCATCTGATACCTTAACGCCAGCTGAGGTTCTGAGAGATCGACTTGCATCCTGTGGTTTATTGATAAAAATTGACGGGGATGTGGTCAATCTTGTTCATGAGTCAGCGAGGGAATTCTTCCAGAGCGACCAGGTTAATACCGATGGCATCAAAGCCTTTCATATGAACCGCACCGCCCATCGAACGCTTATGCGGACCTGTCTCGGGCTCATCGAAGGGAGCTACAAGTCTCCGGGCAGCATCAGCAATGCATCGCTCCATAATACCCTCCTGACCTATGCCAGTATATACTGGCCAGAGCATTTCAGACACGCATTCAATCAGGCTGAGGCGCAGTCCGAGTTTTCCCGCCAATTCTTCCAAGCCGAGTCTGCAGTCCGGGAGGACTGGTGGACTTTCTATTGGCAGCGTGAGCAAGCCGGCGGAACCCCGCCTTCCTTCACGCTCTTGCACCTCGCTGCGTACTTTGGCAATGTGGCCTGGGCCAAGATGCTGCTTGAGCACAACGCTTCGAATGGAATTCCTTTGCGCCGTTACACTTCGCGAAAGGATAGCTTTGGCCGGACACCTCTTTTCTGGGCAGCTACACGGGGCCATCGAGATGTGGTGGAATTATTGCTTGATCATGGGGCCAATATTAATTCCAAGGATAGGGGCAAAATGACGGCGCTCCACGTAGCAGTCACTGGAGAGCACAAGGACGTCGTTTCTCTTCTTCTAGACCGGTCAGCTCGCATCGAGGATAAAGCCTACTACGGCGAGACACCCTTGATGAGAGCCATCCAGGCCAACTCCAAAGACATCGTAAAGCTGCTTCTTGAACACGGCGCCCGGGTAGATGGATTGCCCACACCCCCAGGGGGCGCGCCTCTAAGAGGACCTAATGATTCTCTGCAAGAACGCGCGAAACAGCTACTGGAGCTTCAAGAGCAGCTCTTTGCTGCACGGTACGAGAATCAGTCGAGACAAGTTGAAATTGCAATCAAGATCTTTACCTTTTCTCTCCGCTTCCGGCCCATCTTTAAACTGGTCGCGCTGTATATCAGGCACTTGTCGCTCGGCCGCTGGGAAGTGTTGCAAGACCTTGTTAAGAATAATGAGACGGAGAAATTGCGGGATTGGGCGAAATCATTCACCAAATTCGGCAATCAGCTGATCGAGACCAGAAACCCCAGGGATCTCGCAGCTATGACGGGGCTCTCGGTCCGAGTGTTTGAGGTTGTATCAAGCGCTGACTTAGAAGCTCTACTGGTAATAGGGGTCATGGTTGGCTCTGGCGTCATGCTGACAGCCGCCCAACACCGATGGAGAGAAGGGGTGGAAATCTCAGGCAGGACGTTCTCCCAGTTCGCGTCACTCGCCTATCGTAGTGGGTGTGAGAAGTCATTAGACTACGGGGTTCGCCGGTTTCTGGATGATTTCGACACCTGCATCCAGGAAGGCAGAAGAGCAGAATCGGTGGGCAGGGTGGTCGTCCTTTTCAGCACGAACCTCGCCATCCTGGCCAGCGAGGATCCGTGGCCTATCGAGTACTTCTCGTCGGTCATCAGGGAATATTTTGAAAGTTATGTCGGTGGCAGATATGAAGAACAACTATTCAATGATGCCAGCCAAGCGTGCGCCAATGAACTCAGTTCCATTAGCGAACGCCGCGATTCTCGCCGACTCTTCCTCATGCTGTCCGCTCTCCTCCAAATCGCTTACTCCTCGAGAAAAGGCCAAGACGGCTTCCTCAACTTACCGCCTGCGGCATGTCTAATCCTCTGCCAGGACAGCCCCAAAGACCACGGCTGGCTGATCGGTGAGGGGATCCCAGTGGTAATGAGTGGCTTGATACCCCGACACCTCAAAGGGCCGTCTCAAAAGCAGGGGTTGAAAGCTCTTGTGGAGTGTTTGATCTATGGAAAACAATACGGGTTATCACTGCCTGCCGCGGTGCAGGAAATGATTAGAAAGAATCTGAACTCGATTGACGGAGTGGAAGACATGTTGAATCGCGTTCTTAATCCATGATTGCATGTTCATACTCTCCATGTCTATGGAACTCTGCAGTGGTACAGACACAGGGTATTCGATGGGTAACTTGAAGCACGTCTCGCTGGTCTTAATGTACTCACAATATGTGTAAATCGAACGGAACGTTACGTGACATTGAAACGAAGGAATAGCATCGATCTCGAGTTGGCCAGATAGACGCAACTGTCTAAAACATCTCTAGTCTCTCAGCTAATAACTACCTAGGCATTGGCCGGGGAGCCGGGACGTGGTTAAGCCCCGCTACGAACTAGCCAAGCCGAGCTTAGGGAAAAGACAGCTCGTTGCGCTGAGATACTGACTACCATCTAATACGAATATAGTATATAATTAATAATATTGCTCCGATCCGTCACATACGACCATAGGATCTGGAAAACGCGGGATCCCGTCCGCTCCCCCATAGCTAAGCCAGATACCGCCAGATTAGTAGTTGGGTCGGTGACGACCAGCGAATCCCTGGTGTTGTATGTTTTCTTTTTCCTTTTGTCTGCTGTCTTTTTCTTTCCTTTTTCTTTTTCTTTTTTTGCGTCTGTGTACGAATATGACTGAATTGGCTGGTCGGAGCAGGATCGACTAAGAGCTAGGCCCTGACATCTGCTTCGCTAATAATCATGCATATCCTCTGTAGGACGTGCGATTCCTACAATGTAGCGACAGTTGCATTGCAGCCTACCTTCATAGCGATTACAACTTAGACAGGAGTGAAATTTCCGGAGCGAATGGCGATCGATGACTGTCCAGTTGTTCCAAGTAAATTAGCACATACCTAGTATCTAGAGGCTCCTTCGACGATAAGGCACGTAGCTTAACCTATCCTATAACGTCCACGGAGACGATGAAAGTTCAAATAATATGAGGTACGCCTCGTGATGCGAGGCCAAAAGCTCCAATTGCGGCTTTCGCGCAATAACGCGGGTCACTAAACGCTGTCAGTGGCCTGTCTCCTGTCGCCTGCAATTTAATCAACGTCGTGGTGCAGGCTGCAAAAAGGATTCCTCTATGTAACCTTTTGGCTGACGGTTACAGTTAATCAAATCGGTTGCAACGGTTCCAAGCACCACCATACAACCAACTGCAAGCAGATAAATGCCCGATCTTGCAATGCTCTCTTGTTCATCTCAAGGTACAGCTGTGTGGCGGTCAGTCTAGGTAACTCATGCATGTGTGATTCCTCTAGTATAGGCCTACTCCGCACAAGAGGAGGCAACCATCACCAATCGGCGCCCCTCGCAGGTTCAGGGGGCTTATAGCAGCGATAAAAGTAAATGCTTGAATAGAGCTACCACTCATTCTAGAGTATGATTGATCTCTATAGAGATATTCTCACATGGGGTTGGCATGATCAGAATCTGTTTGAGGTAGTGATCACTTTATGTCTTGATACTAACCACAAACTAGCCCCTATTCCAATATCGGAGACGATACATAAACCACGAGTATCTCTTTAGCTCACGATGCCAAGGAGCTCAGGGGCTGAGGATGGGCTCGCTAGGATTTTTTTGTAGCTACACCTTGCACATAGCGTCATATGCATTTGGAGATCCGACCTTGCGGACGTCTCTGTGTGTCCTACAGGCACATCTATAAATAAATATCGAGGGCAAATGCAACCCTTCCCCAATCCTTCTAGTTCTCGTGAGTTTGTTTGCCAAGTGTTGCGACAAAAGAAATCTTAGAAATAGATCAGAAAGAAGCAGTGTTATGATTAAGACCAGACCTTTGGTTCTTTCCCCAGCAGATCTCAATGTCTGTCCCCCCATAGAACATAGCCAAACATGAAGAGCTTTATCTTGACTCTACTGGTCTTCATGACTTCGCTGTTCCCAAGCTTCGCATTGAGCTCATGCACCAGCCTTGCTTCGCGTCTTCCCGGAAAGGTCTCTTTTCCTCGGGCTACCGCATACAATGATTCAGTCTCGTCATACTTCTACGTCAACCAACGGCAAGCTCCAGCATGTGTCATCGCGCCAACTACGGCGGATGAAGTCGCTCAGATAGTCAAATCGATTAATTCCCATACTCCAAGTCAAGTCGCCTTCAGAAGTGGCGGGCATTCGCCAAATCGAGACTTCTCGAACGTAGACAATGGAATCACTATAGACTTACGCGGACTGAACCAGATTGAGATGCATGAGACTGAGACGAATATTGTTTCTCTGGGCACCGGCGCCCTTTGGTCTGAGGTGTCCGAGGTGTTGGACCCCCTCGATCGCGCTGCTATTGGATCTCGAGTCGCGTCTGTAGGTGTGGGCGGCTTCATAACAGGAGGTAACTTAATGCAGATCCCATGATATAGGCTCATGATGTTCACATTGTTAGGTGGCATATCCTTCTTCTCCCCTCGATATGGCTTCTCTTGCGACAACGTTCGGAATATGCAAGTTGTTCTTGCTAACGGTACTATAATCAATGCGAACGCAACCTCAAACGCTCGACTATTCCGTGCGCTGAAGGGCGGGCAGAATAACTTCGGTATCGTCACTCGCTTTGACGTCGTAACATATCCGCAGCCGAAATTTTGGGGCGCCGCAATTCAGTATCCAGAATCAGCTGATGCGGCTCAGCTGTCCGCCTTCACAGCATTCAAGAAGGGGCCATATGACCCATTCTCGGAGCTTGAGCAAACCTTCATCTACGTTGGGCCGCAGAAGACTTTTATAAGCACGAATAACCTATTCTACACCAAAGCAGGGGTCAACGAGAGCAATTTGCGACTCTTCACAGATATACAGCCGCAGACCGCCAACACTGCGCGAATGTCCCAGGCCTCTGATTTCGCAGCGGAAATTCTAGAGGCTCAACCAAAAGATCAATAGTACGTTTATCGTAACTTTCCATGTTATCGAAAAGCATGTTCGGAACGCCTGCTGATTGAATCTAGTGCGTCATGGGCTACATTCACTTTTCCAATTTCGGGAGACGTTCTCACCAAAGTGCATTCCCTGTGGAAGAAATCCACTTCATCATTAGCGTCATGTCATCCAAACATAACTGGTGTCTTATCCTTCCAGTCCATCCCTCCGCCACCAGCCCCGAACAGCCCGCAGAATTCTCTGCCGTTTGCGCCATCTTCCACTCCCCAAAACAACCTTGTACTTGCGTTGCTTTCGTTCAACTGGCCCCGAGCGACAGAGACCAAGGCTATAGAGTCAGCCGCCAGGAAATTAGCAGATTCCATTGAACACCTTGTTGGCGATAGCACCAAATTCAAGTACCTCAATTATGCCGGAGCTTGGCAAGATCCAATTGGCGGGTATGGGAAAGCGGCGAAAGAAGAGCTTCGGCAGGTCTCAAAGCTGTATGACCCAAATGGGTTCTTCCAGAAGTTCGTCAAAGGAGGTTTCAAGCTCTATGAGTAGCTTTGTATACCTATCCGTGAAGGACATGTTTTGGGGGGTTTGGGGAGCAAAAAAATGATTATTGATTAATTGGGCGATCTGACGCGATCTGAGCACGTCAGCGGGTTCCAGTGCTGGGGACCTTTGTAATGTAGGCATAAATGATGGGCAGAACACTCTATGCTCTTGAGTAACAAGAAATTTTAGGCAATTTGAGGGTTGGAATAAGTTCTCAGTACACGTAGATGTGTATTGGATGAGGTAGTCTCTTCCAAAGCCTGAGACCAAATCCGCTTCATAGTTAACAGGGAGTCCGTGAAATTTCCAGTACGCCTTCGATTGCCCTCAAAGGTTATTGCGAATATTCATTGATATCGCATGTAACTGATGGGTATATGTCAGGCTTGGGAAAGGTAGAATAGTCACCAGCTGGCTAGGTCAGCTTGGGAAGTGAGATAGACGAGCAATTTAAGACTTGAGATTGCAATACTAAGGTTCCTATGAGTTGAGTCTTATTGAAATAAGTTTCCGGTTGTCGTCAAGTTTCCCTTCATTTTGTACCCTTGTTCAGAAAAGTGTTTGACACCTTGAAGAGGATAGCTACGGTCTACAAATCATATGCATCTCGAGTTCCTGCTGTAGACCTTCGTACTTCAATTCCTCGAGTTCGGCTTCCATTTATCGTGCTTATTCTCCTTGTTTTTATTGCGTGTCACATTGGATGTTGTTTGGTATTCGAGCTTAGCGTAGATGCTGAGGATTTAGTCTACCTGCCAACGAGCTACTGAGACAGTAAGGCCTGAGAAAATCTGGCATGGGGAGAAATTTCTGTCTGACAAGTACGCTTACGCGTCAGGTGCACAGAATAGATCGACTCGCGATGACGCCTAGGATCCACCTCTCCTGAAAATTGAACAAATGAAGGAATTCCTCGTAAAAATTCTCTCTTCCGTCTCGTTTAGCCTAAGGCCCAACGCCTAAGGGGTGGTGAGTGGAAGAAGATGCCGCTAACCGTCCCAGATCAATGAGACATAACTGAGGAAAGATTTCTTGTAAGGTGCTCTGAGCAGATGGTAGATAGATGCTGGTAACCACTTCAAATGAAAATGCCATCGCGGCTTACCACCATCCGGAGGTATCCCCAGCGCAACGCAAATTGAAATCTTCCAGCGTAAGCCTAATAACGCGCCAAGTATCCAAATTGACTTCATTGTATTTCGTCTTGTGTCCCTCGCCTGTGTAGCATTGGCAAACGAGTTTCGTGTCGTCCGCTATGAAGCAGGAGATGCATGAGCCGCTGAAACCGCCTGGGCCCCAGTAGAGGAAATTCAAATTTCCGTCATAGTTGGCGAAGCAGTCGTCTAGATCCACGCTAAGTTCCTTCGGGGACGTATGGGCTGGGTCAGTGTATTGGTTTGTGCAGGTGGCGTGTAGGACATGGTTGTCTATCAAATGGACATTCTCGCACTTGGCGTGCGAAAGTGACATTTTCTCAAAGCCTGGGATCTCTCTCGCGGAGACGATCGCGAGGCATGGAATAGACGCAAGAATTGATGCAAACGTCGCCCTCATGGTTGCCGCGATGGAATGGTCCTATAAAGGGTAGATGTAGTAATATCGGTCTGTAGCGACAGTATTAGAAGATGGTATGAAAATAGGTGGAGGGTTGAGGAGCCTTTGTCGACAGAGCAGTGAGGCTATTTTATACACCAGAACATTCAACAATAAAATGTTCTACTCCTTATTATAGCTACGCCTCCCTTGGCTTGTAATTTTCCCCCAGCTTTGTATAGCACTTGAGCCTATGCCCATTTGATTGGATCGGGGCAGTTTGACGCCTCAGTCTAGGGAGAGGCTGTTTGCTGTTTTTCTCAACACCGTTGGCAATTTGCCAGCCTCAGCCTATCACTGGAGTGACAGGAGGAGGCTCAAGGCAGCCCCCCACACTGGCGCATGGCTCATGAACCAAACAAATAGAAGAAATTTACCTGGATCTAACAATTGCATCCCTTGATTCAGCTGAAAGTCGAGATTTTCATTTGGAAGTCCCCGTTGAATAACAATGAAGGCTTAAAACAATACTATCTGCTGATTGAGCTACGATCCGGGCGCTGGAGGAACAGCCCTCATTACAGCCGTAACTGCGAGCTAGGCAGACGGTTTGTTACAGTTGATATTAACAATGATAGAAATTCACTGAACCATTGATCTAACTTGTACAACGACGCGATCGATGCCATCTTGATCTTGGTATTGCTGTGACCTTAGCTTTGCACGCTTATTTTATTCCTTTCGTTCAAAGGTTTGTTTATAAACATAATATCTAGAACCTTTTGGCACGGACGTGCGAGGTAGGTGATATTGTTGAGGGCTTATGTAACAGCTAGACCTACTACACATGCCCGAGGAAATAAGAGTCGTCAGCTGCACTTCGACAGAGCTAGTGTAGGAAAGAGCAGTGGCCTTTGCTACCAAGCACACCCGATATGCGAGATGATATTTGTTCTATAGTTGCACAACACGATGGAAACCCGCGCACACAAACGTAATCTACCCTCTAATATCATTGGACAGGCACCGGGTGGTCTCAAAATTACTGGCCTAGCAATTCATAAAGACTAGTAGGAACTTGGAGCGTGGCCCGCTTATTCACTAACACCAAATACACCTTACTATGTCTCCTGTTGCTCAGTTCTCCATTGACGCAACTTCACCCCACCTCTTGGCAGGGTCAAATTCGAGCACCATGGCCGGCTGTGACCCCTTAGTGTGGATTGACTGCGAGGTGAGCTTCAGAAGCTTCCAGTGTACTGTACACATCGCTGCAATGAAACGACTAACGTTTAACCTCAGATGACGGGTTTAGACCCAGATCGCGAAGAGATTATCGAGATCTTCTGCATCATCACGACAGGCACGCTGGAGGTCGTGGACGAGAAAGGTTGGGGAACAGTAGTCCACCAAGACAAGGAGAGAATGGACAAGATGGACGAATGGTGCACGCGAGTGCACGGGCAGTCCGGACTGACCGCCTCTGTTATCGCCTCCGAGGTGACAGCCGAGAAAGCGGCTGACGAGCTGCTGGCTTACATCAAGACCCATGTACCGGAAAGGAGGGTGGCCCTGTTGGCAGGGAACAGCGTGCACGCCGATCGCGCGTTCCTGTCTAAGGAGCCATATAAGAAGGTTGTCGACCATCTACACCATCGCATCTTGGACGTCAGCACCATCAAGGAGGCAGCGCGGCGGTGGTGTCCTCCAGAAGTCAACCGAAATACGCCCAAGAAACAGGGCCTTCACCAGGCGAAAGAGGACATTCTCGAGAGCATCGCCGAGGCCCGTTACTACAAGGATGTGATATTTGGCAGTAATAATAGTCAGCCTTAAGCGATTTGCATCTCAAGGTTGCAATCTCTTGAAAATAGACATAATCCGACAGTGAGCAAGAAAGGCTGAAGAACGCAAGGGGGCAAAATATCATCGCTCGAGCGGTCTGCTCATGACTACCTAGGTACTTTAAGTTAAGAAAGCTCTTATGAGGCAATACATTCAATGCATCTTTTCAGCTTTAGCTCTCAACAATCACTGGATTATGGAAATTGACCACAATGGTGCAACACAAAAATTGCGGCTGGTTTGGACAATTATTGACTTGAACGAGAGCGCGTGGTTATTCTGTTGGCCCTGGACCGCCCTGAACATTCTAGACCAGGGGAAGACTTACTAAAGTGGCAGAAGAGAGGGGCAATATTTGAAGCTGACCTGTATTCAAACGGTGTCAAGAGGCATGAAAATAAAAACATACTGTGCTATCCTCGCCGAATGCTTGCAATGTTGGTTACAGTGTGAATACAGCAGATTACTGTCGCATGCACCATCTTCAGCACCCCCACACAGGATATGAGGTCACCTATCGTACGAACTAACCCCGCCATTCATGCTGTGTTTACGTAGTTGATGCATTTCACAGGCCCCTTTCAACCAGATTCTCCTATTTATCACGCAAAATTTCCCCTCTAATTTCATCTTTAGTTCTTCAATTGTCATACCTAGTTGAAAGATAGCATCATGGGCGTCAAGACGGTCGAGTTCAAGTCCTTCACGGACCAAAAGCCTGGAACGTATGTCACTGTTTACTTTCACCTACCCCGCCATCAATAAAAATCTCCAATATCATCAGCACCCGAGCTCGCAGACATCGTCGCGACACAACCTGTCAAGCTCGGTGAAACTCACTGACACGATCGCAGCTCTGGTCTTCGCAAGAAGGTCAAGGTCTTCCAGCAGCCCCATTACAGCGAATCTTTCGTTACCAGCATATTGCTGTCCATTCCCGAGGGTGTTGAAGGTCTGTACCAAAAGGATAAGGATAGTTTGTTCACTCTCGACCATCGCTGACAGAGCGGATGTGTAGGGTCGTTCCTGGTCATTGGTGGTGACGGCCGTTTCTGGAACCCTGAAGTGATCCAGCTCATTGCCAAGATTGGTGCCGCTTATGGCGTCAAGAAGCTGTTGATCGGTCAAAATGGCATCCTGTCCACCCCGGCCGCCAGCCATGTCATTCGCAAGCGGAAAGCAACCGGCGGGATTCTGCTGACAGCGAGCCACAACCCCGGTGGTACGTTCGAATATGCCGAGAAGGAGAGCCAATGCTTATCAACTGACTCCCTGCAGGACCCAACGAGGACTTCGGCATCAAGTACAACCTGTCTAACGGCGGCCCCGCCCCTGAGAGTGTTACCAACAAGATCTACGAAACCTCTAAGACCCTAACATCCTACAAGATTTCGGAGCTCCCCGATATCGACATCTCCACCATTGGAACCAAGACCTACGAAAACCTCGAGGTCGAGATCATCGACAGCACCGCCGACTACATGCAGATGCTGAAAGACATCTTCGACTTCCCCTTGATCAAGAAGTTCTTCAGCAACAACCCGGGCTTCAAGGTCCTCTTCGATGGTCTGCATGGTGTCACCGGCCCCTACGGCAAGGCCATTTTCGAGGAAGAGCTTGGGCTCAAGGACTCTACGCAGAACTGCATCCCTGCGCCCGACTTCAACGGCGGCCACCCAGATCCTAACCTCACCTACGCTCACTCACTTGTCTCTGTGGTGGACAAGAACTCAATTCCCTTTGGCGCTGCCTCGGACGGTGATGGCGACCGAAACATGATTTACGGAGCGGGTGCCTTTGTATCTCCCGGAGACAGTCTGGCCATCATTGCCCACCACGCCAAACTCATTCCCTACTTCCAGAAACAGGGTGTATACGGTCTGGCTCGAAGCATGCCAACTTCGGGTGCCGTTGACCTGGTAGCCAAGGCTCAGGGCCTAGACTGTTACGAAGTCCCCACGGGATGGAAATTCTTCTGTGCTCTGTTCGACTCTAACAAGTTGAGTATCTGTGGCGAGGAAAGTTTCGGCACTGGCAGCAACCATGTGCGCGAGAAGGATGGTCTCTGGGCTGTTGTCGCCTGGCTCAATATCATTGCTGGCATCGGCGAGGCGAACCCTGGAGTCACCCCGAGCATTAAAGAAATCCAGAAAAGCTTCTGGAACACGTACGGTCGGGTCTTCTTCACTCGTTACGACTACGAGAACGTCGACTCCGACGGAGCCAACAAGGTTGTCGGCACACTGAAAGACCTTGTCTCCAAGCCCGACTTCGTGGGCAGTAAGATTGGAGGTAAGACACACAATTGCGTCACCGAAACATACATGCCCGCATCTATACATATTGGTCTTATGCTAATTCAACTTGTTAGAACGTACCGTCACTGATGCTGGCAACTTCTCATACACCGACCTTGATGGTTCGGTCGCCTCTAACCAAGGCCTCTATGCCCGCTTCTCTAGCGGTAGCCGAGTCGTCGTCCGACTGTCCGGCACCGGCTCATCTGGAGCTACTATTCGACTGTACATCGAACAGTACAGCAAAGACCCTTCAACATACGAACAAGATGCGCAAGATTTTCTGAAAGATGAGATCAAGTTTGCGACTGATCTGTTGAAGTTTAAAGAGTATGTTGGCCGTGATGAGCCTGACGTCAAGACATAGAGGGGCAAATGAAGTCTGTATCCTTTTTTGATTAAAGGCGCATTTGGCCGCCACGCGCGAGATGGTGATGAGCGTTTCCCCGATAATGAAAAGCATGAGACTGTGATAAGCAGATTAGTAATAGACAATTTCAACTCATCTTTTGATGCTGCTGTCAATAGGCCAAAGAATCAGGCAAACCGGTCAAAATTTCTAGCCGCGGGGCTCGGCATTACGTATGTATATACCATGCAATTATTGAAGATTCTAGAGGGTTCAAGGTGAGTCGGGGTAAGGTTATAATTGACGGACATGGTGCCCGTCCTTGAAGCAATCCGAAATCATCTGACGAATGTTTGGGCTCGGAAGACCTGCATCGTACGATCGGATACAGTCGTACGATATCCTGGCTTATAAGTCCAGTTGTACTAAAAGCACATATCGTGGGAATGTAAGAAAATTCAATCGACCCTACCATTATACCCCCCGGCTCGATGCTCTATTGCCGTCGCTCCTCGCTAATCTACTTTGTAATCGGGGTCGCGGCAGCGATCGCATGCATGACTTACCTCCGCACCAAGCTTACTGACCTTGACTCCAAGACCACCACAGGGAGTGTTCTAGACACAAACATCATGTCAACAACAAAACCCATCATCATCGTGGGCTCGGGGCTCGCTGGCTTGTCAGCGGCTTACGAGGCGTTGAAGGCTGGCGCGAAAGTGCACATGCTCGACCGCGCGCCCAAGCCCGGCGGGAACAGCATCAAGGCCTCGTCGGGCATCAACGGCGCCGGCACGCGGTTCCAGCGGGAGAAGGCCATCATGAACGATGATAGCGCCGCGTTCTACGCGGACTCGGCGCGGTCGGCCGGCGCGCGGATGACATCGTCGCAGACGGGCGCCGTGGGCGAGGAAGAGAGGAGAGCGCTGCTCGAGATGCTCGCCTCGCAGTCCGCCGACGCCGTGCACTGGCTCGCCGACGAGATCGGCGTCGACCTGACCACCGTCGCGCAGCTCGGCGGGCACTCCCTCCCTCGCACGCACCGCGGGACCACGGGCCCGCCGCCCGGCGCGGCGATTGTCGGGGCGCTGCTGAAGAAACTTGGCGCCGACTCGCGGTTCACGCTTACTTCGTCTGCGGAGGTGCAGGCGCTCACGGTGTCTGAAGATAGCAATGGTAGAAATCTCGTTACAGGCGTGCGCTACACGGCTAACGGGGAGACGCACGAGATACAGGGCCCCGTAGTCTTCGCCGCAGGCGGCTTCGCGGGCGACGCGCACGGCCTGCTGGCGAGACACAGGCCCGACCTAGCGGGGATACCCTCGACGAACGAGGCGCGGCCGGCGCCGCACGGGATCCTGGGCGCCGCGGGCGCCGCGTTCGTGGATATGGACAGCGTGCAGATACATCCCACCGGCTTCGTGGACCCGAAGGACCCGGAGGCGCCGTACAAGTTCCTCGCGGCCGAGGCGCTGCGCGGCGAGGGCGGGATCTTGCTCTCGTCTGCGGACGGGCGGAGATTCGTGAATGAGATGGAGAGGCGGGATGTCGCTAGCGAGGCGATCATGGCGCTGCCGCCGCGGACATCGCAGGCGGCTGGAGACGCAGAGGGAGGATCAAGTCAGGGTGTAAGGCAGTGGGACGTCACGCTCCTCCTCGACCCCGGCGCCTGCGAGGCCGCGGGGTCGCATTTGGGATTCTACCTCTTTAAGGGGCTGATGCAGAAGAAGAAAGTGAAAGATCTCCCGGCGCCTGTCATCGAGGCCGTCGACCGGTACGCCGCGGCCGTGCAGGACGGCGTAGACGGGGATTTCGGCCGGAAGACATTCGGGTATTGGCGCCTGCTGCCAGGGGAGGCGAACCGCGAGGAAGAAGTCGCTGTGGGCACCGTCACGCCCGTGACGCATTTTACTATGGGTGGCGTAGCGTTTAATGGTAAGGCGCAGGTCCTGGGGAAGGAGAAGGGAAAGGGGGAGGGTAGTGGTGCGTTGGTGCCGATTGAGGGCGTTTGGGCCGCCGGGGAGATCACGGGGGGTATACATGGGGATAATCGCCTTGGGGGCTCGTCGTTGCTTGAGTGTGTTGTTTTTGGGAGGATTGCTGGGGTTGAGGCTACTAGGAGTCTTATGGGTGTGTAAGGAATCTGGTTCGTGATGCAGTATGCGTTCAATACTATATGAAAAGGAAGGTTTCCCATACTGTATCAACGGATTTCTCTTTTTGAACTTCCTCGAAGGCGTAAGGGCTCATAAGGTTCTAACAACTATGCACAGCCCAATCTGATATAACCTTTCAGACTGAGAAGCAGTTCATAATCTTCGGCTTCTCTATAACAGAGTGAATGAACGGTCTATCAGCTCTAAGCCGGTATTCAAGCGGCAATGACTGTAGAGGAAGATTGGCTTCATAAATAATTGAAATATAGCTTCAGCATCGCGATTGTTAGCTGCAATTTCACTAAGTCTCTGCTTATTGTCGTTCACACCGCCATGATGAGCATATATTTGCGGTTCGATGGTGTCCTCCAGATCCCTAACTGAGTATAACTTGGATATCAAGCGCTGAAACCTCTACGCCTGTAGTAATTCATAGGGTTTTAAGCCATAATAGAGATACGTCATTCAAACCAAGATTTGGACATATACATCCATGGACGATTAGTTGCTGAAGAACGGAATTGGAGCTATTTCGATGGTGGTTTAGAGCAATCGCGACTCCCAGCATTCAGGAACGTAGTAGACTATCGCCCACACCAATTGCGGCGATGAGCGTCAAGCCCTCGATGAACAGCGATCGGCGTCAGCCAATGCCGGATATACTACCGGCATAAGCTAATTGCTCCTTTGCTCATTCCATTGAGATGTAGCTCAGCGACTTACCTTTCTAGAGAGTACAGAATATTTGACAATGCCTCTACTAGTATATACGTTCTGTTCATGGAGATAAAGCCGTAACTACTGCATTGCATGGGGCTGCCGTTTGTTAGATACCCGAAAGGGCAGGTAGGAAACCCTGGCGTGAACCGGATCATCTTGGCGAAAGAGGCAAGTCTACGAATTACCGTTACATCACTCAACTAATCTCCCTTATCATCAGTCCTTTACTGTATATGTAGAGTAACTGTACACAGAACACTGCTTCTGTAGTGTTGATAGCAGGGCCTATGATAAACCCACGGCTTGGTGAACAGTGAACGACTATGAAGCGAATTATTTCACACGGACTTAATTGCCCATACCTACTCCCCAAGCACAGTATGAGGGAAATAAGCACTCCCGAAAAACACTAATTCCGCTATGCCATTCGTGTTGTGTGTTCCATATGATAAGTAGTGATGGTTAGTCCACGCAAGGTTCTCCAGCATATCGTACAGTGGTTACCCGATTGACGGGGAACCCTGGGAAGAACCTCCACACGGATGCATGCGAGCATAAGAGTAGACTATTGGGATGCGCCTAAACCTCGACCGCATGTCCAGTTCAGCTTTCATCCGACAATTCTGACCTCTGCGCCAAGATGGTTTGCTTCAAAGGGGTCCGATGGGCGTCGCTCATCGTTGCCAGCGTACTACCGTGCACGACACTCGCCCTCAACAATCTCCGGGTGCAGATATCCGTGGCCAACAACATCCTTAAGGGCAGCATCGATGGTCGCGTTGTGCTAATGTTCGCACCGAATGGGACCGACCCCCTTGATGACATAGACGTAACGTCGACGCCAAACAAGATGTTCGGCATGAACGTCTTTGACTTTGGCGCGAGGGATACTGTCACATTGTCTGGCGGCGGCCCCAACAATACTGCAACTGGTGTTTCTGGCTTTCCACTTGCTAGCATGGGTAAGTACTGCCCGGAGGCATTCATCCCTCCGACTTAGATGGGGAGTCGAGACTCCATAGTGCTGTTGCGCTGTTCTAGGCTTAGCCACAATTCGCAAATACTAATTTTCTTCTTGTTAGATGATGTTCCAGCTGGTACATACCGAGTTCAAGCCTTTCTGAACCCGTATGATAAAGCCAAGCGCAGCGATGGTTCTGAGGTATACCTCAAATTTCCATGTGGCGACGGTGCGCCCAACGTTGATGGCGTCGGAAGTCTTACTACCCCAGCAATTGACCTTGAAGTACACGGTGGTCCGCAAACCATCAAGCTCGCTTTTGATAGTGTGGTGCCTGCGGAGAAGTTCGTTGGAAAGGAGATCGGAGGGTGTTCCCAGGGCAACTACGCCGATACGGAGCTACTGAAATACGTAAAGATCAAGAGCAAGAAGTTGTCCCAATTCTGGGGCCGTGATATGTATGTTGGCGCGAACATCTTGCTTCCTGCTGGATATGATGCTACGGATAAGCACACCCGATATCCCGTCTTGTATGACCAGAATCATTGGACGGGTGGTGACGGTGCCTACGGTTATTCTTACAACACAGCATTCTCGACCGCATGGGATAAAGGTGTGATTCCGGGTACCAACGGCACCGCTGACCGACCAGCACCCAAATTGATCATCGTCGCCTTCCGCCATGAAGCTCCGTACTACGATGACTCTTACGGAGTGAACACGGCTAATTTGGGACCGTACGGCGATGCTCTCAATGATGAGCTGATCCCGTACATCGACAAGAAATTCAACACTATCGCTCAACCATACGCACGAATCCAGGATGGCGGCTCAACAGGCGGCTGGATCTCGGCCGCCAGTCTCATTTTTCGACCGGATCTCTTCGGCGCTTGCTTCTCGTCCTATCCAGACTCACTGGATTTCCACATGCACCAGGCAATCGCACTGTACAGTAACAAGAACGCATACGATTACGCCAATGGTACGCAGATCGGTTCGATTAGGACATTTCAAAATAATACGGAGATCATTCTAGCGACAACTGCACAGGAGAACCACTGGGAGCTTGTCTTTGGCACTTCTTCGCGTTCTTCATTGCAGTGGGATGTTTGGAATGCCGTATTTGGCATTCAGGGGCTGAACGGCTACCCCTTGGAGCCCTGGGATAAGGTCACTGGTGAGATATACCCAGAGTCAGTGGAGTTCTGGAAGCCAATGGACCTGTCAAACTATATTTCCAGCAACTGGGACAATACAAAAAACCTCGGAGAGGTGCTGCGCGGACGCATCTACATCTACGTTGGTACTCACGACACCTATTACCTAAATGGAGGTGTAGCTGAGTTCGAGAAGAATGTCAATGGCCTCGGAGGAGCCAACTGGGCCAACGTCACGATAACTCCAGGGCAAACGCACGGTGGAAACTACCAGCGTCGTGACACATGGAACTACCTTGAGCTTGTATACAGCTGGATACAAGACCACAGTCCCCAAGGAAAGACGCCCCTGCCTAAAAGGTTCACTCTACCTTCGAGCCGTGGAAACAGGTGGGAAGATGTTGTGCGGGTTGGTGGACATGGAGCTGCATTGAAACGTCAGCAAAACCCTACTATTTCGTATAAGGAGCAGGTGAAGCGCGGTCCAATCATTACCGCAACTGCTGGACGATGGGACCCCGGCGTTACCCTGCAGGCACAATGGGTCGTCAACGGGCGCCCAAGTGGTGCATCGTTTACCGTAAAGCAGGATGAAAAAGTCACATATGCCTCGGCTGCGAAAAGGGGGAGATATGAGCTGAAGCTGCGCGTCACGGGTACTAAACGAAACTATAAGGATGAGACTAGGGAGAGTAACAGCGTCCTAGTAGGAAGATGATATGAAGAGAGGGTGTGCGTGACTTGAGCCTGTTGCATCTTACGTGGCAAAACCCTTCTGGTTAATGATTCCTAGTAGTTACATCATAGATAGTTGTATTAATGTGACCGTAATTAATTAACGATATCCGCACTGATGTGTTCGAAATCGCTCCTTATATCAAACTCATCTTACTATGTTCAGCCACAATGAAATATTATATGCTTTTACACGTCGCTGCTGAAAATCCTTGTAATGAACATGGCACTATAGTATATACTGTAGGAAAAGGAAAGAGTGAGCAACTTGGCATAAAGCGCCAACAGGAATCGAGCACACCCAATTATATCTGTCCACTCGACGATACTCTAGCTGGTAATTAGAGTAGCTCATGCTCTGCTTGGACACATCGACTAATCTGTCTGATCCATTCAAGCCTTCCCAAAATCTTGCTTGAATTGGTACACAAAAAGGTGCGAATGGCTCAAGCACAAGGCCTGTACAATATGGGCTATATCATAGGATTGCAAAAATAGAAGTCTTCCCGATGATATAGTTATGAACGAAGTATTTTTAGTATATAAACTCTCTTTGTCGACATTGGCGAGTCAGCTAGTGGCCATGCTAGCCTAGCAATGAAGACCATTTTGACTGTAAGTACTAGCGTGAATGGGATTCAAGACTACCAGTATAACTTACTTAGCGCTTCACAGCTATCAAACCACATCTCACCCGTATCATGGATGTCGATAATGCCTCCAAGCCACGTGAGAGCCTAGATGCTGACCTGGAGAACCCCATGTCTGGTCCTGGGGAAATTCTCCCATGCTTTTGCAAGGATTATCTCGATCACTTCAGCGCCCTTCGGTTTGTGAGCATAGTGACTTTGATACAGAAGGTTAGCAGCAGTCAGTATAAGTAGTAGTAAAGCGGATAGTAATACTCAATACTAATTCTCGCAACTTCACGCCGTAGGGAGTTGTACCTTTCTCGCAAGGTTTGAGTAGCTCTTCATATGCTGGCGCCATCCATTAAGCACAAAGGTGAGGTATATTTCATGTGTGGGTAGTTCCGTGTCTCTGGTTCTAAGATAACTAGTTAGGTAGCCGAGAGCCTGCCGGACATCCGATTTCCGGGAACATCACTAGTGTCACTTGGCAGTTTCTTTAAATAGATTGGACAGTATCACCCAGCGAGTAACCTATGTCTTATGCCTGTGATATAGTATTATTCAGCGAGCTTGACACAACTGCAGGTAAAGGCACTTCAAGTACGAGATATCTATGTATCCTAGAATAATAGAATCATACCTTTCACGAAGGCTACCATGCCAATTACCTAGTATAACATATACGCCGTAAAACCTCGTTCCCAATACGTACATGGCAAGTGGGCGATTGTAGGGTTTTGCGTCTCTAGTATGTGAGAACTAAGCCTTACTCGTCGCCAAGCCTACCCCCTCAGTCCTTTGGGCTTGGGAAGGTATCCATCCTGCATCGATCCCCTGCTGTCAGCTTCGAGAACATTGGTTGATATACCAGATGAGACGTTGATGGTACTGATCAATCGCATGTTAGCGCATCAATAAGTATGCCCTAAGACTCTTTATCTTTGCTTTGTTTACTCTGCGAACACATATAGCTCAATGCTATAAGCGTCGCACAAGATCAGCGCTTGGTATAGAGGTCTGGGTCCCTCCATACGTAATCAGTCCTATCCGGCGCCTTGGTAACTGCGGCTACCTACCTACGCTAGCAAGTCATGATGACGCTTGATGTGATCCCTACGCTATGTGGGAGGGAGCCTTCTCTCGCCTGGCTAGGCCTGGCTGCGGATATATATCAGTATTGCGCCTCAAATGTTATCGCGCCGTTGCCCAAAACCACCTACCTAATGAGAGAATATCGTGTGAGCCACTATACACCACGGGGTTCTGCATCGGGTTTCACTCCCTCTTTGTTCTTGGCAACGGGCGGCTACAGATGATTTGCTAGGCGCAAAACTGCCCCCAAAAATACGCACCCCGGCCAGTCTGGTGGCACAGCACCAGGTTATCTGAACTGTTAGTGGCTGACTCCAGCGCCCGACAAAGGAAGATCAAGCTGGTCCGTTTGATCTTCTTCTCGCTTCTTTATTCCTTCATAACCCCACGCGCTGTTCCATTCCACGACCATTTCGAGTTCGAGTCGCTCGCTGCGACATCTATTCACGATGGTGCTTCGAAAGAAAGAGGTGTACACCATCATCACGCCAATTCCCGGTTTCATACCCCGTCAGTTGGCGATCGACATACTCCATAGCCATGGTGAAGTCATAACACTCAACCCCCTAGTGCTCAGTCACAAGCAAATCAAAGCACCCCGCGACGCCGCTACCGACGAGTATTTCTCCACATGGTACGAGATCACCGAGCGCGTTCAATTTGTACCGGGGATGGGCAGGTTCGGCTCAGGAAAGATCTCGTTCAATGCCTGCTTCCACGACTTGCCGTGGGGTCTTCAGACTCATGTCTACGCGCCCTTGAACATCGATATGCGCAACAAATATCGCATCGGCGGGAACCAACCAGGCGTCGAACCTCCTGAGCCCGCCGAAATTGGCCTTGCTGAGCTAGGAGTCCCGAAAGACGGGCTGTATTTGAGGGAAGATATTGAAATACGATGCAATATTGCTATGGTGGCGACAGTAAAGGCGCAAATGAAGGCAGCGAGTAAAGAGATGGTGGAGCGTATCATCAAGAAGGCAGAGCTGTTGGACGCAGGCGTATTGCAAGCTATGATCGAGGATGGGAAGATGAAGACGTTCAAACCTCAGAAATATGCAGGTGGATTGGAAGAATCGAGATCGCCGCAGTTGTCGCCCTCACTCCCGTATGGTCAGGGGTCGCCGCAGTCTCCGACCATGCCATACCAAGTCCCACGACCAGTATCTATGCCATATCAGCAACATAGTCGCCCTGGTACTTCAGGCTCGATGGGGTATCCATCTCATTGGCAGGCGCAACAGCAGATGATTGATGAGAACAAGCTAAGTCATGTTCATGCAGAGCTACCTCATAACCACTCCGCAATACCAGGGAGCCAGGCCTTTCCAATGGAGCTACCTGGCGACTTCTATCATCCTCAATCGTCGCCACAGCCGTCCCCAACAAAGCCGCTAGTGGGGCGCAATTCACCGAACCCTGCCGCTTCTTACTCTCCCGACCCAAATGGCCAGCGGTGGTCGCACCAGCCAAATCAGGCGACGAAGACCTCGCGACCGACCTCTTATGCCTCTGACCCTGGCATTATGAACCGTGCATCGCCTGGGCCCGACCACAAGGCCTACGCCGCCGAACTAGCGACACATCGCGAGACGTCCGAAGAGCACAGCTCCGATAAGTCTGGGGGCCGAGGAAACGGGTATCGCGCATTTAGCTATAATTACAATCCAGCAGACTATGCTAGAGCGGGTCGTTAAGACCCGAATCTGGATTAGGGTTGATGTACGATGGGGAGTTGTATATTATTTGTGGAATCGCTAATGCGGCGTAGTCGAGGAACTTTTGACAATGGTGGAGCTACGATACTCAACGGCGCAGTTGGCGTTTTCGAGTCTTGATACCTTATTACGGCGGGATAAAGGGATCGAATACTTACGTAGGTCACCCGGATTGAAGGCGTTTTCATTTTGATCCTGAGCACCTGAGGGTGATATTCTTGTTGGTCAATTTAGATGTTTTTCTGTTTGGTCAATGGCGCGTACAAGCTGCCAGTATTCTTGAACAGTGTATATATTTAACCATTTTGCAGCTCCAATCGATGGACAGTATTATACCGTTGAACTTTTGCGAAGTACCATTTCTCAGACTATTAGTACAATGTACGTTCAAATATCGATAGACATAAGATGAGAAAGGAGGTTCACTTGCGTCGGTACGCGCCTGGCCACCATAAGTTCATCAACGCCATTCACTAGCAGATGTGCCGAAGAACTGTAGTTGTGAGAAAAATACACTATACACTATACTGATCAACTATTGTGAGCACCAATCCACTGAACCACGGTCAGATTAATCCGCACGCTTGACGCAAAACGGATTTGGCGTGAAAATGCCGTAAGGATCCGCTGCCTTCCTGATCTTCCGAAGCTTATCATACTTGGCTTGGTCTTCGTAGTAACAGTTCCAAACAGAATCGAGGTTCCAGTCTCCGTAGGATCCCCAGAGGACACGACGGTCCTGCTTCGAGAAATTACCATTAGGGCCAATAGCTTCCTCGTCATTCACCTTCTGCCAGTCTTCCGCTCGTGACTTCGTATCGGGGTTACTACAATTTTCTATTAGTCACGGACTTCTGGGGAGTGCGCAATGGGCCCAAGCCATGAGAAATAGATTGAGATGGGCTCCGGCTTTGAAGTAATAGAGAGAGGAGGGAGCGGAAGATCCTATGTTTGCACTTACTGAAAGCAGTCCATCGTGCAACCTATGCTAGTGTCTCGCCAACTGTACGCAGTACCGTTGCCCGCATTGCGTGTGAACATGGAGTTCTTGCCACCAAAGCATTGCAGCTGCGCTGAGAGCCAGCAGCGATTATGCTCCGGCCTGACGATCGCGTCGATGCGATTCACCACCCAGTCGGCCCAGCCGTCCTTAGCGAGGGTGCGCGAATTGGTGGTATAAGTGCGCTTGACGTACGGCTTTTCGAATTCGCGCACGTTGCGGAAGATCCAGTCGCCCGTCAGCTGGGACATCGGCTTCTCCTCTACATCGTTGTCCCCGAGGATCCAATCCGATCCTTCTTTAATTCTATCGAACCACGACATGTCGCATTCGTCGCCGCTCTCAAACGGCACCCACTGCGCGTACACGATAATCGTTCGAGGCCAAGCGATGACGCCGTTATCGCCGTATAGCTCGGGGTGCTTACGTGCCATGACCTCGTCAAGACCTGGCCATAAGTCGAGAAGGGGAAAGGCTGAACTTAGAACACTAATGCAGAGGTCATAGTTCCGCGGAAAGTTGTCGTTATCGGACATCTCGACGAGGATATTTACGAGACGCTTAAGCGTCTCGGTATCGTAGAAATACAATGCCTTCATCCCTCTCGAGCCGTTGTAATCCTCATCTTGGTGCACTTGAATCGTGAAGTGCGTTAGCACACCGAAGTTGCCGGGGCTCCCTCCGAGAAATGCCCAGAAGAGATCAGGGTCGTTAGCTTTGGTGATCTCTTTCGAGTTTCCATCAGTGTCGATGATCTCCAGGGACAGGACGTGATCTCCGAAAAGCCCGAAGCTACGAGCCAGTTGTCCGTAACCTGGTAGCATTATGATGTTAGCTACTGCAAGAACTTGATCTGGCATAAACCGGGATTCCTTACCTCCAGTCTGGACATGCCCGCCGAGGCTAGCAATTATTTTGTCAGTATCTTTTCTTTCTAGCTCAATCGCGTGTTCGGAGTCATGCTGTGCTTGCCGCCGTTATTGGTTGGTAGCAAGTCAGCGTGTTTCCACGTCTACTTACTGGACTTCAGTACACTGTCCATGAGGGACAAATACTTTGTTATCCGTCACCCAGGCGTTAAACTCCCCGAGACTCCAGCTCACACTCGTTCGAGCATAGGCTTTCCCGTCCTTGCGGAAAATCGCACGATCATCCGGACCTTTGAAGGTATCCTCTAGATCTAGCTGGATGTTGGGCGCACTCGTTGATGACGCTCCGCTATACTGATGACCGCCAGTTTTGATTGCAACGGCTACACCGTTCTCTTTGGCATGCTTCAGTGTGAGTACGATGTCTTCCTTGGTCTCTGGCCTCACGATGAGTGCTGGGTTCAGATCGCGTTCAACACCATAAGTCGAAGTCGCGTATTGATACTTGTTAAGGTCGAAGTCCGACGTACCCGGGAGAAACTGTGTTCCCGTGATACCAGCGATCGTGGCCATCGTCGAGGAATTTGCTGTTGCCGTAGGGAAAAGTTGGCCTAATGTTCGTCGTAGTGTCGAAAGAATGCTCCCCATATCAACTGTGGGGACAGATTGACTTTCAATTCATTATTGAACTGTTACACTCGTTGTATATCCTCAGTTTCGTCACACCGCATCCCATCTTAATATAGGCCCAGACAGTCGACTTACGGGCTGGCCGGTCGGCCATCAGCTTACGTTGTGGCATGAGTAATGTTATGGTGCCATGAGATGATCTGAAGCTGACCATTGCTTTTGCCAGCGTGCCACTCATTGGCCTCTGGTCCTGAGAAGAGGCGCTTCATAGCTCAGCTCATAGTGTACGTATTACCCACTCGGAATTATCCGTTGGTGACCGATAGAGTGGGTTCATGGACATCTTGCTTGCATCGCAGACCGGTCCAGCTGTAATCAGGCTGATCTAAGAGCCCTAGGGCTACGAAGCTACGAAGGCGGTGGGCGTCTTCAAGCCTCGTGACACTTGACACTTCACTAGTAGAGCTGACGTACCTGGGCTTGCTGAGAAGTGGTCACGAACTAGTCGCACAGACCCCAATAGCGTCGACCAGTCTCAAATAGTGAGATAGAAAGTCTTCCCCTCGCAATGTGAGCCTTAGTTCCGACGCAAGAAGACCTAGTATTACTAACTGTGCTGCGTCACTGACATACTTGGACAGTGCCGTCGTATTATGAGCAATCATGAAAGCGGATGATCATTGCACGTTGACGTTGTGCCATTCCGAGTTGGTGCTCTCGCATAGGCCGAACAGCGCTGTCTGGTGGTGTCGTAATTAGTTGGCGTTGAAACGGCCACCACCAACGTCGAATGGAAGACATGGCGGCCGTCAAATGTAGATTTCCATGTTTAAGGCTTAAGCCAGCGGTAGTGTTCGGCTTTGACGAGCCGCAAGCGACGTGTCACCCGGGCGCCTCTTGTGTAGCTTGAGATTCGATGAAACCCCCGATTGCTACGGACAGTGCGTATTTGCTGGATTGAGAACCGCAAATTTATCTACTACACTACAACGAAGCTTAACACGATTCGTTGAGCCGTGGTTGAAGCTGCAGTATGAGAAGATCTTCAGCAGAGCCCCAATATACGCACTGCTACCCTGCAAACTCCGTAGATAATATCAGCCAAGAAAAGTGGCTCAGCTGAAATGGTCGCGAGTTGTTATAAGCATAGTGTCGTGTAACTCACCATCACGGTTTTCGCTGGTGGTAACCTGACAATATGTAGGGCAGGTTTGTTGTAGTCAGAGCCTTACTACCATATTATTGCAGCATCGAAGTTCATCTACTAATTCTCCAACACCGCTGAGAGGATACGCGCATTAAAGCCAACGATTAGTTAGCATAACCCAGGCTCTATACAGTTGGCTTAGGGTAGAGGCCACCAGATATTCCCTGAATTTGCACGCTTACATCGGTCCTGTTTTACATAGTGACTTGCTAATTGCATTGCTGCACCAATTCTTTTCTGTGTTCTCTATTGACGTACCAGTCCAGTCGCCCAGAGGTGCTGAGCCCTCTTGGTAGGTCTGCTAGCGTCTTACCGCAACAGTTCTTTCACGGCTCATCATATGCTCTGAGCATCGGATCGTTAAGCAGTCTCTTCATTGCGCCACTTTCCAACGCAAGATTGACGTCAAAGTCGCCGGTCTCCGCAACATCCATGAGTTGCCTTCATACTCAAGGTCAGTAAGCGCCAAATTGGAACAATAATATGTTTGCGAGGGCAAGCAAGAAGAAATAAAAAGGACCGGATCCCGAGTCGCCGATGGGGTTTACCCCACTGAAACTAGAGAGCCGCGGAGGAGAAGCACTCACAGCAAACCATCCATAAATGGCATTTGAGCCTGCACATACCGAGCCACCCCAGTACCGCCGAAGTCTACTTCGTAAGCACGCGCTCGTGCCCAAGAAGTCACAAGAACGTGTCGCGAACCAAGGAAGCCCTGCCATATACGCTGGGGGCTCACTTCATGAGCAGTGTGGTAGATATGATCCGAGACGGCTTGAGGAGTAAACAGAGACAGCGTATGCCGAATAGCACCGGCAACAGCACCAATCGTCGAGGTAACCACGTCGGCTCCTGTCTTGGCCGTATATGCTAGCAACAGAGGGGACCCGACGAAGCTGTCCGGCAGTGGTGGTGATACCCGGCTACGTATTCCCAATGTTACATTCAGATAAACCTGCTCTTGCAGATCTTCCAGCTGGCGAGCGCGATTCACCAAGATCCACAGATGCGCGAGGAGAGCATCCTGTCGCGAGACCGTTTGACGCTGCAGATCATCCGGCAAGCTTTCCGTCGCGGCAATCTTCATCCTTTCCACTTCAGCTCTGCTAAAGCGTATCTGCATATTGTCTACTGGGGCGCTTTGATCCCAAGTCGGCCAGGGAGGGTATGTTGAGGGGCTAAGTTGGATCCGGGATAATTCCTCTGCGGGTGGCTTCGTCGCATTCGAGGATGTTGTGGCCCAAGCTGGATACCCCGGGGCGTCCGTTGCCCACCAATCGAACCGGTGCATCGGCAAGCTACGAGCTCTTGCCATCCTCTCGGCATCCGGCTCAGGAGCTCGAGGGTCAATATGAGCATATGCATCAAGCCTTGCAGGGTCGAATAACGGCCTCGACATGGCGAGCTCCCCCGCTGTCGTTTCGGCGTGGTCGGCGCGAAACAACAGCCGCGACCTCTCTGCCCAAGAGTGCATGAAATGAAGTAGACATGTCGCATCTGAAAGACAATGTGTTATTTTCATGCTTACGGCGAAGCCACCGCACTGCAACTTGTCAGCCCTGCCGCTCGGAAGTCAAGTATCGGACTGTCCCAGGACGTCGCTGCGACTTCTCAGGAAGCAAAGTAGAAGTATAGGAGCCGCTCACTTTGAACGCGGTGAGCTGGACAGCTGCCGGCGGAAGGCCCATGTACTTGGCAAGATTTGAGAATGCAAGCGTAGTGTCTGGGAGAAAATCAGATTGGTGGAGGCTGGAGATATCCCATATTTTCTTCGATGTAGAGCGCTCCAGTACGCTGGGGACTATTGCATTGAGTTCTCTACTGTGCTCTGCAATTACCAACTCCACGCCGGGGTCATCTGAGGAGCCGTAAGTTGTTATGGGCCTACCAACATAGCGGAGGTTGCTAGAGCCTTCAACATCCTGCTTCGTTGCCCATCGAAGTTGGCCTGCGTAATGAGGGTAGTCGTCAAGGGTCTCGGAAAGTGCTGTGGTACCAATTTAGCGATATACTCACGATGGAAATCTTACAGCGCCACCGTTTAGTAAGACCAACGAACCTAACTCAAGGCGCTCAAAGACGACAGGGTCATTTGTGTTGATCCCATCCGTCCTATCGTAGAACCATATAGCACCACAGCTAGAGAATCGTGCGACTGAAGCATCCAATATTGACAATTGAGTGACGGTGACACTCTGCGGTTGATGAACAGGGAAGACTCGTTTGACGTTTCGCACACGGCGCTCATTTGTTGCGTCCATGTCGTCGACGCTCCTCACTGAGTAGTCAAAGCGGTGGATTTGGGCGAGAAGTCACCATGATTAAAATCGGACTTATAGCAAAGAGTCACCACTTTAAGTATATGTTCTGTGGCAGAAGGTACTGTCTTAATTCGGCTCGCCGTTCTTTGTCGCGGCATCATTCATTATGATTCATCGTCATGCGCCCCACTGCCCCTCCAACAGTCCCCAGGTGCACACCAATTACTGGAAACCGCCGAGACAAGAAATCAGAAGTTCTAGGTATAGCATTGCCAATGACATGGGGTTTTTTTCTCGCTGCAATTCTAAGTTTCCCAGGAGAGAGAAGGCGCAAATATGTTAACAGCACTCCCCTCCTCGTCAGGTAGTCCGGCGAAACACGCATGACACATCTGTCGGAGAACAAATACACGTAAAAGGGCCCCGGCAGAAAATAGATGAAAAATTTTGAGAATTAATGGAATCTCACCCTATTTATTATTGGTATGCATTTTCAATTGAATGCGGCGTGTTTTCCTATACCAGCACACATAATGTCAGCCTGCCGAAATAGTACAATTGGCGGGTGAACCTTTACGCCAGCGCGCATATCGGTTCAAGATAGCATCGAGAGTGTTACAGCCAAGCACACCATAACCGTAGTTCGTAGCTGGGAAGCGATCTTCACTTCCTCCACTTGCATATCTCTTGCTCTGATCTCCTTATCTATGCCAGCACAATTTCAAGCTCGGCAGTTTTTCTACGAGCACCCAATTCATGTATAATTGGTGGGGTTTCTTGACTGACGAGAAACGGGTCGAAGTATTGCTGCCCTTGATCTCCTGGTTGATCTGGACGGACATGTGAAAATTGTGTTGTGGAATTTAATCTTCGATGGCGGTAGCGGCGCAACAATAAGAATATCGCAGCTGCAACAATAAAAATTGCTGCTAAGGCACCAATGATCAAGCCACCGATAATCCCACTCTCGTTCATGGTGTGAGGTGTGTTGGTAGGATCATGTGGTTGTATAGTGCTTTTGGGCGTCGGCTAGGTAACGTATATTAACGTGCGTCCCTGTTTCCAATGTGATGGGTTTATAATTTTCACGGTACTATACATAGCCGTTGCAGATGGTCAAATTTCCGACTTGGAAATGTTACAGCCTTAGGTGGTGTTGTGATATAGTGCTACATTCTCTGCACCGGAGCGGAAAAGAGAGGATACAAGGTTGAGAGAGGTAAGAACGTACGGATGTGAAAGTCGTCGAGGTGAAGTCGGTAGACTGATAGCGCACTTGGATTGAATAAGCATTTATAGCATTATTCTTGCCGAAGGTTTGTGTGACACGCGACGTAAAGCCGTCTGATACTGCGCTCACGATCAGATCAACACCCGTCGTGGGGACACGTGACACACATCCTTGTGTCATCTCCCACGGATAGTTGAACTTTGTTTGACATATGTAGTCTCTCTGCCTATATTTATATTAACATATTGGTTTCCGATTGAGCTATATGCTTTACTGATCAGTAGGATGCAGGCGTTGGGTCACATATTCATAACTTGGGCTGAGCACGGTGAACACCTACGTAGGACAGCATGTCAACACTGTTTCTTCGACTGTGCCTGCGCGGTTTGTTGACTGACACGGCGGGGTAAAGCCAGATGGACAACGTGCTGGCGAGTAATATTGTTCTGTATGAGCAGTATAGCTGCCGGGATAGCAGCTAGTTTGCTCTGATGGACCTTGCAGCAGGTAACGCGGCTTGTAATCCTGATCCTCGACTGAAGTCTGAATGTAATATATGTCGTTAAGTCTGCTTGCGCATTCTCCCGTGATCATGAAGTTGGTCGGGAGTGGTCCTAAGTTATTCATCATGCCTGAACAGGGTACGATAGAACTCGAAAGCGCCACTGCTGTGTCCTGTATAAAAGTGACGACCCTAAGTTTAGCTTTGTACTGTGAGATAACGAGGCTTCCACCCGGACGGCGTCCAAGTTGTAGAAATGGATCTATAGTATTCATAAGACTTTGTAGAGAAGTAAAGACAACGCAGTAAATAACAAGCGGAAAATTCTGCCTGGTAAAAATTTCGCCTGGCTACATTTTGGCTCGGATGTGGCTAACCGGACCTCCTGTTTCGCGTTATCTTTTAGCAATCAGAACAGAGAAAGTAATTCATCGAGGAATCTAATACGGTCAATGTGCTCTTGTTTACTATAGGACCTCCTCGTTTGGTTGCAGATTGCAGTTATGAGATGCTGGGGGTTACAAGTTAGTTAGAGGGCACACTTGGGGGCATGATTTGCTAGATAGTGTGGAACTTCGGAGTCACCGGATTCGAATCTCTCGTCAGTGTTACTTTCGACACCTCATAATGTTACACATTATAGAAGGAAAATCGCAGTAATACTCGAATGATCCTTCGACGAGACTGATGATCGACATTGGGCAAGGCAAGCGTGTTCTCGTTGCACCACTAATACTTTCTAGGTGTGCTGGAAAGATTACAAATTTTCCCAGATCAAAGAATTGATGGGACTCCAGATAAGACTGAGAGATGATGGAGAGAATGTGGCCGAATCTGGCAGCCCATAACCGGTCGGCCCTGGATTTCATCTTCGCGTATCGGGGCTACAAATGGTACGTATGAGCTGTGACTTACTGATGAACTTATGACATCTTAGGAAAGCTTACGCATGAGATAATAGTGCTATAGCCCTGAAAGGGGATAAGTATACAGCTACAACATGGTCAAACTGATTCGAAAATTTTAGGGATACTGACGAGTGTCAGAGTGAGAGTAGGTGTCAATGAGATGGTCACATTGGGGGATGGGGGGCTTTACCTCAGGTGACATAATTTGATCATATGTCGGCCAATTCACAGACCTCCAGAAACAGCGCTTCAAATCAATTTGCGTCTCGCCCTAAAATTGTCATATATCTAGTCATCGATCCCACGAGGCTCGTTAATACGATGCGATGCTACTCTTTCCTATCGGGGACAGTATCTGGAACTCACTGCCAATTTCTCTTGGTTGATTTAATAGCCTTATGAATGGGTCCTGTACCATTCAAGCCGGATATCAGACAGCCGAACTCTTCATAAGGCTCGGCGTTGATCCTGATATCTCGGTTCACAGCTTGAGCAGGGTTCAGTGCGATTTCTCCCAAGCGCCCTCTTCTTCCTTTCCCTTTTTTTTTTGTTTTGTTCTTTTGCTTTCGGCTTTCAAGACGCAAACTCATTGGAACAGGAATGTTGCGGTAACAGTTCAGTCAAAGGTCTTCTTCTGAGTAGGGTATTGTTGGTAAAATACTTGATATATAGGGCATGCAGAATGCTAGGGCTATGACGCTGACTATATACTTCTTAGTTCCGAGGTTGTGATCGGTAATATTAGCCTGATGAATTTGGGGCAGTACGTTACTCACGCTACCCCAATCTCAGCTTTAGAGATAGTTTTCGCCTGCGACCAGCCCATATCTACACAGGGGTAAGCAGGAAGGTCGTGTGACCAAATCCTACAGACGAGCCTACAGACAAGCCCGTCTTACGACGGGTACTCCACGCAGGCTAGAACGCGGGAGCCGTGAAGATAAAAGACTGGGCTGTGCATGCATAGCCCCCGATGCATCGCTCGCAAACGGGGCGCTGCTATAGGTTAAAGGGAATACGTCACATTGGGGGTTTTGCGATGCGCGCGAAGGTATATGCAATCTTGCGCTCGCCACAGGAACAGCAAGCTTCGTGTAGGCCAAAATTGCACGATCAACTGCTCCGTTGACCATCGGAGCTTGAGCGTTAGTCTAGTCAGCTGACCGCAGCTAGGGAGATCTGCAATCTTCCATACCCTCGCAAATTGCTGCCCATCGTCTCATCACCTGCAATCAAGTGATCTCTAGTTCATGGGGAGCTGAAAATAGCAGCATGCGAGGCTTGGGTAAATACTTGTGGAAATACTATGAGATTATAATCTTGACCTGAACGTCGAATCTCTGTTGGTATAGACGTGTCCATACTTGTGTTCCAGTAATTACATAAGTTTCCTCTCCTATTACGGGATACCCATGTCTCTTAGTCTGGCTATTATTTGGTAATAATTTTAGGTACCTAGGTATGTTACGTAAAATGAATTAGACGCCTAATGAAGCCGTAGCGTCGACGCTTCGCCGACGAGTAAAGATAAGCGACTTGATCACGAACTCCTGTGCAGAGCACTCGTCGGGCTCGTCATCGGAAGCTGGGCGCCATTGGATGACGGGGTCGTCTTTTCTTTGTGATTCGTGTGCATTCGGTTGATCATGGAGCCAGGACATGCCGAGCTCATCATCATAGCCGTATTCGCGCGCGCCGCGCCATCGTACGGTCGATTCCTCCTCGCCGTTCCACTCAAGCTGTTTCCCTTCGTTAAGAGGGAATGTCCACAGCTTAGCGCACTTTACGACCGAGTCTAACTGTTCCTCCTTCATAACGTATGTCTCGAGGGCCAATTCGAGAGTCTGTAAGTCCGGCCAATACTCTGCAAACTGCATACCCCACCGCCCCTGCTGCTCGAACTCGTCGAGGTCAAAGTCGGGTTGTCTCCCCTCCCTGCGCGCTTCATAGCCCTCAAGCATCGCGGAGCTCGTCTCACGCCGATCAGTGACGTTTATCATAGGCTCGAGGCGTAAGGACTCATGTGAGTTGTGAACTCCGGCTTCAGGTGACGAGGTCCAAGCCCACCAATCTGTGCGGGACATGCGAAGTGTGAGACGTGTGATTTTCTTGCCCATGAAGATGCTTCTAATTAGGGTATTTCGGGTCTCGGTAGCTCCGGGTGGTAGTAATATATCACCAGCTGGTGTTGCCAGTGCTTTGGCCGGGGCAAAGGATGCATACCCCGCGAGCGTAAAGCCACGTGCTTCATGCCCTGCGTGTCGGCCTTTATTGCCCGATAGACGAGATATTCGCTCGACGGAGCCTGTCATATATCAGCTGCTGAACACCTATACACGGCTGGTTGTAGGACCGCGATATGACTTACCGCCTTCCAACATGAATTGCTGTACGTTCATGTCTACCGAAGTGACATTCGCAAATTGCCAAGGCCTTAGCTTACGGCACAGGCGCAGGTTCGAGGGCGTGCATTGTAACGGGTTATCCGGAGGCACGACGTCCGGGTGTCCGTCAAATACGACCATAGGATTGACATGAAAAGGTACGAGAAATGTTTCGAGGTATATGGCGCGACACGTGAGCAGAAGTTCAAGGGCGATCCGCTGAGGTGCCGCCTGGCCAGGACGCGCATACGGCCTATCTAACGGGTATAACGTATCGAGGTCTTCATAACTCATGAGAGCATAGTCCCAGATCAGCTCTCGCAGCTCGCCTGGCAGCTTCGCAAATAAGGGGCAACCTAGTTGCTGGTCCACGGAGCTAGGATCATCGAGAATTCGGACGGCGAGAGGCAGCTTATCGACCATCCGGCGAGCTGCTGCTGTGGTTGCTGCTGCTCTACCTCTCCCTGCCAAGTCGCTCGTGCTTGTCGCGAAACCGTGATTTTGCCCGTTATTTGTGTCCCTGCCCTTTGAGTGGCCGCGGTTGAGCCGCCGCAGCACGTTTGACGTCACCGCCCACGTCTTGATTCCCATGCCGAATGAAATGATATCAAGCATGAGAAAGTTTGGATTTCTCGCCTTCGCTATTGTTTTCGTGATGTTCGGTTAGAGGTTTGAAAAGAGTAGGTATCGAAGCAAGCTGTTTAAAAAAGACTGAACGTAATAAGAATGTCTGTGCTATATGCCTGCTGCCCAGTGCTCTCCCTGGGGTCTTTATTTGAAATGGGCTTGTTCCGGACACAGGGGTTATAGGCTGGCAAGGTATGAATGGGTCCGGGACTGGGACCTTGTATCGGAATTGGCTAGATTTGCGGGAGGGGGCCGCATGAGCTCATATTGTTATGAGCGGGTGCTACGACATTTGCGTTAGGTATTCGCCTGTCTGTATGCTTGAGTTACACTTTTGAGGGGCCACGGGAAGCGAAGACCCGAAGGCGCCTCTCGCGCCAATGTTCCCAAACCAGAGATTCTGACCGGACATAAAATCTAGGACTTGCTTGGCCTCTCTCCAACTCAAGCTAGTGACTTCAACCCAGGCTTGCAGCCTGCAATGCGAAGCTGGGGAGAAAACGTGAGGACCCTGAACCGACATTAGCCGATGGGGCAGTGATCTTCAATCTCAACAGAAGACAATTTGATTTCATTTTTGGTCCCCAACTTCATTAGCAGAGCGCTAGCATGCAGGGTTCGACAGTCATTAACCCAACTACGTATGTTGGAACACCGACATTTCACTTTACAAATGCAAGAGACACTAACATTTTAAGTATCACAAATACTAGTTCTGATTTGAAGTGGATTAATTAGCGGTCTTCTCTTGCGTATGCACTGAGACTTATGGCCGCTAGAAAGTGATTGGGTAAACGGCGTAAGTGATCCTAGTCGGGCGGCCCCACGAACATGCCTAGCGAGGCCATATCTTACCACAAATGTTTAGCCTCGGGTGACAATTCAATGACTTCATGGCATGGGGGCGAGAGAACCAAGGAAAATTAAGCAAGCAAATGGCTTTAAATCGAATGTTGATAGTCTGCTCTGGGTATGACACAAATCATAGCCTATATGAGGGTCACGAGGACTTTGTAGATGTATGACGTTTTACGTCACCCTGAACTGTCTACGTATGTGCACAGCTACACTCAAGGGTTGACCGTTGCAGTAGCGAAACCAACAACAAGCCGCTCTAGCACATACCCAGGCATGGTTCGAAGGCCGACGTGACAATACTACGTATCGAAGCACTTAAGATGATACTCTACGTACATAGCTACAACTGCTTTCTATTGAAGTAGTGGCTATCCGTCTTGCCTCATTACCTATCTCTGTGTTTGTACGCTCCTCAAGTGGCAAATAGGGTCAGCCGTATAGAAGAAGTGAAAGTGTCATTTTTGTTGGCCCCGCTACTGAACTTGCAAAGCTCCTAGGCCAGGATATGTGAAAAAGGCTCCGCAAGCAGGGCTAGATCTGCAACGGCAGGCTTTCCGTCATACTAGCGTAACATTGAAGGGGAATTTTGATTATTGAGTGTCGGCAAACAAGAATTTGGAACCCCTCCCGGTACTGCCCCTTCTATACGATGCCCGCAGGCGAAGCGCATCCCTACCTACAGTAGTATAGTGTAGGGGAAGATACTGGGGAAGTTGTATGCGACCCTTTTTCTGAGCATGTGCAAGTTGAGATATCTAGGCTTCGGCAGTCAAGCAAAGCTATTCAATCGCTGTATGAGCTGTTCAGCCTGCACGGGCCGGACCGCAGCTAATGATATGTTGTGCTACCCATACTCACCACGGTACCGAGGGTACCAACCTGTCACTTGAAACTGTACTCACCACGTGCAATGACGCCTCATTACGGCGTTTGAGGAGCAACCGGGATATCCCGCTTGGTGTTAGTTCATTTCTGTAGTGGTGTGCAGTCGCCCAATGCTATTTGAGTATAGTCTTACGATTTACAGACCTCCAATGTTGGGGCCGTGAAGCTAGCGGTAGCTGAGAGCGGGGATTATAAGAAATGTGACTGCATTTGTAAGATACTGCAGTCACTCCTTACGTATAGCTCGGCGTGCCAAGCTACGCTACTATCACACGTAATAGAGAGGCTCAACTGAACTCACGACCAATGACTGAACCCGACGTATCCTGCAGCCCACGCGCTAACATGGTTTGGACAACTGTTGATCGGGAATAGCTTATATAGTATCAAGATGCCAGTCGCAGACGGTCTATACATCACCAATACAACTACTTTTCTCTCTGCCCCAAATTTCTTGTGTTTGGGGACATAGTATCCCCATTTCAGCATCGCAGATTTCGAGATCTTTCAGAGCCCGAAAAGAAATAGACTCACCGCAAAGCGTCAGCTTGAGGAAGTATAGGCGCTGTGAGCAGAAGGCCTTGAACGAAGATACTAGATCTGCAACACTTACACTGAAGCCTCAAGAGGGTCTTTGGTTGTAGGCTGCATCTTGGTAGGTGGCATAGTGCTCTCCCGGGGTGACTTGCAGAAAATTGGAGTTGAAATCGTTCGGTCTCCGAGTCGCCTCCCATACGATCAAGGTCCTGTTTGATTATTTTTAAAAAAATATATATAAATCTGTTAATAGCTCTGCGCAGCTTTAATTGTCTAGGCTATAGGTCTCCAATCTGCTGGCGGCGCGATGCGTCGCCAATTTAGCGACAAGTCGCTGCATTCTTTCAACAGCTTGGGAATGCTCTGGAGGAGCGGTTCGAGACTATCGACAAAGGCGATTTTGTTCTTGGGCTGCCTTAGCAGAGCACCGTCAGAGTCATCGCTTCTAAATTTAAATAAGATGCCGAGAGCAGAATGTATCTACCTCGACGTGATAATTGGATTTTTCATTCCGTAGAAGTACGCTTGCGTTGTTCACGGGATTATTGGTTATTAGAACCCGGGCGATACACGAAGACAATCTCTTCGTAGACCCCGTAGTGACCCCGATCGCCAACCGGATACTGCAATGAGATCTTTCCAGAAGCTTCAAACCCTATTTTCAGATAAAATGGTGCGGCATCCAAGGTGCTCTCAAGGTAGCCCGGTATACAGTCCCTGTTGCACTGCTCTATCCCCCAACGAACCATCATTGAAGCGGCACCTCTCCTTTCATGCGCCGGGTCTGTTCCGATGAACGTGAGACCTAGTTATAAGTATGAGTGTTCTGGAATGTATGTCACAACATGGGGAGGTCGGTCTTCAATTGTCCAGAAGACTTACGGTAACATGGGTCTCTCCCCATTGCTTGTTCCTGTCCCTCTTCGGCGGCCCTTCCCCAACTTTCGAGTATCTTCATATTTGTCCCTGGGGGCCATATCCAAGCTGTTTCTTCGTATTCTTCGTCTCTGTTGATAGGGTGCGACCATTTAGCAAAAGCGATAACTTGTCCTTCCTGAGCTTCTTGCCTGCTGCACTGGCCGGGGACTCGACACTCATAACTGCTTGCCGCTTCTGCTCCCGTCACGATTGGGACGTCAGAAGCAGGAGGAGTTTCGCGGACCACAAGCACGGTTATTTTTGGGTCATCGATATCGGCTAGTGCTTTCAGCCGTATGCTCTCTTGCAATTCTCTACGCACGTCCGGCGTAGGGAACTGAGCGAGCAGCATAGAGTTTGATGCAAAAGCCGCCAAGTGTATTTCGGAGATGCGGTCGGCGTCAGCCGAGACCGCGGGGCAGAGTTTCAGGGGCATTTGTTACAATCCACTAACGGCTTTTAATGACAACGACGTTCGACAACTGAATAGAGCCCACGTTGATTGAAATAAAGGAAAGGCCACGATTAAGAGAGAAGGACCTTAATAAAGTAATAACCCAGGCAATTATTTAATGGCCTCACACAAAGCTGGTTGTAGAGGAGCTATTTCCCACGATCGTTTTAGGGATAGGATGATTCCTCTGTAAGAGCTGATTCGGAGCATGAATGTCATCTTCATGAAATTGCGCTGTAAATCAGATTCGCTCTTATCGATAAGGGATAGCTTATGATGATATAAATGATCTTGTCTCGCAGCTATTACCAAAACTAATGCACCTTCCGAGGAAGTAGTCATGTCAAATCGATTGTCACTAGCCCAGGATATAAGAGATTGTAAGCGCATTTCAATTTTGTGAGTCTGGCCCAAAGATTCTGCGTGAGGAGTAGTCTAGTGGAGAGACTGTATGGAGTAGAGACACTCGAGCGCTTGGGCCGGTACCAAAGCAACCAGCTCAGCTGTCCTACTCATATTCCAGGGTTTCCAGGCGAGTAATGCAAGGGGGATGGGTTATTCCAAGGCCCAACAGCGTCTGTGCCATGACAAGCTGTGATAGAGGCTTGCCAAGGCTCAGCTGTCTGCGCTTAATTCCGGATTACGCATCGATATCAAGGGTCGCCATGCCAGAACATCTAGTAAATAGATCGTTCGATGCCATCGCCTCAAAAGCATATAAGTCACTGGATTCCCTAGCGAGAGTTTGAACAGTTTGTTTCAATGTCTTCGTGTACTAAGCGTACCTGATTTAGCTTGGAAAGATGAAGCTCCTCTTATCAGTTACGATGGCCCATCTCGGAGTTACATGGGCGTTACCATCTCAGTTAGGGACTAGAATCTATATTCCGTGCCCTAATAATCTTTACGATACTGCATACTGCTGCTCACAGGGCCCTCTGGGTGACTACGTAGAGTATGTTCCTATCCTTTAGTTAAATCATTTCCCCTTTTGTGCACTAAGTACTATACCGGAGCATAAACTGACGTCTGGTATTGAAAAGCTGTGCATCCCGTAAGAAAATCTCGATCATGATATGGCCTCTTACACCCTGACATACGAAACATTAGAGATATTGATTAATGTTGTCCGTCTAGCCGCCCTACCTACAACCAACGCCGCCGATTTCCAAAATCAATGCGCTTGGATCGGCCAAACTCCCCTCTGCTGCGTTCGTCCCCTAATTGTAAGTATCTGGTTATGTCCACGTTGGTTCCTTAAGAGGCACTCCTGATATCTGTAATCATAGGGTACACCAGTGGTCTTCTGCACCGACCCGCTGGGCTTGGGACCATTCGGAGTTAAGTAGGAATAGGGCTGCTTGTATAATCCGCCATTATGACCAGTTATAATCAGTTATAAGCTCATAAATATTAGTATTAACCATACAACACGAAATGGGCTCGGTCATTCAGTTGCTGGTCTGTAGGGAATGTACTACAGTTCTGGTTTGACCAACGGTTTTGAGTAACTGTTTGATGCGTGTGCTAGGATTCCTGAGGTTACAAGGATATAATACAGTACTTTCACTCAATTGTATGATCCCTGAACTCTATCTCCAGGTACTGAAGACGTTGCTATCTAGGAACAGAGGAGTGAGTGAAAGACCTAGAAAAGAGAAACTCCGTGTAATATATACTAGAACCGAGTGTTAATGGTCATCCTCATCCACTCATCTCAAGAATATCCTGGATAGCCTCAAGCGCCGCCTCAAAATCAGCGATTCCCTGCTGACCTTTTTCAACAACAGATTTATAGTGTTCGAGGCGATGACTTCGCGACGACCGTAGTAATCTCGTGACTTGATCGTGAGCTGTTTTGCCAGCTGTATCTCTCATGGAAGTATCCGCACCTCTTTCCACGAGCGCTCGGACACCGACAACGTCACCAAAATATGCCGCCTTGTGTAGTGCTGTCCATCCAGCATTGTCTGCGGTATTAATCATCGCCTTGTTACGAAGCTTCTCGTGCTTATCTAGCAAATGCTTGACCAGAGAATGTGGCGAGGACGCACCCGCACTGGCTGCATGGAGTAACGTCAACCAATGGGGCGACTGTAGGAAGGTGAAGAATGGATTGGCCCCTTGTTCTAGTAAGAAGTCGGTCAACTCTATGTGCCTTCTCATAGCAGCCACCATGAGTGGACTGTAACTCAAACCTTTTCTTTCTGACGGACAGTCTATATCGACGCCATTTGAAAGCAGAACTTTGATCGCGTCTATCGAATTGAAGAGAGCTGCATATTGCATCGAGTGGTATCCATCTGAAGCTCGAACATTGGCATCGAAGTTCTCTACGCTGCTGAGAACCTTCACCGCTTCGCCGTTACCAGAAATTACTGCATAGTGGATGGCACATTTCCCACGTTCGTCCATTTCATTGATAAAATCTTTGCTGAATGGTGCAATTAGACGAAGACATGCATCGTTGTAGCGTCTCGATATCAGAGCCCTTGCAGAGATTATATTGGGGTTCATATTTTTGTTGACCGGGGAAATGGTGACGCTGGCCCCAGCAGCCAGAATCTCTTCTATGATGTATTCCTCACAATCCGGCTCAGTCAGCGCGACTAAGAGGGGAGTGTATCCACTCTCCGATTTCTTGTTGATGTCCAATCCGTGATTAAGCAAAATATGAATAGTTCTTCTTAGGGCCTCACGGCGATCCGCACTATGAATAAGCTGTCTTGCAAAGGGCCTGCAAGGTCGCCCCAGACAATGAATCGTAGAATATGCAAGGAATAAGGGGTTGATTGAAAGAGACACTGCAGCACCCGAGTCGAGGAGTATCTCTACTATTTCCGGTAAGTGCAACTGCACCGCGATATCCAAGGGGCTTAGATTCGACTCCTCTCTCCCTAGGACAGTTCTGAATGGAGGTGCCCATCGTGTATCCACGTTTGCCCCGAGGGAGAGCAATAGTTTGACGAGTTTCTTGTTACGTGCGCGGACAGCCCAGTGTAAGGGAGATCCACCAAGCTCCAGACAATGCTCTGGGACGAAAAGTGTTGCCGTTGAGGGATACATGTCCAAGTAACTTCGGCACGGGCCGACTCGGTCGCCCTGTTGATTACCGACAAGAACAGAACTGATCATTCGTGCATGCTGATCGTCAAACATGATCAGCCAGTGGATTGGCGTTGGCTGTGAAGGATCAGCAACGAAAGTCTTGCACCGACTGGAAAGTTCCATCGCCATTTCAGCATTGCCATGCCGACATGCCAATGTAAGAGCTTCTGAAATCTCTTTGTCACTGCCTCCAACAACATCAAGTGGCATGAGAATCTGCATGCGTTGATAAAGAATGATTCTCTTGCTGTAGTAATTATCATTCTTCTCATCGGGTTTCAGTTGCTCATCGAGGGAGGTGCATGACGAGCGCGTAGCCGGTGCCGACTCATTGTTGGCTTCCATAGAGGAGATTATACGGTGGTATAAGACCTTAGCGATTTCATTGCCCTGAGAACTTTTTGCAAGAAACTCGATCATTAACTTATTGTTTGGGCGAACGCCACATCCTAGCAGATAACATAGGGCGAGCTGCAAACAGTCATCATAATATTTCGACGTCAGTTGCTTTGACGACAAGGCAGCCACTGACTGGAATAGGGTTTCAAAGTTGTTCTGCTGGGTTTCCCAAGGCATTGATTGATTCATGACAGGCTTGTACGAGTTGTCAGAGCTATCGGGGAAATTTGCGGAGATCATAGTACAGCTTACCTCGAAGATAGCTGCCGCTGCAGACTTCATTTGCAGGTCTCGACTGTCCACAGGCACGGAAGATAGAGGGTAAACTGCCCGAGATTGTTTTGATACCTGAGTTGTCATGGGCTGACTTGGTGCAAGAGATGATATTGGTAATATAAATTGAGGCGGGCGCCTTTGCAAATCAATTTCGGATGATGGCGGGTGCGAAACAACTTGTGGGTATGTCGAAATTGGTCTTTCTTCGCTTTCAATTTTTAGTATGTACTGTTCAAGCCTTGACCGTTGCATACAGAGAAAAAGATACGTACGTCGTTCCATGGGCTAGTACTCGGATGATTTGAGAGATCCCACTGCGTTCGTGAGGGTTGTCTCTGAGTGTTATATCAAAGACGTCGAAAACTGACTCCCTGATTGTGCTCTCTGTACCAAACAGGTTCTCACAGGACATCTTGGCAAATTGAAGAACTGCATCTTCCTTCGCATCACATAACTCTTCGAGGAATCCTAGGGGTGTTTTTCCAGGAGCCAACAGCTCGCCATCGATGTAAGGGATACCATGTTGAACTATTTCCAGTAGAGTCAAGCCAAATGACCATATGTCCGCAAGATAGAATGATTCCATTGTTTTCCACTGGGAAGGTTTGTGTCCTCCTCTTCCTTCCTGTTCAGGGGCATTATAGAGAGGCGTTCCACCATAGATGTCTGCTTCCGACATATCCTGTTCTAAAATGGACCCTCCAAAGTCTGCCAATTTCGCCATTTGCGGGCGCTCTCCATGAAGTACATCAAAAATAAGCACATTATCAGGCTTTAGATCGCCATGGATAATCTTGTTGTCGTGGAGAACTCGCAATCCACTAGCTACGTCTAGCGCAAGTTCTCGGAGGTCATGCATCGATAGGGTATGTCTTCTACGATGCCGCTTCAGGTACAGGGGAAGGGTGCCGTGTTCGGAGTATTCGACCACAATGAACGGACGACGACCATAAGGATCGTTATTCCAGCCATATCCAAGAAGTGGTAGAATGACATGACTGTTCTGTGAAGAGAGGGTTGTTAAAACTCGCAACTCACGGGCGACCACGACGTTCCTAAGATGTCTGAGTCGGAGCTGTTTGTCTTGTGTATCTCTCCCTAGGTGTTGTTGGTCGCGGTCCGGGATTACATGCTTGACAGCAACATAATATGGAGATCTATGTCCATCGGGGGGGTCGAATACCTCGCGATTGACCACAAAGCTGGTTCCTTTACCGAGCTGTTTATCAAATGAAAGGTTATGTGGTAATATGGGGGGGACTCGAGTTCCTGCGGCGGATGCAATGGCCCTCAAGGCATCGTTAAGCTGGCCGATATCATGGTTGAGCTCGGTTTCAACTCTTGGGTTAGAGTTCAGAATAGATAGAAAAGACATGCTTGCTGACAATACATGCTACGAAATCATAAATATGCTTCTGTCATGATAACGAAATGTTTGTTAAGGTTGAGTTTTCTTGATTATCCTACTGTGCAATGGAAGTCAGCTTGGGGGCTATGCGGCCCTGCCTCATGTGGCGTATACAAGCTACAAGCTGAGAATAGTGGCCAAGCAGTGGCAGAATACATACTACCTAGGTACTCCGGACTAAAGGTAGCATTGACACCCGATGTGCGTAGTTTTCAAAACTTGATCAACTGGACAAGCAGATATTCGTCTTATACCGCCATCACTATCTCGCGTACATCACAAGTTTGCAGTAAAACTGCCTGGCCTAGCCTAGGTAGGTACCTACTTAAGTAGCTCGCTTAATTGCTGTTAATCTTGAGGTATAATTTGAGGTGAGCCGCCGTGGATTTAGTGAAACTTAATGCATATATCGAAAACCACCTGCGGTGATAATATTACCCTAAGCTACTTCCATGGCATGTTCTGCTTATGTGGCTATGGCGGGGTAGAGTTACACTGCACCCTGAACACTGATTATTAAGGTCTTCTCTGACAAAATCAGTATCGGTTCCCTAAAACGTGCTGATACTGCGGAAGATAGGAATGCAACACCCAGTAAATTCCTTTACGGCGTTGTACCATCCCTACCTCGATTAGACCAACTTCATAGGAGATTGAGAGATGAAATACTAGAAAGCTTCGAACTTTATGGAGCGTATCAGCTTTTCGCTCTTTAATTTTATCCCCATTAGAACAAGATGGTCTACTTGGCGGGTAGTTTAAGAGAGTGACCAAACAGCCATGTGTTAGCAGCGGACAAAAACAACTTCCCACCCCGCCTCGTTCCCGAGCAGAAAACCTGCAGAGAACCCCGAATTTTCTAGGTTGGCGAACCTGTCTGAAACCATTATCCAGATGCACTACATATTGGCAGCCTGCAGTCGTTCGAGAACTTCCAATATTTCGACCTTGAACATTTTATGAGTCGAGTAGGGGTCAAGGTTCTTAGTCTTGTCTTCAAATGTCAAACAAACTTCGATTACCCTCGCAAATGATTGCCCAACTAAATGAGGCAAGTCAGGCCCTGCCACCATCTTTAGCATTTCATGCATGTAATATTTCGATTCAAGCGTCTGGTTTTCGTCGGGTTTACTGCATATACGAGATATTGGCCGCCAGTAAGCGATCTCGAATAGAACAACACCCTGGAAAGTAATCGTTAACCACTATATTTCTTGTAAAGTCAACTCCTTGATTAACTTACTAATGAGTACACATCATGTGCTTTGATGAATGGTACTGGCTTACCCCACCGATCTGGATGACGATAGAGATTGTTGTCCGGTGAGTAGTCTGCTCTTAAGTCGGTTTCAGCTTCCTCCGGCCGGGACCATCTGAAACCAAAAAGGTACGGATTCTTGAAGTCTAGGCCTGCATAGTCCCCTGCGCTCGATCCGGCGGTTGCCGTACTCATGGTTATCGATTCTTTCACTTGAAGCAAAAGGATATTCTTGCTTTTTAGCTCTTCATGAACCCATCCAACTTGATGCAGACCCTTTATAGCGTCGGCTAAGGCATATGCGATGTGGAATCGCAGACCCAGGGGAACTCGCTTTACCTTCGTATAAACATCGTACAATGCAATAGGTGGCTTTGTGATATTCCACATCTTCCCTAAAGAGAACACCATCCCAATTCGCTTGTTATAGCGATCTTGAGTATAGCCCCAACAGGAAAGGATGTGGTGGCTAGTTCGTTGAGGATGAGACAGTCTTTCGACCATGCGCTTGATTATTGCTAAGGTACGAGGAGGGATGTTGTTGGATCCTTCCGTGGGACTGTATTCAAAGCTTTCCACGATGACAAGCTCTCCTTTCAAATTTCCATATCGGAATCGCGCCGTTTCGGCTTCTTCGCGGGTTCTTTTATACACCACTTGATTCCTAGGGAGCTCAAATTCGTCGAAAACTTCGTCAGAACCGGCTGAGGTATCCATAATAGTCTGCCTTAGATTCATCGCAGATCTGGCTTCGATAATGGCCATGACATCGTCGTCGATGACATCATCTGGATTCTCAGTTAACCCAAGTAAGACTCCGTCCTGAGCGCTTTGGCAAACTCGCTGGACTTTGTTCGTTATGTCATTTAACATATTCTGGGCAAAATCGCGAGTGATGGGATTGTTGTCGTTAGGTTTACGAGCTGCCGATGCAGCGGATTCCACGGCAATGTCGAGACCCCAGAGGCTTTCTTCGAGGTCCTGTTGAGCTTTTGGAAGAAGCCTTGCAAGGATAGAGCTGTTGCCTCGCTCCGTTTTGGCCCTCAACTTTTCGAGCATTCTAGCTTTGAAGATCAAAGCATCTACGTTGCCGTCATATTGTGACCCTAATCTGGATGCTCTCAACCACTTGGCAACTTCAGAACCGATAGGATCATCAGCTAGTGACACTTCGAAGGAATCAGTCAGCTCATCTCAGCTCAAGTATTCGAAATTCAAGAATTGAAGTAGGAATGATGTTATATAACTTACTTTTACGAACGACTTCCCCTTGGGCCACGTCCACAAGTTCCTTTATAGCAGATGACACATCCTTGAAAGACTCATCGTCCGCCTTTCCATATTTGTTCAGCATAGCATGTCGAACGCTCAAAGAACGTACGTCATGACCCGGAAGCCGCGCTGAAGGCTCAGGGACGAGCTAGTTATATTAGCGGAAAAGACAAGGCTTCATGCGTACGACGTCCGCTTACAATGCCCATATTCTCGGCATCCAAGCCGCTTTTAAAGGAGTCTGGAAGTTTTGAGATGACCGCGCCAAAGTTTGTTCGGCGAGTCTCGTAAAAGCAAATGATCCGTTTTCTTGTGTTCTGGATCAACTCACAAAAGGATCGAATGAGTTCGCTATCGGGCTCTTGAACGAGATAATGGAGTAATTCGTCAGATACTTCAGCGTTTTGTGATAGCGCCACAGCGTATCTCAATTCGATAGCGCTGTTGAACCCTGGGTGAGCTCCGTAGAATGGTGTCCCTAAGAATACGATACCCGATGTAGAGTCAAGAATATCTCGATATTTGCCATGATTCGAGCTGGCTTGGTTCAGGGCCTTTGCTACGTAAGTTGAAGTTGTATGTTCTCTTCAGAGGATTTTGCCTACCTTGGCGAGGAGTATACCACCGAAACAAGAGGCGACGAAAACGATAGGTCGGCTCTTGTTCTCCTATAACTAGATAAATTATTTGACATCGCACCGCATGGGGCAAGAGTGTTACTACCTTGTTTCTAGCATTGCGCAATTTATTCAACAAGCTGTCAGCATGGCCGCGTAGACTTTGGGTCTCAGCGTCTCCATCATAGTTCGCATTCCAGTCGTAAGTAAAGATTCGAGCATTCTGGATGACGGATGGCAGCATGTGCTCATCTCGTAACCAGTGTACGTCTCCCGAATCGCGCTTACCATCCTCCTTCCATGCCATCCACGTTTTCGGCGAATGAGTATCCAAGCCATGGATCGCGATAATGCTTTTCCAAGTTAGACGCGGTGATCGGAATGGGGTCAGGAGAACTAACTCTATGTCCTGTTTCGCTGACTTCACCACATCGCGAGGGTCGGGAAAAACTTGATGAAGTCCCAACTTTCTTGTCTCGGTGCTTGTAGGCATAATCAATTGATATGGAATATACCTCGCATGAACAAAGTGAATCTTATGCGGCAATTAAGTTTCCTCGTATAAATTATCGGCTATGAGGGACTATCGGTCTATAGGGGCTGATAAAGCGAGATGGGGAGACGGAAAGCAAATCGAAGATATACAGGAAAGTAGCCCCTATCTTTAGCATTTCGGAACAGGCAATTGTGAGTCAGGCAATATCAGCAGTGGTAGAATAAGGCGACTGCTGGTGCTCCCCATAGCCTGCATTTGAGTGAGCATGCGGGCTGCTTATCTTGCATGAGTTTGGTGATTCTATGTGTGATTTGCCTGTGTATTCCGGTGAAAACCTCCATTTTCCGTCGTACAATCACCCGTAGCAAGTAACCAATCTGAGCTCATTTTGAGCTAAGCCCCGACGATGGCGGTGACCATCAGTTAAGCACTTCCCTGCCAAGTTGACCAAGCCACAGAGCGATGTAACAGTAGGCAGCCGAGTAGCAGCTTGCTATGGTTAAAAAACCGAGAGTCTTGCGATCACCTATGGCGATGCTAAAAGTAGAAAAACACACGATGCCACACACATTTCTTATAGAGTTTTGATTAATGGCTACCCAAATATACCGAGAAGAAAATGGCAAGATTTACTCGGGTAATGCGCTTTATGGCCTCATACGTGACCCCGCACTACGCCTCTTTTGTGCATCTCCATTTGTGTAAGAGCGAGAATCTGCCTCGCAAGGTATTTTTAGGAAGCCCAGGAGAGATCAGGGGCTTTGTGTTCCAGAGTTGAACGATCTGCCTCGTCGGGAGAGTTACTAGTTGTACATAGCGTGTGGATCAGGGTGTTGGAACAAGTATGACATTCACGATCTAGCAGTTTAGGGCTATAAGGGTTGCCGCATTCCCGGGATTGAAATCTACATTTTCAAGCAATAGTCACGATATGAGTAGTTCAACGTCATGTTTACTTTGCTTTTAGCGCAATGATGCATCCTCTAGTCTATCAAACTCTTCCCATAGGTCACGTCAGGCTGTTCCACATCAACCAAACTTTCTTGGAGCCCTTGTCAGGTACTCTCAAAACAGTCGCACTAGATGCAGCTCCCCCATACTTCGCCCTCAGTTATTGCTGGGAATCACAGGCCCACAATGAACCGATTCAAGTTGACGGCATGGCTCTTCGCATAAGCCGCAACCTGCTTGAAGCACTTCAGCGTCTGCGTGATGTGGGTACCGAGAATTCAACCTTGAATAGGGACATACAAGCCGAGTGGGTGTGGATTGATCAGATCTGCATCAATCAGAATGATATCTCAGAACGTTCCCAACAAGTTCAGTATATTCGCTCGATATACTCAGGGGCTATCAGAACACTAGTCTGGCTTGGCACGGATTTCGACTCTTGCTCTAGAGCGTGGAGGCTCGTTGATCAGATATATAACGTCTTCAAAGAAAGCCATCCTGAAGCCAAATGTCTTGCCGATATCCCTTTTCGACTGTATTCCGACGCGAGTCACGCTATCTCAGGCCTTCCAGGATGGGATCACCCTTTGTGGCTTGACTTACAGAGATTGTTTCAACGATCTTGGTTCACAAGAATATGGGTCATCCAGGAAGTGGTCCTATCTCGAGAAGACCCAGTCATTCTGCTTGGAGAACAGAGATATCCATGGGACCGGCTGGGATGGGCTTCTTCCTGGCTACGTCGTAAAGGATACCTACGGCTGCCTCATATGCCTAGTTCGATACAGAATGTCGATACCATATCTAACATACGACGCTCCCGTAAACGGTGGCGTTTGGACGCACTGTTGATGGCAACATCAGTAAAGTGCCATGCAACCGATCAAAGAGATAAAGTTTATGCCTTGTTAGGTCTAGCTGACCTATCCTTCAATACAGCTGGAACGCATGACGAGCTACTTCCTGATTATCGATTAAGTGTTCAGGAAGTCTACATAAAGGTGGCAAACTTCCTTCTCCGCGAATACCAGACATTGTCCGCCCTGACCCGTATTACTGGAGTAGTCGGCGACAAAAGTCGGGAACAACGGAACCATGACATTAAGTTGTTACCCTCATGGGTGCCGAATTGGGGCGACTTCGCTGTGCCCGAGCGAGAGGTTGTTAAAAGTCTGTCCTGGATTTCTTTCTCCAACGACAATGACGCCCAAACGTTAAGATTCCCTGACCATTACAATGCCTCAAATGGGCTGCCCATGAAGCTCTCAAAGTCGCCCAGTCCCACAAGAATTCGGTTGGGTGGTTTACTGGTGGACACAATCAAACACACGGTTTCTTTTGACGATAAACTTAATTCCAACAAGTGTGACCATACAACGCCAATTCTACCCATCTGGGCAGCTGCAGGACCACTGTTGCTCAGAACTACAGCTCTAGAATGGATAGTTTCGTATATTAAAACTACAACTGCTGAACAACATCAACTTAGTGGTAATAGTGAAGAGGGCATGCTCAAGCATGGGTCCGCATACTTGCTAGACCTTTGGACAGGTCAATTATCATCAGAGCTCCTCTCAATCTACCCGGGGGCTTCACAGCAAATTATGGCTACATTAAGAACTCTATCAGCAGGGGGTGATCCGGGACTATACGCCGCTCTGTCGAGAAATTTCTGCTTCAATAGGACATTTTTCGTTACAAAGAGCGGGCGCATGGGTATTGGCCCGTCGGGAACACAATCTGGGGATTCTGTAGCAGTGATATTTGGCGGAGAGGTGCCACATGTTCTTCAAAGAATAAAGTCAGGGTATGTCTTCGTTGGCGAGTCATATGTTGATGGATTGATGAAAGGTGAGGCAATTCTTCTCTGGAAGCAAGGTGAGCTAGCAGAAACAATAATTCAATTGAATTGATGACGGGTTGCAGTTCACGGTTTGACCCAAAAGTCAACAAGCGTGAATCAAGGCACCGGTATCTGTAAAGGTGGTGTATGATTCCTCTTCTTCCTCTTTTCCCTGGCTATGGTCTTCGTCTTGATCTCCTACATGTTTAATGAATTCACACTATGTATTTAATTACGTTGTTCCTATATATCTATTAAATGACAGGTTATTCAAATAGGAACAGAGATCCCCAATGACTGGAAGGGCAAATCCCAAAGTTATGAAGAAGGCTTCTGTTATTGCATATTCCAGAAGTTAAGAACTTTGTCAGTAATACTGTACTGTATCATGGCGCGTGAAAAGCACCGAAGTTCGATTTGCGTTGATTCATGGGGTCATATCACGCTTCACCCTGAACCACCACACATTATCAACTCGTGACTGAGTCCGATATAATATAACTACAAAATTGTGAACCGCATTATGCAACGGCTATAACGATACGTATTAATTTAGATTTCAACATTCATGAAATGGCGCGAGGGAGCCATAGTGACTCACGCCGAACTAATCTTCAGGGGGCGGGGTAGCTATCGACGGATATTCCTCACTTATAGATTCGACTATCTAGCGCATGGCAAAATACTTCTATGCGGGCACGGAATATCGAGCTCGAGAGTATCTTCTTTTACTGATCTTTTGTGTAGTATATTGGGTTCTTCGTCCAGCCGAGCACAGGCTTATTCAAGTTAGGCTTTAACCTGCGTGGCTGTCTTTGTGAACAAGCACAGAAGCGACTCAACTCAGCCTAACCAGATATGTCACAAAATATCTACGACGATGCCGGGTTCTTCGAGAACTATATTAAGCTTGATCGACAAACCTTGGGGCTGGACGGCGCACCCGAGTGGCCGCGTCTACGCGAGATGTTGCCCGATCTCCAAGGAGCGCAGGTGCTCGATCTCGGGTGCGGGTTCGGTTGGTTCTCGCGCTTCGCACGCTCCGAGGGTGCCGCGCGCGTGCGCGGTATCGATCTCTCAGCCAAGATGCTCGATAAGGCGCGTAGCATGACGTCTGACGACGCCATTGTGTACGAGCAGGCAGACCTCGGAAACCTCGAACTTCCCGCGGCAGAATACGATGTCGTGTTCAGCTCGCTTGCGTTCCACTACCTAGCCAGTCTCCCGCAATTGGTCGCCAATATTGGCAAAAGCCTGAAGCGCGGTGGCCGTCTCGTGTTCTCCGTTGAGCATCCGATCTTCACGGCACCGACCACGCCGAGCCTGGTGGTGTCAGACCAGGACGCGGGGCGCAAAGCGTGGGCTATCGACGCTTACCAGAGAGAGGGACAGCGGACGAGAACTTGGCTGGGGGCGAGCGTGCACAAACAGCACCGTACCATGGGCACGTATATCAACCTGTTGCTGAGCTCTGGCTTTCGGCTGACGGACTTCGTGGAATGGTGCCCCTCGAAAGAGGAGCTGGATAAAAACCCGGAGTGGGAAGTTGAGTTGATTAGACCTACATTCTTGCTGGTGGGAGTCACGAAGGATTGATACATTTCTTGAAGAGGATAAGAACAAATTCTCAATAGTCGCAGTCTGTAATTAGTCTTCTTACTGACATAAATGACCCGGAAACAACAAAGAAGATATAGAGAAACAGATTGTTGGATGGATTAGATCTCTCTATGTAAATGTCTATATGAGTAAGTACTTAGGTAGGGTTGTAGCTTACTTATAGATTCTAGTTAGGTACTTAAGCAAAATCTTCACGTGAAAACGGCTAATCTAGTGGGGTTCAGCCATGGATCTTGGATGCTGCACCTGCAGTTAGTGCTGCAATACGGGGTATGGAGTGAGATCTGCCTGTTATCACCCGCTATCTGGCGTCATTTCAGGTCTCTCGGCCGCAACTGAGCTCTAGATCAGGTAGGTCTAAGCTGCATAAGCCAGCTACTACGTACCTGTAGCTTCGGCCCTTTCTCATTGCGCGCGCCCACAACAACATCTTCATGTCCAAGTTCCCTACACGACAGCATACGTCGCTCGGCTGCAGGCTTGCTATCGACTTAATACGAGAGCCCGTCGGTCTTTTTCTATGCTAGTCCACTCTATACTAACCGTACCAACTAGGCTGTGCCAAGTGTACCGTCAACATACGCACTTACATCTTAAATCGAGTACTTACTTGCCTATCGTCAATCAACAAGCGATGCCAATTGCGACATTGCGCGTTTCGCCATAACCTCTCATCCTCGTCCACGCCCGCGTCGCTCGCCAGGTGCTTAGCCTTGGAACCGTTTATGCGCCCATGAACAACAGCAGGACTAGCAGCAGCCTGCCTCTGTTCGTCCAAGCATCCCGTATTCATGCGAATCGCACTCGACGCCGGCTTCCGATCCACGTCGGCGCACAGCAACAGCCTGAATGCAACCCCTGAACCCCTTCCTAGCCGCCTTCTTCAAGCCAGGGAGCTCTCTCGCCACCCAGTGCACGCCCGTCCACCATTACATCCTCCTCGTCCCGACCACCGAGTTCCTCCTCACCTCCCGCGAAGTCGAGACCGGCGCGCCTCTGACTGACGTCGTCGCAACCGATGACTTTCTGGGGAGCCATGTCCTGCGCATTCCCAGCCCCTTCTCCGCCGTCGGTGGGAAGGATGGCGTCGGCAACCTCAGGGAGTGGAGGGGGAAGGCTAAGCAGTACACGACGCTCAATGGCCGCAGCGTCGTCATCAAAGATGCCTTCGTCTATAGCAACAAGGGTAGGTGACCTCTGTATACGACGTCCGTTTTGACGCGACAGTGCCTGATGGGATGGATCTAGGCTTCAAGACGCATACCCAGTCCCAGCTATTGACCGACGCTATCTGGCATGCCGACACGCTCGAGCCCCGGCAATGGCTTATATACTATATATCGAGGCCTTTGGTTGGCATCTGGGAGGAGGTCGAGGTCCCCCGCGCCGTTTTCTCCGAGGGTATGGCGAGCAGGCAGGAGGCCGAAGCGAAACGAGCCGCCGCGCTGGAGAATGGCGACCCGAGTCTGCCGAGAAAGAAGGACATCAAAAGCTTCCATGATCTCCTCAATCATTTCCCAAGCATTGCGAGGCAGATGCATTCTGGCCTAGAGAAGCTGTTTAAGGAATTCAACGCAATCTTCGACAAACCGCTGCCTCCTCCACCCTCTGCGACGCACATTCCCGACCCTACACCGGATGGCCCCATCGCAGCCGCTATGAAGAAGGTTCGGGCGAGTAGTTTACCGGGGGGACGGGGTAGCTTTGATGGACACAGCGCGGCGCGCTCGACGGAAAACTTCTTTGCCGAAGAAGATGAGCACGTGATGCGAGCCTCTTTGGAGACAGCTGTCACGAATGCCATTGATCTTTTCCAAGGAGTTGACACTCAGCAGCTCTCCATGCTTGGGGCTACCACGGAACTAACGGGGCCACTAGTAGAGCGACTCATCGAACGATATGTGGCCGAAAACGTACATAATCTAATATGGCCACGGCTGGCTGCCCTGCGTCGACCGCAGGACCAAGAGCTGGAAGCTAAAATACGGCAGATGGAGTTTATTGACATTTCGCAGCTAGGTATCTTGATAGAGGGGGGGCTTAAAACGAAACGCGAACTCGCGACAAGACTTGGCATTGCAGTAGACGAATTTCGAAGAATGACAAACGCGACGTCCGCGCAGGATATGATGACAATCTTGCTGGCCACAATCCGGGCGGCTACGCAACTAGCAGAACAACCGGATTCTAGTGACAACACCAAACCACCATCGGAAAAGAACGTTCTCATGGTCAATGCAGACACTCTGGTGTCCCTTCTCTTATTTGTTGTAATCAGAGCAGGGGTTAAGAATCTACAGGCGAGACTACTCTACATGAAGCACTTCATCTTCATAGACGATGTTGACAGCGGAGAGATGGGATATGCCCTGAGCACGTTTGAAGCTGTTCTATCTTATCTGGTCGGCGATTCAAGCAGTCTCAGGCGAGCCAGTCGCCGCAACAAAGCCCTCTGGGACGCAGTGGCGAAGGGTGACGTAGACGAGCTGAAGAGAATGATGGACGCGAGCTCGGATGCCATTGCGGATGACGAACTTGTTGCATCTCCGATCTCGAGCCATGCCCCCTCGGTGAATTGGAGTATGTTCAATGGCTCTTCTGGGCGATCTTCGTCATCTTTAACTCCATCGGAAGCCTACTCTCAGGGTTCAGGGTTAAGCCACGTGTTTCCGTTCCAGAATAAATTATCGGACGATGTACCAGCCACGGCAGTTAAGAGGGTGAAGAGGGTCGCTATGGACACTAGAAGTATGTCAAGCGGGTCCGAGTTCTCGTACCATTCGCGGGCGGGCAGTGTCATTACATTAGGCAGTGGCCTCGAAGGAGATACATCTGTCGAACGTCTGTGTCAAACGCAAGATTCTTTTGGCGAGTCAGTCCCAATGATGGCTATCCAAAATGAGCGCCCGGAAGTCTTGAAATATCTCTTGTCATTAGAAGATCTCTTTCCGAAAGATATGATCCTCGAAGATACTAACAATGAAGACACTAGCCTACTGAGTGCCGCGGTACAACTGGGGCATACCGAGCTGATAGATATTATCCTCGATTTTGTCATGGCGTCAACGCCTGAACCGCAGATTAGGCGTTATTTCGCCCTGCAGGACGTACGTGGGCGAAGCGTAGCTCATTATCTATTCCATGCGCCAGCTCTGATAGCTCGCATCGGGAGGCTAATTCCCTGGCGACAAAGAGACAAGAATGGCCTAACGCCATTGTTCGCGCTTTGTCGGTCGTACGACCATCCAGATTACTCCAACATGGTGCTGGCGGGTCTCGAGGCTGCCGCTGCAGCCCAGGGAGATGGACAGCCACTCCATCTGGACGATCACGTGGATTGCAAAGGAAACACCCTCTTACATATTGTTAACGATCCGAGACTGGTCTTTAAGCTGTTGTATTGCGATGTTGACGTAAATGCTACGAACGAAAAGAAGTTCACTGCACTTATGGTTGCAAGCAAATATGGTCGTTTCGACATGGTGCGGGCGCTCTGCTCTGACCAGAGGGTGGATGTTGCAGTTAGAGAATCACGTGGGCTAACGGCTGTAGAACTCGCCAAGGATGACGATGTTCGGAACCGCATCGACGACTTGACATTGTTCACTATGAACCCAGGAGCGGATGGTCGGGTTACCGGCGTGGTTCGATCTTTCTTTGTGGAAGATGCTACTATCCGGCTGGTGCTCAAGTCGGGTGCCCCAGCAGATAATCAGTGTTGGACCGTGACGACCTGCCGACGTTCAACGGCCGATTTCGAGCATCTCGTGAATCTGCTATCGATGGAAAACCCAGCGTCTTGGATGCCGAAAGTATCTAGTCCACGGTCACCCTTTCAGATTCCCTCGAAACCCTCGAGATCGGTCTTAAGGGATACACAAATGCGCTCCAACGCGTTTTTAAAAATCATGCTATCACATCCTACTTTTGCGACACATGAAATGCTGTGGGAATTCTTCCTAGTTCCCGATCTTCAGGCAGACATGATGGAACAACGAAGCCGGCTAAAAGCAGAGACCAGAGTGGAAAGGGTACGAGACGAATTCGAACCGCTGGAAGATATCCATGAGGTAGAGCAGTTTGTTGATCATGCGCGCGAGACAATTCGTACCATTAACTTCTCTACTAAGACCGTTGCACGGAGACTCAATGCGGTCAGCGTCATCGCGAACGGTATGTTCAGTAGCATAAATAATGGGGTAGCAGCAGCAGACTAACAAGAGAGACAGACCTTTACGATGCCGCACGTTTGATGTCTCGCATAGTGGCCAACCTCGCCTTTCTGCCATCCACCCACGCCGTAGCAGTGGAGACCTATATCAGTACACTCGCACCACCTGCTACGAATCCTGCACATATATTCCACACCCAGATCTTGGCGCTGCAGTCCACGATCCAAGCTCTGCTTACGGCGCTGTCGCGACCGCCCCATATCATAGCGCAGATCAATTTGGCCCGCAAAGCTATCGAACGCAACTACAGCTCTGTATCTCGGTCGACGAGGTGGCCGCTCGGTTTACTAGACGAGACTCGCCAGCGCATCAATGAAGAAAAAGAAGAGAGGGCCAGGCGGAGTCAGCTCGAACTAGATGAGCTGTCTAAAGAGCTTCGCTACACGCAGCAGACGGTAGCCAGCGAATTAGCTGGTTGGCAGGACATGCATGGGCGCATGGGACGGCAAGCCATCAAGGAATTCGCCAAGTCTATGCTCATCCTCGAGCGTGAGCGGCTACAAGGAATAAGGAGGGCACTGAGGAAGTTGCATGATGTTTCCCCCGAGCCAGCCTCGACTGATCAAGCGCAAAGGCCACCGGGTCCTGCCAAGCCAAGCATTCCCGAGATGGTGAAGAACCCAGCAGTGAACAATGGAGGCGAGTCTAGCGCCATGGGCGCGGCAGCTGTGAATGGTGTACCGTGAGTAAGGTAGAATAGTATAGACTTCTAGACCTACGTGTCGCAATCATGGCGAGGCCCTCCGCATTTGCCGTATTAGGATAGAGAGAAGAAAAAAAAAACTTTGAGCACGGCCGCCACGTCACATGGCGCTCGTTTCTTTCTCCTCGTGGGCGTTGTTTCGGCTTCTACTTCAGGTCCCGTGACCAACGTCGTCCATGTCGCATGAGCCTCACCAGGCAAGCTGAAAAAAACCATTTCCCCTCAACCGCACGAGCTCGAGAATCCTACGGAATAGATTTTTTCACGGAGGGAGGCAGCCCACGTATATTAATATAGATCAACTACGTACATACATATATACATACATATTACGTACCCTGCTGTCTCGAAACTAGCTTGTGGTGGCCGGTTATCACGCCTAGTACGGAGTACACTACCTACGTACTAGAGAGATAGACGTCAAGCGGCCCGTTGGCACGGCCTGTTACGTCTGTGCCGGCGCTTCGGAGGGCGCCGGAAGGCGGATGACTTGCTTTACTTGCTTGAGTTGATTACTTTTAGCTTGTAAGGTATTGATGGGCCTGCTTTTGGGTCTGGCAGTGCTCTGTCTCCCTGGCTGGCTGTCGGTCCTTACCTATTCCTTCGTGCCTTCATTCCTTCCATTTGGCGAATCGGCTTGTTCGGCAGTGGTATTTCTCCGTTGCGCTGCCGGTCGGTCGGATGGCTGGTCTGCTGCGACCTTACTTGCCTACTCAGTTGCCGGCCTGGCATTTAGGATATCTACGGCGTAGGTGACTTGTCTTACTCTGTCCACCTCGTTGGGTGCTGCGTCGTATTAGTTAGCCTGGTGAGGTAGTATCGTGGCAATGGGATTATCTATGTTGGGCTGCATTGTGATTGAGTTTGTGAAATGAGCCTTGTTAGGAGAGTGACGGGTTTTAGAATGGCGGCGTTGTGAGTTTGAGTTTGAGTGAGTATGTGGGTATGGTGTTAGTGTGAGTGAGGATGAGGGTGAGGGTGAGTAGTAGTAGTAGTAGGGTGAGAGCTAGGCGTGAATGAGTATGAGTGAGCCTAGCTGTCTGTCCGTCTGATGTGGTATGATTCTTCTTCTTCGCCATGAGGGTCTATCTGGGACTTGTTTCTTCCGCGAGGCTTAGATACATGTCCGGGTTGGTTGATTGACCAATGATGCTACATATCTCACTTACCTTCGTGATGCGACTCTCCGTCCCTCTTTTGGATGCGCTAAGGATATCACGCAGAATGGTTTCTTCAATATGGGTTGATTGGGGGTTCCGGTCCTTACCCTTCTAGTCTCACTACCTACCATCTCAACTACCAGCCACGAGATTGATTGATGCTGATTGTGAATCGTTTCGGCCGGCTGCTGATCTCGGCTTCGCGCATACTCTACGTAACGTAACTATCAACCTATCTGCCTAGTATCTATCTTACCGGATGAAAACATACATACTACTATAGTTCAAGTGTGCGAACTAAACCTATGACTCACTCTTCCTTGTCCTTGTCTACCTTCACCTGAATCACAGAAATCTTGCGTAGTGAGAGTAGCACGATGCCGTCTACTAAGCTTCACCGACAGGTAATCGTAGGTCCGCAACGCATGCACGTATGCAATGCATCCTGCACGTGCCGGGTTGTTGTGGTTGGAGGGATTAGCTAGAATGAGTCACTCACGATGCAGTGCGTGGGTGATGGGTGATAGAAGGTGGATATTGGAGACGGATTGGGGGTTGGATTGGATCCAGCGGATGATCGACACGGCCACAATCCACAGGAGATCTGAAACAAACGGAGGGGTTGTTTGGCGGGGCTTTGCTAAGTTGTTTCTTGGTTTTTGGTCTTTGGGTTGCTCTTGCTTCTACTACTGTATGTCTCTCTTTATCCCTCGGGCTGGATGACTGGATGGCCACGCTGCACCGAACGTACGGGAACAGGAAAGAAAAATCTGAAACGTTGAAACAACCCTCGCCCGCCAGCCACTACTGTACTGTACCACGCTAGACTGGGACCAGACGATCACTAAAATCAGCCTAACAGTAACCGGGTAGGTCCCTGGCGATTTCCTAATCTAGGTCGTCTAACTACGATATACCTTACAACCTCAACACTACATACCTATACACTATATAACATACTACCATGCTAAGTACACTATCCACGAGGATCATGCAAGGGAAGTCGAGGGAAAACGAACTAAGACAAACAATGCGAACAAGTCATAATTACTCACATATCCATAGGTACAAGTGTACAAGGACTGGAACTAAAATATGAGCAAGGCTAGAATAGGCCAATGAGAAATCGGATCCGCGCCCGACACGTTCAACGCGGTGTGTGGAGCGTGCCGATTGGCTGGAAGCGTTGAACGTCGCGCCTTACCCGCGTGTCTTTCTTTTCTCTTTTTCCCTCCGCACTTCCTCCGCGTGCTTTTTCCCCGTTCGGAACGAAAAATGGGGAAGAGAGATATGTGGGGCGGGGAATCGCCAAAAGCACGGGACACCTCGATTCTTCTCGACAGTTACGCATATTCTTGATCTTTCCTTGGCACACAAAGAATCTGGATCGGCGTTAACAATTTGTCATTTATGTGTACCATGTGCTCTCCTTCACTTGTCTAGCTCCCGAAGAGGAAATAGTAGACTACTAATGCTAAATATGATAAGTGTGTGTAGTGCAGTGTGGTTGGTGTGGGAGGGCGCGTGCAAATCAGCCAATGAGAGGCCGAGACAACCGCCCTTCTTCGTCTCGAAGCGCTTGTTGGTGAGTGAGTTACGCGCCGTTATGCGGTCGTCGGCGCTTGTGCTCGTGTTGCGTCGCTTCTAGGATGCGAATACGGAGGTAGGGCGGGAACTGAACGGAAGGGAGAGAAATGTGTGTGTGTCTCGCTCTGTGGTGCACTGTACTGTAGAGATAAAGACACTAATGATGTGAGGGAGAAAATGAACACGAGGACGACACATGGTTCTCGTGCTGGGCTGATTGCTAGCTATGTCTGAGGCTACCTAGGGAGAGTCTCGGTGGCGGCGCAGAAACAAAAGAACATATACAAGCATACAAACCCCCAAACCCTTAATTAATATGTCTGTGACCAAGGCTTTTTTTCTATCCCTCTGTTCTCATCTTTTACTTTTACTTTTCGCCTTCTATATCCTAGCATGATTGATAAGTTTTTAGCCTTGCGGTGGTCGCCCCCGCCCGCTGTATCGTACGTGCGTTGTGAAGCTCTGCCGATGTTTCACTCCGGTCCGGGCTGACTGGCGGGTGCGCCCAGAGAAAGAATGCCTTAACCTTCGGTGGTTAGGAGGACGGGGGCATCAATTCAGCACTGACCGTATCCACGGCTCGCAGATCCTCCGTGCATTATTCACTCTTCTCACTGGCATTTCATATATACTACTTTCATCTGAACATTATTACTAAAAGTATACGGCTGACTGTAACTATTGAATATATGCTAGATATACCGGCTAGTGTAATGCAGAATAGTATACGATGCAATTTCCCGCGGGCGCCTAATCAGATCAGCGTTCATGCTCATCTTGCCTCGGAATGGTGTAGAGACACAACATGGATAATAGCCGCCCGCGTTTAACTATCTAGTGTGCTGCCGAGAACTGCTAAGCGAAAGCGGGAAAGAGATAGAAGGGAGTCCAAGAACAGAATAGGCAGACGACACTAGCTAAGCCAGGCGGCTATCCGGACCCTCCGAAATCCGGCGGCGGATGGCTGCTTGCTTCTGAAGCTAAGCTGGCACCCCAAGCACGGGCAGTACACGGGTGTGTGTGCCGACAGGGTGGAGGGCGGTGCGCTTGTGGCTGTTCTGTTCCGCTTCGCTTCATCTCATGCTAGGTATCGCTCGCTACCTCCACTGGCCAAGACCAATGCCGCCCCCAATATTCTTCCGAATCTGTACATAGAATGGCACCCTACCTATCGCAAAGCCGTTACACCCTCGCTACGGCACAAGAAACCGATGTCTGATCAAGCGCAAGCGCGCGATATCCAGGGCATTGCCGACCCGACGGGAACAGGAAAAGGTACTAGTAAGTGGAAAAGAAAGACCCCGGGTGAAAGGTCGATCATTGCAGTAGATATCCGCTCTCTGTAGGACATTGGTCTCATAGAGATACTAAATACATTATAATAGCCGTAGTGTGAGAACAGATAGATAAGCAAGCAACAGTTTCGCCGGTCGGTGGACATGTAACCAGGCTTGCGACTCGCCCGGCTCACGAGGTACCGCGCCGATAATAGACAGAATATCGATATCTGTAGGACCTCGGATGTATGTAGACAATAAATGTACGATGTAAGAAGCAGAAACTAATGAGGGAGCAATCCCCGTCATTATTACCAAAGGGAGCGCAGCAAATTTAGTAAGGACGCAAGCAAGGGAGGTGATGCTGGTACTCGAGAACAGACAGGTCCAATTCTCATTATCCCTTGACAGAAGCACAGAACAGGCCAAAAGAGGATAGAATGAAGCGAACCCTAGATTCCGAACAGCATCGCCACATTGCACATTGCCACTTACCTATAGCGACTCGGAGTGACGGAGCAACTGTGAAAAATGTGTATTAGTGCAGTGTATAAGTGCGTGCATCAGGTGAGGGCATAAGAATATGCTGCTAGAGTCTCATCGCAGTGCATAAGAGTCGTGTGTCGCCCTCTCGTTCGTCGCGCTGCGTGCGGACGTGGGCGTGTTGCAGCGTGCACCGCGTGCAATCACCAAATCTTTTCGTACACGCACACGCATCCCCCGCGTCGTTGAGCAGCAGCAGTAAGAATTGCCCTGAGCGTGCATTATTCGATCGCGGCGGGCGGCGGGCGGGGGAGAGAGGCCGAAGGATAGCAGACTAAAAAGTCCACTGTAAGCTAGTTAGCTCCCCACATCCGTGTTGGCGCTTGGCATGGTTGATAGAGGATGATGATGACGATGGGAGATACTACTATGCGTAGAGTTGAACTACAGCAGGTACGTACCCCCCCGACTTACACAAGGGTCGGACCAAGGGTAATACGCCGTTACACCATGCAGACAGAGAACCCGCCCACTAATGCAGACATCAAGACATCGATACCTCTCCATAGTGCGGTTCTCAGTAACATAGTGATGTATCCATCAATCTGTCTACGCTAAAAGGACTTTTCGAGTGACTCATAGACATCTATGCCTGTAAATGTATTCGGCACAGTCAGTACCGCGTTAGACTACAACTACACGACACGACACGACACGGTCATGCTGAGGGAGGCGTTCTTCGATTGGGGGGACATTATCACCAAACCGAGATCAACCGACGCATCGTGCCACCATATGTGCCCACTTGTCCTCGAGGATCGCCCTATTTTTCCTCGCGCGAGCGGCCCCCAGAAGAGGAGGATGAGAATGCTGCCCTTGGCTCGTGGGGTTCGAATTTGAGCTGCGTGGACAACGTGCAGTAAGCCCCAACTCGGGCTGGAGCGTCAGGGCCCGAACATGAGCTTGGGTTTCCAGCGTCCACGGCAAACAAGAAGCTAATCTTTAGCCTGGATATGAGCTGTGTATGAGCTGTGCCACGCCATATAACAGCTGGGAGAGGTTATGCTTGAGACAAGAAACATGTGTACGGTACTCGGTAGGTTAGCTGGATACACGACATAGTGTGAACTGTCTATAGATTATAGCGAGATGGTTGGGACAGTCGACTATCCGCGTCGGGTTCTGCTCGGCTCTTGCTATTGGCTGTGCTAAAAAGTGACAAACACATTGTCGAGGGAGACAGATGGCAGCGAGAAAAAAGAATCTCGCTCAGTACCACGGTATCGCGGTACCGCGGTACCGACCTATCCACTGCAACTGCCCACTGCGACTGTTAGGGTAGACGCCAAGACCTGCCCAGCAGCCGGGTTGATTGGCCCCACCGCCTGTCTGCATGGACAGGGGCAGGGGTCCTGCAGAGATACCCGCCTGCCGGTCGGTACGTACCACCGCCATCCTGTGTAAGTCGCATCTGTCGAACCTCACCTCTGGTCAACCGCCATTTCTCTTCGGCCCAATGCGTCGACCGCCCAACCCAAGGGCAACACTAGGCCGGCTCGCACATTACCGCACATGACAGAACATGTTTACATGGCACTTCCCTTACTAGTCGGTCAATTTGCCTTCGATACCCCATGTTTCAGGTTTTGCTTCGTGCAGTGGGCTACATCATCGCCGCAGTCTTCCCTTCTTGCTAGTAGCTGATTTGCATGCGGCCCATCGTGACCTGTCCCCGTCCAGCCCCGAGGATAAGAGGACCACCGTCCTCCTCCCGTTGCCTTCTGTCTTTCCCTCGTCAGTCTTGTTCTGTTCTTCAGTTTCATCTGTAGACCAATACATTTGTTTCCTTTTCCATTCTCTCGGTTTCCTAGCTTGTCTCATAGACCCGTATCTCGTACTCTCTCAAGACTTTCATCCCAGTCCAGGACCACATTGCTTCTCTTTCTTGTCGGCGTAGGGTCATCTCATCCACCGGTCGACGGCTATCATACATCTTTCTTGGCGTTAGCATATCTTGCCACGGTGGAGCTGGTTCTCCCCTTCACTCTCTTCCAATAATCCAAAATTCAGCTCGTTCTTGTCCCGGTGACGAGAGCAGTTATACACAGCAGACATGGCTACGTGAGTAATTCTTGAACCTCACCTCACTAATTGTTCACCTACTCACATATGAGGATGAATAGTCTGGCAGCGGACATGTCTTTTGACTTCACCTTTCCTTCTTGCGAGCCGGTCACCCCGCCGAGCTACTCCTTTGATCCGTCTTTGCTCGAGATTCCTTACAATCCCGGGCATGCTCGCACAAGCTCGTACAGTTCAATATGTTCAACCGCCGAGACGTCGCCCTCCGACTCGGTCAGCACGCGCGTTACTACTCCTTCGCACTCTCCGCCACCAATTCGCCAGCATGGGCCTGTCTTACTACCCAAGATTCGTTCTCAAGACCAGACCATAGAATCACCCGCCAAGCGCGTGAGAAGATCGCCTGTCGCTTCTGTGCCTAGGCCTTCACGTAGAGCAAGTACTCGACCGACGCACTCTCGAAGCTTCACCAACCCAGAGTCGCTGAGCTTCAGCAACTCTTTCTATGGCACCGTCGAGGACCAGGTCGCATTTCCCTCCTCTCTGCTAGGCTCACCGATCACCTATGCGCAAGATGCCATGGCCACTCAACGTGCTTCCAGCGTTGGGCCCGACAATTTTGGGCTTGACAGGTTTAGCTTCACTGCATACCGCCCAATGCCCTCGTATGTCCCAGCTGTCACGCAGTCTCCCCCTCAGCCTGAGCAATTCATGTATGGCTTTGCACCGAGGGCTCCATCTCCTCTGAGCTTGGCATCCACTCCAGACCCCACGCCATCCACCACCCTCATGGACTACCTAACCACATCCAACCCGACCCCTACATTGGTGCGGTCAATCTCATTCCCTCTTCGGGACCCCAACACTAAGCACTTCTGGTGGGATGTGCGGCAAGTCCGGCAATGGTCCGCCTTCAACCTCAGCACGATCCTTTCTCTGCCCGGAGCCTCTGCCCTCCTCAACTGTCCTGTTCCGGCCCCTCTTCTCCCCCAACCTTCCACCAACGCACGGCATCCTGAAACAGAGGCCGCATTGCACAGCATCTATGCATCGTACTACATCCCTAAGCTCAACTCAGCTCTAGCCATATCCTCACAGCGGGCTCTCCAGTTCTCAGTTCCCAGCACAAAGCACACATCAGCATCTAACAATGACCATCTCATTGTCGCTAACATGGCTGGGGAGTCATCGACGGCAGCTGCCATCTTCGGTGGGAAGCCAACCGCCCGCGTCGTAGGACTTGTCAAGTCTTTCGACCGCTTCAACACTGGAATGCGTGTTGAGGGCAATATCAAGCGCGTCGAGTACCTGCGTGGACTGGCACACTTACACCACGTGATGCGCGAGCACGGCACACGCTACGGCTTCATCCTGACTGAAATCGAGCTGGTGTTAGTCCGCAACGGCTCTGAACGCGTGCCCCACTTCGGCTACCTGGAAGTGACCAGTGTTCAGCTCGCCGCCGCAGGGACAGACGAGGACGGCGAGGATGCGACCACTCCACTCACGGCGTGTCTCGCACTTTGGGGTCTATGCATGTTGGCCGGCGACGAACCAACGCCCGGGCATGCGCCGTGGAAGGCTGAGATCGGTGCCCCAGCCGAGGGCTCTCGTCGCAACGCACGCGCCCGCGACGATTGGATGCCCCAGCCACAGCTTGCCGAGAAGCGGGAGGCTAAGCGCGCCAGGGGCTGGGTGTTACCCGAGGACCCCATCGGTAGAAAGGAGCTGGGCAAGAGAGGTGTGCGTTATGGTGGATGCTAAATAAACTTCTTATTCCATTCATTCTTTCTTCTTACCATCTATGCGCGACCTGGGCTGGTCCCTAGGTCTGTTTGCGCAAAGTATCTTGGCGTTGTACATAGATACCCCATCATCATCGTCATCTATCTAGTTAATGGTTTTTCTCCCTGGGGTTTCAGGTTCGAGGTCCGGGATCAGAATAAGGAAGGGTATGGGTATTACGATTGATGAGGATGGGTAAAGAAAGGATGGGCACTAGCAATAGTGATTTGGTTCTCTGCGATGCGTGGGAATGGCCCCAGGCCAAATTTAAGAAACTTGGCATAGTCCAATCCGAATTACCGGAAATCCGCCGCTGTCTCTCTCGCCCTCTCTCGCTACGTTGTGATGTAACCCTCTATTAACATTACATGCTGTTTCGTTTCCTGCATTCTTTTTTTAAGAAAGTAACCTCGCCCCCATTTGCCTACACGCAAATCCGGCAGGCAGCTGAATGCAGCATTGTCAGTACACTACGGCCTAGTTGAGCGGTATTTGGGGTCTTTTGGGTTGATGGCCCCCCGGTTAGGCCACTATTGCTACTGTCGCGTCGGATGCAACTATCCCCGAGCTACTCATTTTAGTGAGAGAGGGTAATTGATCCCCCAAAAGTCGACGAGATTCCCGGAAGAGCGAGTAGCCGCGGAGAAGGCCAAGCCCCCATCGAGGAAACGCTAGCTGGGTGTAATTATCTGCGGCCTTAGTCGGGTCGAATGACCACCGGAGGCCGTGCAAGTGACCTAATTACTCAACTAACTTACTTACTTTCTTACATACCTACTTACGTCCTGCTGATTTCACGCTCTTGTATCGTGTGGGAGCACAGGATTGGTATGTCTCGTTTGTGCTCGCATTTGCTTATCCCTCTCGTGCTGCGTGATTCATAATCACACTGCCCTTTGGGACAAACTTGTTGTATTGTGCTGCGCTGCCTTACGTTGCTAGGTTTCTCCCCGGAGACGGCTATTTCGCTGCTTATGTGAGTATGTAAATACATATCGAGCTCGGCCGTCGCGAACATGTTTGTGTCCGACCATGCTTTACTAGCAACAAACGCAACTCTAGTTCGGACTTGAACTTGGTGTTAATGTCGGAATAGATTCGGATCTGAACGGAATCATGCTTCCGCTACTCACCGAGCCATTCTCAGTAGAAATAAGGTTGGTTAGATCGTGATGATGTCTACATATAAATGGAGAGTACGGCATCACTTATTCATCTGAGATTTACATGACCAGCACAACATCAACAGCCATCTCAACTAGATATTTACATCATTCTCCTTGCCAATATTGCCTGCTTGAAACACAGTCTGGCATCATATACAGCCATATCTCATTAAAGGTGATATAGACACACACACCGCAATAAAGCAGAACAATGTCGGAAATCATAACAGAAATAACCAACCTCTCCCTGAACACCAACGAAAAAGAGCAAATCCCACCGACGTGCGTAAAGCGCACAGACTCGGGGATAGCTCTCAACGATGAGTCCACAACATCCCAAATGCTCCTCTCAGAAGCCATCCTTGCCCGCCACTCATCCCGCCTCTACCTCCCCCGCGAAGTCCCCCGCGCCCTCCTCGAGCGCGCCCTAAGCCTCGCCACGCACGCCCCAAGCAACACGAACACGCAGGCCTGGCGTCTCTTCGTGGTAACGGGGGAAGCGCTAACGCGGCTGAAAACGTCCCTGCTCGCTGCCGCAGGGACCGGAAAGCAGCCAAACATCCCATCGCTACCGGCTGCCTTCGACAGCTACCACCACGCGCTCGGCCACCTGTTCTACGGGACGGGCTTGGGCCTCGCGCGGGACGACGCCGAGGGTCGCCGCGCCGCCGTGCTGCGGAACTTCGAGTTCTTCGGGGCCCCGGTCGCCGTCCTCGTGTGCATGAGTCGCGAGCTCCGGGGCACCGAGGCGCTGAGCGTGGGGATGTACCTGCAGACGTTCTTGCTGGCGCTTACGGAGATGGGGGTGGGGAGTTGTGTTGAGATTAGCGTCGCGGGGTATCCGGATATTGTTAAGAGGGAAGTGGGCATTCCTGAGGATTTGGTGTTGCTTTGTGGGGTTGCTGTGGGTTTTGAGGATGCGGAGGCGCGAGTCAATCAGATTAGGGCTGATAGGGACGAGGTTGGGAGGTTTACGGCTTGGGTTCAGTGAGATGGAGAGTGAGTGAAATGAGCTAGGTGAGCGCTGCGGCGGGTGGTGAGAGGCTAGGAATGAAGTGCGAGGTGTAAGGTGTATGAGTTGGTGTGTAATAAATGTGTCATATGGCTATTCTTAGAGGCGGGTATAGACGGAGGAGGCGTTTCAGTGAATCATAGACGGTCGGGTCTCTGCTCTGTACTATCATGTATTATACATCTATTCTATCAACAATTTGCGAGGCAGCAGGTTTCTAGTCTGTAAGTCCTTTTAATTGCTTCTACGTAGACTTCGAGGTAACTCAACCTAGGCTGTACCGCCTAGTAGAACATGACTGAGGCAGTGAGTTTGACTGTGACTAATGTCAGACCTTTAGAACAGATAATCGAATGACAATGGCGGGTCTATAGCTCTCAAAACTCATTAGCCATTCAGTGACCTAACATCTAAAGCTGGATGTATGTTAGAGATGGTCGGTATTAACTTTAGAGTTATAGACGAATGTAGGCCACCCAGGGGTAACTGATACATCAATGTATATTGGCTCAACGCACTGAATTGAAGCTCGAGTTAAAACTGCCTAACAGATAGGTCGGATTGGATGGTGGCGAGACCCCATTTCCCTGTAGCCACGACAGTATAATTTTCGACGAGGTAGCGACTGTATCTATAGGTATCTGACACAGAATAATTATATAATGACGCCAAGCCCCTCTGCCGGGTTTCTATTTCGCCTCGGAGAACCACCCAGCAAGGTATTCGAGGATGCCCTCCCAGCGCGGCAGTTCGCACGCTAGAGCAATATACAGATCCGGACGAACAAGCACGAGCCTGCCCTCCCCTTCCCCGTCTTTCTCAATGCTGTATCTATCCCTAAGTTCACCAACTTCATTCAAGCTCTGATTGTCGAAGCCGAATTCCTCTTCGCGACGGTCGGATATCAGATACACACACACGTGATCCGGGAAACGTTCTGTGATGGCGGCGCGCATCCGCACGGCCTCCGCGATCTGCGCGGGCTTCCTATCGGGAGACAAGTCGGGTACCACGAGCAATGTGAACTGCGGGCGGCGATAGACATCGTAAACGTGACGCTGCGGGGAGACTGTGAGCAACGCGTCCGGAGCACGAGCCCCTGGCTTTGGGCCCGGGACGGGGTTATTCTGGTACATGAGTGGGAGGAGGGGAGTGACAGTTTCGACGTAATTGTGTGACAGGCCAGAGACAAGAAAGACGGTCTTCTCTTCCCAGTTCGGCGCTTGGGTGAGAGCAAGGCGGTCTGCGGGTTCGACGCCGAAGCCCATGACAATCTTGTGAGTTGCGGCTGCACCGGCACTGATCTGTTCGCCGATGGGTTTGCGTTCCTGTTCGTAGGTGTCAAGGATGTCGGGTGATGCTTGGCCTTTGACGACGGCCGCGAGTTTCCACCCTAGGTTGAACGCGTCCTGCATGCATCCGTTCATCCCTTGCCCCCCAGCGGGTGAATGGACGTGACTGGCATCGCCGCATATAAGAAGCCGACCGGCACGGTATTTCGCGGCGATATTGTTGTTCACCTTCCACGACGTTGACCACTCAACTTCACCCACCTTAAAGCCGATGCCTAGCTTGTCAGCCACTTCTTGGAAGGCCTGCTGTCTGTCTTCCCTGCTGACAAGTTCGCCAGTTGGCTCACACATATAGACGCGGTAGAGCTCCTTGCCGGGCATGCGGGAAATATTCATGAAGAGGTTCTTATTGAAGAAGTAGTGTAACCACGTAGTGTCAAAGTTGACGTTTGTGAGGTGTACATCCATCAATGCCATGGAGGTGACGTAGCGGCCTGGAAAATCTATTCCGGCGGCTCCGCGCACGAAGCTCTTCGCACCATCGCATCCCACTACCCATGGATAGCTGACCTTCTCAGTCTTCCCATCAGGGAGCTGGATCGTGGCCGTGGCCCTTCCATTATCCTCCGCCTCTTCTGGGCTCGAGAGACCGAGGAGCCGAGTCGAGTACTCAGGCAAAACCCCATGAGTAGCAAGGAGATGGTTTCTCAAAACCTGCTCGAAGCTGTTCTGGCTGATCTTATAGTAGAAGGGGTACCTGGTCGGCAAGCCCCGGTAGTCATTCTTTGGGCACTTCTCAGGAGGAATGCCTGGGAAATTGTAGATATTTCCTGGACATTCTAGGCAGACTTCCTTCAATCGGTAGCTGATCGACATGTGATCAAACATTTCCATCGTACGGGCGTGGACGGTGAAAGCTCGAGCTGTATGTGATGGGCCCTCTCGTTTCTCGATGATACGCACGGGCACCTTACGACGCAGAAGCTCGTAGCACAGGATGAGACCAGAGGGGCCCCCTCCTACTATGAGGACCTCATCAGAATGCCTAACATCGGTTGATTCGCTCATCGTGTGAAGCAATATGTCTCATTGAATGAATAGAAAGGCTGAGTATTGTCTTCCGTTTCGTTTCTCAGATGGCGGTAGTTTCTTTTTATTGTCGAAAAGAGATCATAGTTCCCTGGTTCTGTATAATCATAGGGTCCAGATCTTAGGGCGCAGCATCCGTATTTATATAAGATATACGCACTCCCGAGGATGTTTCTCTAATATGCAACTTTTGGTCGGCTTACTCTTTCGGCGAACGTACCAGCATGAACGCATATTCTCCGTATAATAATTCCGGCGTTGTTTCGTCCGGGGAAAGCGCCCGAGAAATTCACTGCCATTCCAGAGACTGGTGTGAAACGAAAACTGCTTCGCATGTTCTATCTCAATGTTGAAGTGTAAACGGCTTACACCTGTCCTTGGCGTGTTTACAATTGTAAACTCGTCAAAAGGTATTAAATTCTTAGCCCCAACCGTGTCTCCCTTCAAAGAGACTTCCTTCTAGAGTTCGCACTATACTATAGCGGTATTTCCCCTGTTGACTATAAGATCCTATGCTCGTTTTGTAGTGGGAGCTGCCTCTTTCCCATCCTCTTTGTCTTGCTCTCTTCCTATGTAAATTGTTAATTCGAGTCGACTTGGCCGATACCTTACTTCTGAGTCATTGCGCATGGTATTAATTCTTGTTGAATTCCGACTCGGAATTACGGTGCTTGTAAAAGCATTTATCAGATCTTTGTCATTGCATTAACCGCGGGGCAGGCTATGCGGAGAAAGGCGCACAGATGCGCGGATGAGCTCCACAAGTGTGCCAGGGGCAGGCTTACCTTCAATCCCCAAACGAGGACCTCGTGTTGAATATCAAATAGTCGATATGGCCCTTGCGGACGAACTCCAGGAAAAGACTCGGCTATTCTGCTCGGACCCGAGGTACTGAACGACCTTGTCCACCTGATCTCCGAAGCCAGTTCTCACGAAGACATTGCGTGAGCTCATGAACTCAGTACTGAATGGGCTCAGCCTACACTTCCTGTGGCCTTCTAATTGTTAATCTACATGGGACTTTACGATCTATAGGAACGCAGCTCAAGCGAAGTGAAGAATACCTACAGATGTCGTCCTGGCTCTACTTTTCTTCGCGGTACCTGTTCATCGCTTATGTTCTCGAAATTCCGTCCTGCCACTCAGTAGCTGCGACCCCCTTGCCTAGCCTTACTCCTTTTCTCACCCTATGATCTATAAATTGTTCAATGTCGTAGCGACACTAAGCATAAATCTCACGTATTTGGGGAGAATACTTGAATAAATCCAATAAGACGAAAAATACTCGAAGCCCGAACCCAGGATAGAAGTCGACGGCGTTAAAGTAGTTCGCAACTTGTTCCTGCTTGCTTTTCACATCTCAATATATGTAGTACCATTACAACGATGCAAGATGAAGAAACCAATCAACCACCTTGTCAAGAACACTAAGGTGTGGACAGTGACCAGCTTTGATGCTCGTTACGTCCACTTTGCTGCCCGTCTCCGCCTCGATCATCTCGATCTCCTTCCTTTGAACATCAGCGGGAATGATCAAGTCATCCTCGCAGAGAAGGTAAGACACGGGAGCATCCTTATAACCGGCATGCGTAATCGTGTTCGTGAAACTCACGGCCGAATGCAGGGCGAATTGCGTGAACCAGTATTGGCCCTGTTCCTTGGGCAGATCGGAAAAGCAGGTAGCAACAGTGTGCTCAGGATCCGTCTGGTGCAGCCAGCCCTTGTCCTGAAAATCTCAAGTCAGCAATGGCTCTGAAGTCTAAAAATATTACGCGATAATTGAGTTAAGAATCGTGCACTAACATCCATTTGCATGTGCGAAGTCCCGTCTTGGGGCGGGGCGATCACATCAGTAGCAGAGCCGCCCGGCGTTGTCAAGAGAACAGTCTTGTATGCGATTCTCACGATGCCTCCTTGCTTTCCCACTTTTTGACGATCTTTCACAGAAAGACCTTTAGTACTCTCGGTCGCGGGCATGCCACCGTAGGAATGTGCGACGAGAATGATCTCTCTCCCCGCATCTGCAAGAGCTTCGACTTCTTTCGCGACGAGAGCGGCATCGTCATACATGGTTGCAGGCGGCGTGTCCCTTCCTTGTCCTGGACCGAGTCCTACTGTCGGGAGCTGTAGAGCTTTCATATCATACCCATGTGCCTTGACCCCATCGACAAGAGTGTCATAGAACGGCGCCGGGGCGAAGGAGCCCGTGACAAAGAGAAAGTATGGTTTCGACATCTTGAACTCAAGTTTGAATGTTTATTGCCAATGGGACATATCATCTTGACTTCCCAAGTCGAAGCTCTATCTAATTTATAGCCGCCACGGGGCTGATTACAGTTATTCAGCTTTGCACTCGATGGTATACGACATCACGTAACCGGAGGTTCAATCGAACCGGCACGGCCCAGAGTGGGTTTCGGGAGTCCTGCGCTAAGCATCAATTATCTTTTGCATTTGTAATCTGCTTCCGCTCCCTGTACCAATCTGCTTGGCGCCTTGTCGATTGCGCTCGTTCCTGCGTTGGTTCTATTCAAATAACCAATTCTCATAGGCGTTCGCAGCCGCTACCTCCAATGGCTATTAATAAGGTTTCACAGGCTAATCACGTTGCTCTACAAGGTCAAAGGCACTCCTGTCGATGCTTGATATCAAGCCATACCCCAGATCACGATGCTTTTGATTCAGCAGCGTAGAAAACGATATTGTTTCAAAGAAATATAACGTGCATCGGCTTCGCTAATCTCCGAGGTTTGATAATTAATGTAATTGTACACTTATTAAATTAGTAATCCCACGTTATTGCCGGAGACTTCTAGCTCTCATGACCCGTAATAGCACCCCTCAAGATTATGCATAAGTCATAAACTCTCCAAACCTTCAACTTGAGTTTGACATAAATAATTGATTGAAATGAAATATGGACTGTGCTACATTATATCGAGATGCTCAACGTTGAGATTTTCTATTTTACACTGAAACTGCAACCTCACAATTCGTGGTGACCGGGTCGACAAGGGGCCGCGAAAGTATTCTTCAGTGCCGGGATGGATGGAGAGAAGAAGTACTCTCCTCCACGGGCAATGACCCATTTTGCGGCGAAATTCAGTTCCTGATTTGCTCCTGCGACATCCGGACTTGTCCCCACCATTTGTCTCGGGTTGCCGACGCCAATAATGGGGTCGATACCGGGCGCCGGCACCGGCGGCGTCGCCTGGGTCTTCGGCGGGAACGTAGGGCTATTCGCCCAGCCTAGGAGTATGCTAGTTAGCACCTACTTACGCTCATGAGCGAGATGTTTTACGATTAGCTCGGCTTACTTTGTTGCATGAAATGGAATCCATTTCCAAGATTGCTCTGGTAGCAGGCAAACAGCAGGCCACGCTCCAATTTGTGATCATCGGAGCTCTTCTTCGCCTTTTTCTCTTCTGCCGTCACTTCGGCTCCAAAAGCAATGCCACGACGGATGACTACAGTATCCAGGATCAGTAATTTCCTTTCTAGGTAGTACCCATATGCAATACGGGAATACGCAGAGTCCGCCTATTCCCAGATGCTTGTCGGAGAATGGAAGTCTTATAACCCCAGCTCTTCTGTTGGAGAGAAAATGGGGGTTTGATAATATTACTTACTTCGTCGGATTTCCGTGCCCCCAGCAGCATCCAAGTCCGAGCGAGGGTTGGTCTTTCGGATGTGCGCGGCAAAGGGACAGCGTTCCTGATTCTGGGGGTCGAAGCGGAAGTCTTCGCGCTTTGCAAATGCTGGGTTGTCGCGCAAAGGTGTCAGATCGACGGGAGCACCTAGACGGCGTCAGTACACTAATTTTCTCGTCGGCTGTTGTTGGGACTACAAATAAGAGTGCACTTACCGCTTTTCCATCGTCCAACAAGACGAGCACCGAGAAGTTCAGCCCCTGTAGGATCTCCAGGGGCAGGCGGGAAGGGGACCTTCAGTGCGTTCGCTTCTAGGAAAGCATCGAATTCGGGAACAAGCTGCTTAAGGTAACGGAAGGCGAGAAAACTTCCGTCCAGGGCCCAAGGTGGGCGCGTAACGCCCTGTGGGGACTGGCCCGGGACCACGAGGCCGTCATCACCTTCCCGCCCGAGGAGAATTACACCTTGACGAACCGGTTTCTCACCAGGTTCGGATGTAACGCCGGCATCGACGTCTTTCACGGCGGGCTGCGAAAGTCCATCATTAAAGCCGAAGCTATGTAATGGATGTTAGCAGGAGAGTCCTGAATTTCCGGGTATCAACAATTAGCACTTACTGCTCGTGACCATTTTCAGTACCGGGCCTAGTCTGACCAAGGAGGCGAGTGACTTCATCAATTGCTGCATCCTTCTGGCCTATTCGGAATATCTTCTTGGCATGATCGAGCGTTCTTTCAAGAATTGTTTTGTTATTGGAAGTAATCGCAATCACACCGTGGATCTCTTTCTTAAAATCAGCATCCCATTCCGACAAGTCGTCGCCGAGGTTGCCGGCATCCGCCAGCATTCCCTTCTTGAACACATCATCTCCAATATCGTCAGTAATACCAAGCTGAGTTGCGGACTAGATTAGCCTCAAATATTTCAGAGTCATCACATCTCTGGACTGTTAACTTACTGCTACTAGGCCCTTCTGCGAGAAAGCGATGTTCACACCGCTATTGTCAATCAAAGGGAATGGCTTCTTTTTCTCGGAAGCTTCTTTCTTGCCTTCCTTGATGCTATGGTGGAACTTCTTGGCTTCTGTTGTAGAAGTTACCAAAGGGATGAACAATCTCAGGTCCTCACGGAAGGAGGATGCGCGGCCAGCTTTGATACGGAAAAAAAAGAAGAGTTCATTCTTTTTTCCTAGTCCCTCCCTATTTATCAACATTAGTCATTGCGAATCATGTGGCTCCAAGCACTTACAAGATGTCACCTTGCACGTTATTGAGATCAAGTGGGGGTGAGCTGGCCATGCTATTTGGATGAGTGGTGTACCGTGGTGTTGTGTGACTTCGAAACGTTTCCGACAAATTTGAATTGTTGGCGATATGTTAGGATGAATAGGGCTGATATATCCTGCTTATAACTTCCTTTGCTAGTCACTGAAGTTACATTAGAGAGCATTCTTCTTTTTATATACGATCTCAAGATCACTGTCACGGAGGCGATATGTGCAGCGGGGTTTTCCAGTCCTTGGTCCTTGTCTTCTAAAGTGGCTGTAGTATCCTGGAAGTCTCCGGCCAATAAGGTATGTCTACTAAAAGGCTTCGCGTCTTCTGAAGTCCTTGATCAATCTATAATATCTTATTTTAGCAACATGACGCTATCTCAGCGAGTTACCCAAGCCAGCAGCACATTGGATATTCAAACAGGTCACATGCATTGATCTGACTGCGTACTAAGTTCAACGATGTATCCAGTAGCATGAAAGCATTTAGTTTCCATCATCTCTCGCCCATATCAGCCGAGCACAACTTCAGAAGATGGCTGGGTAATAAGCAACGGAGTATGTGTGGTGTAACGTGGCGGACACGCCTCTCTACGCCGCAGAATGATTGGCTCGTCCGAGCGGCGAGCACATGATCAAAGAAGTCTCTTGGTGTTGTAAGAAGACTCAATGTCAGAGCTCTGTGAGCCAATTATGTTGATACGCACGTATTCTTGTTACAGCACGAAGATCCCGAGATTCTTAGTATGCTTGTTCTTACTATGCATACGTATCCTCTGGATAAGTTGCAGTATAGTGAGAATGAAGAATATGTCGACATATCTTTTCGGACCGGGCGGCTTACGACAATGACTATACCGGTGGAAACTAGATTGAGGTCTAGAGCCTCCAACTGAATAGAAAAGTCGGTGGCATGGCCCAAACATACGACTCACAGCTTCGATTGGGATTACTTGCAGTGTGACGACATCCAACGTCAGCGATTTCAAGTGTGATAGGCGGTGTAAGCAACTAGGAGCCATAGCCTCATAAGGCTGAGATCACAGCATACGACGCGACATGTATGTCCTACCGCCTGTAAGACATGTTCGTAATTGGACCCTGCGTGGTAGTACAACCGAGCCAGTGAGGTCAGCCGCAAAATATGGCTGGATTTGCCGTATGGGCATGATCCTCACCCAATCATATTGCGTTGAAAGTCAGCAGAAAACCAGCTAATATAGCTCAAGTCAGACAAATTGACGTGTTGATAGAGCTCTCCGTACTGCGTAATATCGAGTGCTCCTAGGAAAAACACAACGCACGCCTCACTTCCCACGATAGCCGGAATGGTTGGTGGTCTAGCTATCGCCAAGAGGCTTTAAGGAGGAGAATTAGTCGGTTGAGGTAATGAAAAGGAAAATTTGAGACTTTTGCTTCTTGAATCCAATTGGAAGTATTGGCGATCAGCTGGGACAATTTGCTTAAGGTCACTGTTTGGTTTGGCAGCCAAGCGTCATGGGGCGAGTTAGGGTGAAGCTCTACGTAGTCGGGTACGGTTGCCCTGGGAAGTTAGTTGCTACCTAGGTAGGTATGCTATTATCCCAGGTTCATCCATTGCAATCTGCACCATAACGACTCAGTACGACGAACACCGTGTTATACGAAATCACGCACGACAAGTACGCCATGGAAATCAGGTCTCGGCCGTCGCACACTAGATTTTCAGCCCTCGTCTCAAATTGCCAACACTAGGTTACTAGAAGATCTTTCGTGCTTGATGCAAGAATTTCCAAGGCCTAGCTCCACGCCGTTATGCGCCACATAACGCCAAGCGCATTCCGTCGGAGAAGATCTTTTTGAAGGGCTTACGTAAATCGGTAACGCCAACATCATCGCATGTAGAACAGCTCTTGAAGAATATGCCTCTTTTAACTAATACACTTAGTTCATTGAAGCACGGCTTGGCACTTGGCACTCGACATTTTAGTCTATTTAACAAGGGTAAAACAATACATAGCAGTATTACGGCGTAGAATTGCGCTTGTTTTTAGTTGACTTATTATTTGAGATAATCAATATATATGCTTGCTCGTGACATGACTATAACGTAGTAAAAAAAATTCAAGAATCTTGAGGACTCCCAGGATCGAACTGAGGCCTTCGCGTACCCTCGGCGGAACCTAACAGCTTTGCGACGTGCACCCACTACACCAAGTCCTCTTTGGGTTAGCGCTGGCTTGGCATCTAGAATTAGATATAAATACCTAGTACAGGGCTGCGCAGAGCTTGGCTAGCCTGCGCATGCTGTGCGACTGCTGTGTTGCAGCTGCAGCCATCTGCCGAGTTGTGCAGGGACTACAACAATTATCTAAAACGCTTCTCAGGTTTTATCACAACTGTGGCTTTTCAGCTAAAGCTTTTGCTTTCTATATTGCCAAGATAGCCTCCAGCAAATTATTTACTTTTATTATCAAGCCAAACAACTGTAATTTTTCTTTAGGTCTTTTTTGTTATTGATTAGCGATTGCCCCGTACCCACAATCCTTGATGTCACCTAGCTGCTTGATTCAATTACTCTCAGCTTACGAACTTCTTTTTATGCCTTCTGAGGATATAGAAAGGTGTTCTCTAGTTTCGTCTTTGAATATGCTAGTACTATATCTAGAATTCTCAACCCCCGCAACAAGGACAATGTCTGTTCCACCCAGCCGTAACTCTTGGGCGGTTTCGAGCTAAGAGGAGTTCAACCTATCCTTTCTTGGCTATCACATAGTCTATCCGGCGATATGGTGCACTACTTTAGCCCCATACACATAATGTAGATCTTGTTACATCGTCTGTACTTTCATGAACTAAGCAAGGAGAAACTAACCAGGTTAGTTAGCCACCGGCGCTCTGTCCGGTTTATCCGACATCGGTTTGTGGCCTGATTTTAGAATTTTGTAATCTGGACTCGAAGCGCTGCCATTAGGGTGTCATAATACTAGTCAGTAGTTGTAACCAGTGGATTGGAGCTTTTAGTTTAGGCCCGCCCTTTCGACGCTTTGTTACACTGCTCACCATTTATAACTGTCTCTATGATACGCCTCCGGGCTTCGACACGCAATCAATATGCACATAATGCTCCTAAACGCGGTGTTTCTTACACCTAGGAATGTCAGTGTGCACAAGATTAGTAAACCAAATTTTGAGCACACCAAGGTCTGCGGGAGGTGTAGCCCTCATGGTTCCGTTATACAGAAATAATAAGTATATAAAAGTTGGAGATATGTCGCAGCTCGCCAGCTTGTCTCTATTGCTTGTTTAACGTGTCTCTCCCCACAAATCTTAGTAAGTAGTTACGATCCTGCCCATGTCACAGATCTGCAGTAGGTATAGTCGTCTAACCTGAACATGGGAGAATCGAGTCTATATCAACCTTCGACAGTAGTGCACTTGGCATATTCATAGTCTACACAGATCATGACTCGAATTATTACTCCTTGTTTTTCTCAGCTACGATTCTCCGCCAGGCTTGTACTACGTAGGACTAGCATCGACTAGTGTTCCTCAACCTACTGTAGTCTGCCAGATCTGCCAGCAGCTAAAATAGCAGCACTACACTAGATACGCTTAAGGGTTGTGCATTCTCCCACTCTCCCGTATATTCTCCGGGCAGGCATTCAGGGTCCACACGTTTGGCGAGAACTTCTTGGGGTTGGGACTAGAGTGCCGAACGCTCTAAGTATGGGCATCAACAGGAGCCATAGCTACGGGTCTGAGCGTGTTAGGGCGCGGAACCAAACCGACGGTCTCTTCTATAATGCAAATAGGCAATTCTAGAGCAGCCGCATCGCAAAGCGCTCTAAGGCGTGTATCCTACATAAAAGTTTTTACTTCCTTTTCCAGATGACAACTTCAACTTCTACATTATGCCTTGCTAACACGGTCGTTCCTCTCCATGTCAATTCACAAGACAGGATTCAGCAGTCAATTTCCCTAATGCTGAAGTAACCCCTTGCCACTCTTTTTCAGCTCTTCAAATCATCACTCCAACACAGGCAGCACCCTATTCTCTTTACGTTTCCCGCCATGCCTGGTTTTCTTGTTTCGCCCAATTATGTGGCTGGACACCCAACTCAGGATGATGTAGTTGTTGCTTCTACAGTCTGGGGGTTTTCTTTGGCCGTTTCATTCTTCACTGCTTCAAAGGCACGTAGGCAGACATGGAGATCGTGGAAGCGGACAAAGCACATTAGCCCCTACATTATTCTGGTTTGGGGAGAATGGGTTGTCAGTACAGTTTTCGGAATAGTCTCCTGGCTATTCCTCTATAACATTATTGAACCCTCGTAAGCAACCACTCGAGAACATAGGTGGCATTCATACCGAGTAATTGCAATAGCTAATGACGGGCTTCGTTATCCAGGTTCCAGTTCTTCTTTTTTCTTGTTACGCTATGGGTGTTCCAGGTTCAATGCATCATGCAAATTCTTATCAACCGAATCGGCCTGATCACCAGAGACCAGAAAAAGATAAATAGGATAAAATGGGGGGTGGCCGGAGCGCTCTTCCTGGTCAACGTCAGCGTCTATGTCATTTGGATACCAGCCCGCCTCCAGATTTCACCAACTTGGATACACATCAACGACGTTTGGGATCGACTAGAGAAAGTGCTGTTTGCAATCATCGATTTCAGCCTGAGTGCCTACTTTGCTTATCTCGTGCGGTCGAAACTTATCGCCAATGGCCTTGTCAAATACAATCGATTATTTCGATATAATGTGGCCATGATCTTGTTTTCGTTATCTTTGGATGTAAGTCTTTGTACTTTCTTCCGTCTAAATTGACCAAGTCACCAGCTAACAACCGGTGATAGGTCATTCTCATTGTTGTGTTGCCTCTTGGAAACGGTCTCGTTTACCTCGCGTTTCACCCCCTCGTGTATCTTCTGAAACTGTACATCGAACTGAACTTGACTGATCTTCTCGCGAAGATCGTCAGTGTCGCCGAGGGCCAGTCTTCTCACTCAGATGGAACCAAGAAGAGAAGCGGAAAGACTTCCAACGGCTATGGCGTCGACAATTTAGGAACCAAGATGGTAACACTCATCACGGCCAATCGTGAACCTCCTGAGGCCGGTGAGAGTTCAAGAGGTGTCATTCAAAAGACGGTGGAAACTGAGATTCGGTATACGAAAGACGAAAGCGACTCCGCTAGCAGAACCAGTTCAACGAAAGAGCTGTACAACAATCCTTTCTAACTAGAGCAACTTCATCTTAGGGTTGCTATGGCGCTGTGTTAGAGAGATCAGAGGATTTCACCCAGTCCCTTGTGTTTGTTACGACACAACGTTTCACCTTGTACACCAGTTTCTTTGCATCACAAAACCATGTAACGGTATACATTGTGTAATTTTAGATGTTCTAGATGCTATCCCCTAAATACCCTCGATAATCCTAATCTCATATCAGGTACACTCAATATTTTATCCATCTATTTTCTCAACTTTATTAGTTCCTGTATTGAAGTGAACCTCATAGGCCAGTGCCTATACTAGGGCCAAAGCCTTCAAGTGGTGGGCCGTATCTACACTTCCTGAGGCCTGAAGGCCTCGGATTTCATGACACAATATGGGGCTTTGAGCGATCCCGAGAAAAGAACGCCAATTTTACTAAAAGTCAAGCGTATAAATTGTGTATACTAATGCTGCTATGTCTGCCTCTGATAGGCCCTCCTGAATCCTCCTTCTATATTACTCACCCTTTTAGCCAACTCATTTTCGGCCGCCCAGAACAAATGGTTGCGTTTATCTATACTACTTCAGTATATGTTGGCGGGTACAACAGACAGTATATAAGAATTGCCCCTCATAGCGACTGCTGGTCACCGGTCTTCATACCCTTTACAATATCAACGCCTCTATCTAGCACAACAGCAATAAGGTAGTCAGGACTAAAATATAGTATAACCGTAGCGAGAGGGCCCTAGAGATGCGTTTTAGAACCGTAAGCTGTGTGGTAGGGCCACCTGCAGGTCTGTATATAAATACGTGCTTAAATAAAGTTAGGGTTCGTGATGACTGATGGGAAAACCGACAATTGCGGGTTGTAAAACCTAATGACAGAATTAGGGATGGTCACTAGATGTTATAGTGATTGATTAGGCACATCTAGCGGTGATTATTCCAATTACATATAGTGTTTATCTCCCCTCTATTTTGTGTGTAAATCATCGTATAGAACAGCGTCTTTTCCCTCCCATTTTCCCCCTTGATAGATATCATCTTATCTGTTTTACTCAAGCCTGCATTCGCACTCACCCCGTTCGTACAAATAATACGCCAGCACCTACACTCATAGCATCCTGCCTTGTGATAACCGACCATTACTATTCAGACTCTTACCCAGAGCGTCTCATCCTAGAGATCAGTGACAAAATCGACAATAATGGATCCTTTTCACAAGTTCACAACAGAGGTCTGTCAGTGCGAAGTCGCTGCTAACTTTGACGATGACATGGTCCAGGATGCCATGGCAATCATCTTGTTCCCAACTCGATATACTGTTGGAATCTTCTCGGGCCTTCTTCGCGATCACTATAGGGCGTGGGAAGCCCAGACACTCCCCAATCCTCTCAGGATACTCCATGTCGAATGCAACGACGCACCTTCCGACCATCTTGTCGGCCTCTACACATTGCACAGTCGGTTACTACTCTTCATCGAGGACTATCTTACCAAAGCGACTGCCACAGACCCTTCTCGTGAGTACCTCGGCCTCTCACCCTTGTCGCCTTATAGCCAATATTTGACATACATGGGTCACCCGTTAAGCCCTCGATTCAACGCAGCAAACCTCACTGGCCCAGAACGAAAGCGACTCCTCAGAGCGTTTTTACGTTACGAGCTCCTATGCAAAATGCGCTGCTCTGATAACTTTGCCGACAGCGACATCAGTTGGTATTACGAGCTGTCCTCGCTGTGGAAGTACAAGGGCCAAGCTTTCCAGCAGGTGGAGGCAGAAGCTATCGCATGCGTTCAATCGTATGTGGAGTCGCTTCATAGGGCCATCTCGATGCAATGTGAGTCATACCTTAAGTTACAAGACAAAGCTTATGAGTACTTTTCTGAACGTTCATGCTCTGAACTTTCTTGCTTCGGCTTCGACCTTACTACCGCGCTTCTACAAGCCGCCACAGCTGGGAAACAAGCGCGGAATCACGTTCAGATGTGGTACCACAACCTCAGCGAACGCAAGTGGGATGAGTTCATGGACTACAACAACTGCATACTCGGCTTTGACCCCCTGTGCGAAGAGGATAAGCACTATGCAGAGGGGCCAGGTATGTACAAGATGCTCTACCCTATAGGACATTCATCGTCGATGCAACGCTTCTTATATCGAAGAAAGGCATGGGCCTTTCTCGATGATTTACGATTTCACCCACCCCGCCTCCAGCAGCTCTGCTTTACCGGTGCCGACTGGGTTGGTCCAAAGAGGCTCCACACCTTGCACGACCAACCGACTGACGAACATCCCACCGACGCACAGAGGCAATTGGAATATCCAACGCCACCATTCTGGCAAGAGAACCGTTTTGTAGGCTTGGCTCCATTTTGGCAATGAGGCATACCGCTGCAGAAAGGGCAGTATCCAAAGTTGTGAAGGCTGAGTCCAAAGCAGGTTGTTCTATATACATACCCAGTGCTTGGGTATTGCTTTACGCTTCAGCCCTCGCTTCGGCCTGGACAATGTTGACGAGTTTGTGAAGGATTCTGACGCCTAGTACGTTCTGAATCTTGGTGACGAGGGATGAGATTCCGAGGATCATCGACTTGACAGTATAAGAGGGTACGAGAGTAGTCTCTAGCGCGTTCGACACAGTCGAGGGTATCTCTAAAGTATCTGCTTGGGCATATGGGGGCTCTGTCAAGGCGCTTGACAAAGTCATTCAATAAACCTTCGGAGACTGCGTGTCGGTGCTGAATTGCGTTTCCTAAAATCTTCCTACTCACCTTTCCAACTCTTTTCACACCTTTTTGCCCTCTCAGCGAGAGATTGAATCGCTCGACAATGTTCCGGCTGGGTGCTGAGTAGGCGAGGTTGTACACAAGCTTAAAGGCGATGAATCTAAGGTCGAAGTTGGGAGGTGTTTCGTAGAGAAAAGCCGCGTCTACAGTTTTGTGTTCCTTTTCATCGCCGTCGCATTTGTTTGTTACGGCTATAAATCCATCTTGAACCTAATTATAACTCAGTCAGCTTCTACTCACTGCCTGTTAAGGTCCACTGCTACCTATGCAGGTGATAGGGGCACCACTAGCGCGAAGATGGAGTTGATGGTAACGGTCATGAACTCTCAAAGGTGATGATCGATTCTGAGACTTCGGTAGTTGATCTTGACTAAACATGACGAGCATCGAGGTGTCCCTCCCTGTCTTCCTATTCTTGCTGTAGTGTATAGTAAAGAGCCATGGCGGCTAATCCTACGACAGACGCTCCCATCACTATGGCATTCCTCTTCGCTTTTGCAAGCCTCTTCCCATGCAATGCAGCTAACCTATTTCCCAAATGATTCGTCGTGTTGCCATTTGGAAACGGCATTTGCGGTACGTCCTTCCCAAGGAATTCACACAGCGGCTCCCAGCCATCTTCGACCTTCCACTCCAGTAACTTGTCTTTCGGCACGAGGCCTCTCACCATGGCGATATGCTCCTCTCCTATCCATTTGCCATTCTTCTCGAAGCTCCCATGGTAAAATTCGCGGAACATGGTCGTGAGGAATCCATGAAAGAACCAAAACAACTCAGCATCAAAGTAAGAAAGTAGCATATGGCTTCGTGGGACCATGTTGCCGCAGAACGTCGAGATAGTACTCGTATACCACGCATCAAGGTCTGGCCGAATGTTCAAAATCACCTTAGCATCAGGATAAGCAGCAATGAGATCCTTAGCGAACATGGCGGCCGGAGCATCAGTCACAGCAACGCTGTCTCCCAACACTGCATCGAAATCTTCCGTCGTGATGTTCGTCTTGCCATCGTCTGAGCCAAAATACTTCTTCATATACAATCGGTTCCAGACAATGTTATCACTAGGCTGCGCAGCTATTTCCCATCCTACACAAAGTATGAACATAACGAATCATAATCATTTTACGAGGTCGACGTTCTCAGAAAACCGCTGGAAATGATGGTCTTACCGTGATATGTGTTATCGTAGCCCAGTTGTATGAGAGCATTGCGAAGCGAATCTGTGCCGGACCGAGAGAGCCCTAAAGCCAGCACCTCCATTGGTCTCGTTCGTGGCCGTGCCGGAGTCGGAAGTGGATAGATGAATTTAACTAGTGACCCCATTGTGCTGAGACTATCGTTGCCTCCTTCGTGTAATGGGCAGCAGTCAATAGACTTTTACAGAATACAGAGTTGTTAACCATATGCAATCAGCGCTTAGCACAGCCCAAGCATTATTTTGATTAATTGGCGAGTTACTTAACCGGCCAAACCAAAATAACAATTCAATTATGAGTCTTGTATTTCGTTTTTAACTGAATGACAGATACTTCAACGAATCCCCCCTTCTATTTATTTTTTAACAGGGGGGTTTCGATGAGAAGCGGTCAGCTATAGTTCAAAGGTTCGGCTGACTGATATACCCACTACCCATCGATCCCTACTTATCCACCACCTCCACACCTAAGATAACCTAGCTTCGTTAGCTATCGCGTCGACCGCGTTGGCCGCAAGCTGATATATGGCCATATAGCTGTATGGCTACATGGCTGTATGGCTGAAGCCAGTTAAAGGCAACTGCTTAGCTAGTTTCCGCTGTGTTGAACGATGTCTGTAGCAGGGCTATCTGAGGCTATTCAGACTGGATGGGAGATGTAACCACTTAGCAAGGGTAAACTTCGGATCGCCCCCGAGACTGACTCAGCAGCGCACAGCACCCATATATTTTAGTAAATAGGTCATCGCCAGTCAGCTACGGTGCAGAACGCACTTATGAATATAGGCTTATCTGAAGCCCTTGTAGGTGGCCGTCACACTATCTTAAAGAGGGAACTCCCTATCTGCCCCTAAGCTGTTATAGTTGGGCTAGCGCTTATTCCGGCGTTAGTCTAGAATACCAACCTGGGCCAGGCTTGAGATCAGTGACTTAGTTTCAAGGTCAACATAGTTGTCAGATGGCTTGGTAATACCCTGGTGTATATCCATCAAATTTCGTCTATATATACAGACTAATTATACCTCCCAACTACCAGTTGGAAGGGCTAGGGGCCATTGGACCAATACACCTTCATGGCTCGTGATCCCTTCTCCCTACGGGCTATGTGACTGCGTAGGCTATACCATTCCCTCTGGGACAGAAGCCCTAACAGTCATCAACTATGTCTCCCCTCTTTAGGACGTATCCCTTTTGCTCAAGATATTTTCCCGACAAGTAAGGTCTAATTTTCAGGACAGGTTTAATGCTATATTTCGTCAACTGGCTGTTACTAGCTAAGCCACAAATTATCAGGCTTATCCGATAGATGGCGTATGTAGTCTCGCTCAGCTAGTCCGATCCCGTAAACCTCGAGGTTCAAAGCCGCTGCCTGCGGCCTCAAATCCGACTTGTATTATAGCCTTCGCAGTCTTGGTAATATTGCCATGGAAGCGAGCATATCTGAGTTGAGCGAGCGTTTCAGCATCAACAAATGCGTAAGCGTCATAATCATGTAGTTTTCCAGGCATCAAAGCCAAGTCTTCGTGATCTAGGATGATCACGAAGCAGAATCCGAGGTCAAGGATAAAAGCCAATGCAGGTACGCTTATATAAGCTCATTGAAGCTCGATATGAATCATCCACTTCTGCACATTCCAGCCTGGATTATGTTAGAAGTATCGCGTATGCAATTCATCAGACCGGTCGCAGCTTGACCGAAAACAGTAGCATGGCCGTGACTTTGCTTGAATGCGTTGGTAACTGATGGTAGCCCTATAGTCTAATAACCGCCTGGGTTGGCAATAAGGCGTATCGCTGCGGCAATGGCGATAATATTGAAGGTATGCTCGGACTGAAGGCTAAGTCCATAACAGGTTATTTCAATTATCTTTCTAACATAGCATTGTAATCAACTTCGAGCTGCCTCAAACAGTAGATCCAGCTCTGCTCACAATATTACATTAGGGAACACCCACTATTCGACAAAGTAGACAGAGAGGAGTTGCGCAAGTTCCATCTCATAGATAATACTTGTCGCGAGCCAGATGAGATGAAGGCAATACTCATTAGACAACAACTTAACCTCCTATCAAATACATCGTGGCGCAATGTGGTGCACCTCCGACTTCACCGTATAATTACCCGTATGATAAAGCCACAGAGAAAATAATCTTAACTTTCCGAGAAGAAACAATGCACATCCTTGAAGTAAGCAATACTTTTTACCACATATATGAGCGATGGCAGCACTTGCAATTGCTATAAGCTTAGCTTAGAGGGCTAAGTACCATAACGGTAGCTTAAGTAAAAGCGGTAACGTTCGCGGCAGGAGGAGCAACATACTCCAGAGTTCAACTGCCCTTTTTTTCCCCTTCGTTTTTTTATGGCGTCTCCTGAATGGGCCAATAGTTCCGGTGACTACGAGGAGTGGCGCTGTGCCGGCACGATTTTTCAGCAGACACCACCGTACTTAGTGTTTAATATCGCGTGAAGTGTCACTCAAATAATTGGAAGTCATCGGGTAGTTATGATATCTTCTTCGAGAGTCTAGACGCCGTAATAACTATAAAGAAAGGAAAAATGGGGTTGGGACCAGCATTTTAGTCCATGGCGTGGTCCAGACGCTCAATGCATGCATGCTTTCATGAAACTCAGCTGCAGAATGTAAGGCTTGCAGGGTCTTTCAGCTGGCGAGGAACGGTCTTCCCATTGGTGCATCCACGAAAGGGGAAGCCAGCTCTACCACTATCGATTCTACTATACGCTGCTGTGTTCTCCTGGCTTCCTGGGCTGGCGGCAAGAGCTCGGGCAGCCCGTATATACCTTAGCAACCTGAATGGCCGCGCTCAATAGTGTATGCGTACCTGGTTATATAAGACTTCGCATTTATTCATCTCGATCTTGTTAGACTCGAACTCTCCATCGCATCGCTTTCGCAGCAATATTTCGGTCCCATAACTTCGAAGAAAAGTCCTAGATATCAGTCTCAACTGTCCCTCGTCTTTACCGTCTAGAAGAGTAGCTTCGTTTCTCGGCACTTCAAGATGAGTCAAGTACGACGGCTATACCACTACACCAACAAGGCTGGTTACGACGGCATCCTTGCAACAATGTTTATGAAACCATCCGTCGTCGAGGGAATTAAGCACACGCACTACGGCAAGGGCATCTATCTCACCGACCTCGCTCCCAGCAACTTCAAACAATGGGGTGATAGGACTTGTATAGAATGGCTCTTCAACAGCATCAACAGCTACACAGTGAAGAAGACCGCCTACGTTATCGCACTCGACTGTGAAGCTATTGTCAAAGCGAATATTCACATGGAAGTGATGGTGGACAATGCCAAATTCGGCCATGTCTGGCTCCTTCCTCTGGAGTCAGAGCTGAAAATCTCCCAACTCTGTCAGTTTGACATGTCTGGCCTGACGGACATTGGACGCAGAATCGAGGCTGGTGTGGAACTACTGGCGATGGACCGACCTGACGCTTCCACTGGCTCTGATAAATCGAAAGCTGAAAAAGCTCCGAGTACTACCAAAGTTGCCGGCAACTATGCCCATTCTCTAAAAAACCACGGCGGCAATCTTGGGGTCTACCCGGTCTCGGGTGTCCCTGGACATAAAAGTGATTACTTGCGGCCCGAGGTCCCTCTTGACGACGGGTTGCAGTTCAATGAGCCCACGAAGTCCACGAAGTTTGCTGTTGTACAAAAGAAACACGGTGATGGTTGGAAAACTTACTATATCGTCAATGGCGTTTTGAAAGAAAATTTGGACTGATGGCAAGCCTCTTATAGTATGGAAGGTCTGGCGGCCCTATGTTGTGAAGTGCCTAATAATATAATATCCTCACAATTGTAGATTGGCAGAAAGAAGAAGTCAGTGGCCCATACATCTCAGTCTTGTGCTCCTTTTCTTCCTTTTTTTTTTTTTTTCTCAGATAGCTTAATAACACCCTGTTGTACACATATTCAACTACGCCGATCTGAATCTGTTGGAGAGCCAGGGGGCCAGGGCACCAAAGCATCTTTATAGCTTCTGACCCATTTCTATCCTCCTGCTACGTGACTGCCCTGGCTCTCCATTCACACTGGGACAAAACAACCTCACATTATCTGTCTAACAGTCTCATACAAAATGAGACTCGCACATAGACGACTCGAGATTACCGCCGTGATCACTTCATAGAGACGGAGCTCAATGAATTCTGAAGACCGTGAAAGGTTTGCTAATGACCGGGAGGTTGGAACCGGTTCATTTACGTAATAAGTGATCACAGCCCTCGACAACGAGAGGGTCGCAAAGCTGAACGCCCAATTTGAGGACAAATAAATCGAGGACAGGCGGAATGGGCGAAAAAGAGAAGCAGAAAAAGAAGACAAAAAATAGACAAAATAGCAAAAGTCAAAACATACAACACCAGGGATTCGCTGGTCGTCACCGACCCAACTACTAATCTGGCGGTATCTGGCTTAGCTATGGGGGAGCGGACGGGACCCCGCGTTTTCCAGATCCTATGGTCGTATGTGCTAGACTTGAGAATAATCAAAGTTTATATTCGTGGATTGTGCGACGCGTGTGGCAGCCATTTTGGCGTTGGTCAGTACTACATTGGTGCTGACCCTCTGTACACTTATGTGGACGATTTTAATTCAGCAGCAACGGCCTGTAAAAGTTAATGCCCTATTGGCTACCGGGAAGACAACAAGACGAACATTTTGCGCGAGTCTCTGGAGAATAGGGTGTGATGCATCTATTTGTATACCAAGGAACAAGATGACTAGAGTAGGTAGCCGTGATTTTCCATACCTTTGTCTCACATCGCAAGACGAGCTGTGTTTCTTTCAGGCACTAAAAAGGTTGAGCGGAGTGGCAGACTCAAGCCTGACCCCGCCCGAGCCGATATTAACCTATATACAGCTCCAATAGTTCCTCAGCGGTGATGAAATGCTCGTTTCGACATGTAACAGCACCTATGAACGTCGCACCGAATAAAACAGTAGTTTAGCTTAGCGCACCACCATGGCGGCTAAGACCGACTCGAAGGAAGTTGTCGAGCTCCTGAAAACGCTCATGAACATCGAGAGCACCAGTGAAAAGGAGCTTGAAATCGGACAATATCTGGAGAAGTACATCCAGGGCCGCGGGTTCACGGCAGAGAGGATCCCCATCGCGCCGGGCTCCACGCGACACAATGTCTACGCCTACCTGGGCCAGCAGCGGCGAGCCAGACTCCTCGTGACGGCGCACATGGACACGGTGCCACCCCACATTCCCTTCAGCATCGACGGCGACGTGGTCCGCGGCCGGGGCGCCTGCGACGACCTGGGGCCGATGGTGGCGCAGATATTCGCAGTGGAGGAGCTGCGCGCCGAGGGGAAGCTGAAGGAAGGCGACGTGAGCTTCCTGTGGGTCGTGGGCGAGGAAAAGGGTGGTCCGGGAATGATCGCGGCCAACGACATGGGGCTTACTTGGGAAGCGGGACTCTTTGCCGAGCCTACGGAGGGGAAGGTGGCGAAGGGACACAAGGGGAATCTTGTATTCGAAATCATCGCTCATGGGAAAGCCTGGTGAGTACGCTGCGGAAGTCATTTCGCTTTAATCATGCATATGTTTCTGACGATTGTCATAAAGTCACTCTGGATATCCTCATCTGGGCAGGAGCGCGACACTGCTTCTCTTCGACGCGCTGAATGATCTAAGAGCGGTCGAATGGCCCGTCTCTGACCTTCTGGGCCCGTCGACGCTGAACATCGGCAAGATTGAGGGTGGCGCGGGCTATAACATCCTCGCTGCCGAAGCCAAGGCGCTCTGCAGCATCCGTGTCTCGAAAGATATCGAGGGGATTAAACAGGCAGTGCGCGGCGTGATAGCAAAGCATCCCGACGTTGAGGTCGACTTCAAGTTCCAATATAGCGAGATGGTGCTGCAGTGGGAGTTTGAAGGCTTCGAGGCCGAGCCCATGGCTTACGGTACGGATATACCGAGACTACGTGGTGATCATAAGAAGGTGCTCTACGGTCCTGGCTCCATCCGAGTGGCTCACGGGACGGACGAGTATATCCTCGTCAGCGAGCTCATGGAGTCTATTGAGAAAAACAAGATCCTCATATTAGAACTACTAAGATAGGCGCGTAAATTGGCATGAGGACGAGACTATTAGTGGGTAGAAGACAAGTCCGCACGGAATAGGGCATCTAGAACGTGGATGGTGCAATAAGCCTTTCAGAGTGGTATTGACGCTATGTAGGTATCACAAGGGCTGGACACAGGGCTTGCAGCATAACTTAATATGATAATAATATTATGTGAGCACATTGACCCCTTGACTATGCAAAGACCCCCAGTCTCTTCATATACAGCACTCTTACGGCCTCAACCAACCCCCCTAGGGAAGGTCTGTTGATCATATCATAGGCATGAGCCATATTGCATAGATTTCGGACAAAAAGTATATAGAGCTACTCCGGCCCATGTCTAGCCCATGTTTCAGAGGCCGGAGTAGCGCTATTTATTTTTTGCCCGAAATCTATACGGTATGGCTTCATGCCTATGATATGATCAACAGAAATACGAAGGGTTGATGTAGTTTGCAGGGCGTGACATAGGTGAACCCCATATGCGCGTAAGCTTCTGTACAACGAACACTAGGCTGTACTTGATTGCAAAGACTTAACAGAAAGCAAGATAAGGGTTAATAGTACTTAGAATAAGAAAAGACAACATGGGAGACACACAGGTTAACAATACAGAGAATCATGATAGGTACGAAGAATGGGTGTAAAAGCTAGTTTTGTCACAGGGGCTTCTATATATTCTGCAGCATTGATATAAATAACTATTTAAAAAGGCAAGAAAAAAACCAAAATAATGATAATACTCCGAATCGGGGAATCGAACCCCGGGCTTGACGGCACGCACACAGAACGAATGTACTTGAGAGCGTCAAATGTTAGCCACTACACCAATTCGGATCTAACTTGGAATTCCTTATAGGTTACGACACGTTCGTTTAGCGTGAATATGTACTGTAAAACTCGCCATAGACAAGTGCTGAACAGCAGTCCCCACTTGAATACCCCCCCAAAAAAAAAAAAAAAAAAATGCCAACGTGTATGAGCGGTAAAGGTCCTTCACGTCATCAAAGAGGATGTATGGGCTTGGCTAGGCCGACTGCCTGGGATGTTCAGGTTGCATCAGCGATTCCGCGGAACCACGATGCTGATGCAGACCGACATCGATTCACCAGGGTTATCTCACCTGCTATTGAATCATCCAATGACAGGGAGGGTGATGCACTGTGGTGCTCTACCCAGGTAGGCTGCAGCACGCTAAGCTGCCTAGGTGCCCTATCTACGGTATCCAGCAGCTCTTTTGGTGGGGTAGTTCACATGGCTCTCACATCTCAACCAAGAAACTTGGAAACCGCAGTGAATTTCGAGCGGCTTCTTGCATGTCGGTGAATAAGATATACCTGAGTCAACAGACAAAGGCCTGGTCATTTATTCAGCTCTTTTCCACACCAGCAACAACCACCACAGCAAACAGCCTTTCTTGGGCAGAGCTTTGCGTGTTGATATATAACTACTTGGACGCTTGTCTGGTTCTCACTCCCAACTTTTCACTCCTCTCTTTCTCCCACTTCTTACTTTGATTCTGCGTTTGACCTGTGATGTTCTTCTCGCCCTCTGGCTCTCACGCACCATTGGACAGGCGACTACAGTAGATTAGCTCGGCTGTCGTCTCATAGCCTTGGAAAAGGCATCCCTGAACCTAAACGGCACAATGTCCTCAGAAACCAGTAATAACGACAGCAATGGCTTCGTCGGTCCGTCACATGTACTTTCCTTCGTGCATTCTGCAATACAACGAACAAGCTAACATGGCTAACTACAGATCCTGGTATCGTGCCAGTGCCCAAGATATCCGAGCCGTGGTCGGTGCAGAAGGTGTTGGCTACCATGACCCCGACACCACCCACCGAGCACACCGACTCTCCTGTCCCCTATTTCCACATGCTTGAGAGACTAAAGACGAACAAGCGGGAGGGATGGCGTCGTTTCAACATAGAAAGGTACTACATCCACACACTCTCAACCAAGACACTTGTTAACCAACAGTAACATCTGCAGGGGCGAGTCCATATCCGACCACATGTACCGCATGTCGCTCATGACCATGCTCTGCCCGCCGACCCTCGCACCCAAGCTCGACCTCTTCAAGTGTATGAAGATGTGCCTGATCCATGACATGGCGGAGGCCATCGTCGGTGACATAACCCCGGTCGACGGCGTATCGAAGCCAGAGAAGAGCCGTCGCGAGGCCGAGACCATGGACTACATATCGAAGAACCTACTCGGGAGTGTCTATGGCGGATTAGCAGGCGCGGAGATCCGGGCGATTTGGCAGGAGTATGAGGACTCGAAGACGCTCGACAGCCACTTCGTCCACGACCTCGACAAGATGGAACTCCTGACGCAGATGGTAGAGTACGAGAAACGCGCCAACAAGGCGCTCGACCTCGGCGAGTTCGCCTATGTCGCCACGAAGATAGTGCTCCCGGAGACCAAAAAATGGGCGGAGGAGATCCTCAGGGAGCGCGATGAGTTTTGGGGATCTAAGGCGCACGTTCACGGCGAAGCGGGCGTCGACGGCGGCGTCAAGAGTGAAAAGCTTAAGCAGCAGGAAGCATACTACAACAGAGAGGGCGATGCAAACCCTTAGAGACTGGGCATGTTCAGCAAGACTTTTACAGCATCTTCGGCGTGTGACCACTTGGTCGACCTGCAAGGCATCTGACTTATTTCACCTTTTTCACAATGATACAGTAGAGGAAAAGCGCATAGAACTCAATGGACGACCACCCCACCTAGAGATACCTAGACCTTATACCCAAGCACTAAAAGAGAATTAATACACGGACTATGTTTTGACCCTAGACATGTCTTACTCTGCAACATAGGGCATGCTCAGATCCAAGACTACTGACAGTTTGCCATAGAATTATATAAGGATTCCTCCCGCAGAATTATACCTAGTGTACCTCCCCTGTTAAGCACCTTAAGCGGTATCCACAGTGGCCTCTTATCAGTAATAATCGCGATCCCATACTGGACCCCAGTTCCGTTCTAGGCTGTTGACTAGCGTTTGATTAATACAGGCTGACCCAGCAACGCAACCACAACAATTCAAGCTCCCTTTTATCTTCATCGAGCGTAAAGCAGCAAAGCATCTATTTCTGCGATCAACCGCCTGAATCACCGACGAGTGCGCTGTCGTGGAATTGAGGCAGCTGCACAATCTCCATCGCCTTTTTGTCGCGGTGCGGACTTGGGAAAACGCTCGAGCGAAGTTGTAGATAAATAAGCTTTCCGACAACCACTCGCTCCCATACGTCACATCTAGCTACGCGCATTAGTCCTGACCAAGCTCCGGTTCTGGGTCATGTGTCTTATGTGCACGGGGGGCTGAAACCTGCGGGAAGCAAACATCGACACCAACAACAACCAACACCATTATTTGGCCGTCGTCAGCCCATTATCCCAGGCAGACGTCTTACAACAACCAAGTCGTGCGGATCAGCAGGGACATATTGCCCGAGTCGCAAGTCGACTTTCAGGTCCCTAACTGGGTATCTAGATACGGGTTACCGGTTGTTGCGGTCGCATTTACATTTACACCGGCTGGCGATACTTCCCATTTAGATTCAAACTGGCCGTAAATCATCAGATCACGCGCGCCCCCCGCTTCGGCCTCTACTAGACCCGAACACATTCATCCCCAACGATAACCGATAACCGAAAACAACGACGGCGACGATAGCGAGATCAGCAGCCGTCGAACGCACTCCCTCGTCTCGTCGAGCGAACGAGCGATCTTCGTGTTTGAGGGTTTGTTTGCGCGCGTCGTCAAGCATCCCGACGAAACTCGCGATACCTCACTGGGTTAGATTCCGCACGCGAAGAACACCACTTTGGCGATTTCAACCGGCCTGGCGTCACCCTCCCGCACTTCCATCTTAATTGTCTTTATCTATAGTTTCCCTTCCCCAAGACCAAAAGACTCTTCATTAGCCCCTTTTAATCAACCACACTAGAGATGTCATACAATTCCCAGCTCCTCATGTCGGGAACATTTCATGTTGACCTGCCAAACAGTGGTGGCGGCAGGGGTGCTTCTTTTCCGGGCGTGCATCCCGGTATCTTTCGCCCTCCGACGTCGCCCTCTGTATCGAGCTCGATGTATCTGGGGAAGTCAACTGGAAGCTTGCATTCAGAGGTGATGACGCCTATCTCCAATGCCAAGAGAAAACGAGTAGGGGCCAGGGAGTCGACGCCCATCAGCGACTGGGCGATGACGGGCGACGGGTATTCCAATGCCGATAACATTTCCTACTTCGACCTTGGCGCGAATGGGCAAGGACGACGATATGTGCTAGCTGGTCAGATGGAAACTCCCAATGGAGACCCCCATAGAGAGCTTGGATCCATGGAAGATAGTGTTTATTCTGATGTCGGCTACAGGCGTGCCCTCGGGTCGACACGATCGCAGGATGGCGTCGTTGACTCACCGGCCCTGAGACCCATGGAAGTCGACTCGGACAATCGAACCTCGACCGGTTGGAGCTCTTTCGCTTTTAGTACCCTTGGTGGCGTCGTTGGTAGAGTCTGGGAATTCTGCAAGACTGGGGCATTCCGCGGCTTCTACGCTGGAGGTGGCACAGGGTACGGAATGTCGAAGGCAATGGGACAACAATCGGCAGACCGGCAGGCTGGGCCTCGAGGATACGACACCGACGTTGCGATGCAGGAACAGGAACCAAGTGCCCTTGGTGGGAGCCTTGCTCAGTCCGATTATTCCCCGTTCTGTTATGAACGTGAGACGCCGGAGTCAACACCACCGCGACCGGCAAAACGAAGGCAGATTTCATATGGGACACCCACTGATGAGCTGCGGAAGAACTGGGTCATGATTGATGAGCCAGCTAACGTGAACCGACAGTCATCCCTTGCCTCACGGGCTTCGTCACGCCGCCCTACACAACGAACAACGACACCATCGCTAGTCCGTCGTATTAGTAAGCCCGTAAGCCGTCTCAACCCACCAAACTTCAACCGCCATCCTCCCACCCGACCGAGCGCCGCCAGTGCCGGCCCTATCTCGACTCGCGAATCTGCGAGCGTTGCATCAACCAGGTCCCCAGTTCCCTCACCTGTTATGAAAGCGCATACTCCTAGCAGAATTCCAGTTGCCTCGCGAGCCCAATCTCCCAGTACCTATGCACCCAGTCATTTTATCCAGCAACCATCGCGGATACCCAGCCCCAGCCCTTACGCCAAGCGCGGCCACAGGAGAAGTCAAAGCGCGATGTCGGCGTCCTCTATCTCACCAGTGAAGACGAAGAAGAGAGAGAGTCTACTTGAGATGCCAGACAACAGCCCGAGGCTTGATGCTAAGGCTAGAAACCTCGCTGCAAAGCGAATGAAAGAGGAGATGGAGACCGATATGCGTATTAATGACTTCAACACCCGATTAAGGGACATGATCCGCCAGGGCAAAGAGGCTCTAGGCACGACATATGAAGTCGAGTCAGATGATTACGGCCGCGGCGGAGATCCGTGGGAGAGTGAATAATGACCAGGCTTATTGCGACAATGGTTCTGGCTTCCATGAAATAATCTCTTGGGTGGTAGTGCCTTAACTAAAATTGGTTTCTAGTCATTCTTTTTCCCGTCGGCGCGATTGGCGATACCCCACACATGGCATGGTCGATATCAGCCCATGTCTTAAATTTTAAGACTTCGAGTCTTCTGAGCAGGAGCTCTTGTATATACAAATCTTGTCATGACCTTATGATTCGATGTTCACGTCTTTGTTACCCTTTGGCATCTTTGATGCTCCTCTTGTATGATATACTTCATATTCATAAACACTCTTTTTAACGTACCCCAAAAGACGAGGTTGAGCCTCACGGATCCAGGTTGATGATGAGATCTGGCTACTTTGAAGAATGAAATAGGATAACTGAACTTATAATACAAAAGCTTCAATCATTGGAATAGATGCTACATGTACAGTTTGCGACTAGATTAGCTCTTCAAAACCAACATGCAATAGGATAGTAGTTCTCTCAGTGAACTATTATTTCTCTCGGCTTTCTATCCAGGTCCCTGGCCGGACATCACGTTCTTGAATGGTCATCTTTCTCGCCCCGGCACCCCTAATATGGATACAAGGCATCTCAAACTGAGGAAGACGATTTCTTAGCACAGTTTATTAAAGATGAATGCGCGTCTTCCTACCTACCTAGTATACACTGCGCCTACGTCTCCCAGTAAAGGAGCAGAAGAAGATCCTAGTTCTTGATCTCTTCCTTGTGGAATAGACCTGTATTTCTCATTGTGAGCTCACTGATATGCACCCAAGATAAGTTGAGTAGCCATCTTCACTCGACCCCTCATCCATACACTCACCTACACACTCATACCCTCGCCCCCGCATCATTCCACTCACCCCCTCACATACTCATCCCGTACAGTTCTCACACACTCGCCCGGCCACTCATTCACCATGCACGGCAAGAAAATAATACTAGAAACAGGACCAGAGACGAGAAAGGTGGGAGTGAGTTAGATTGAGCTGCTTACCTTGGATCTCAGGCATCCACGGATCCCGCAGCTTGCAGAAGAATTCGCCCTTCGGCTCCACTTGGCCGCGGGCATGGTCGTCCATCGTCCCGTAAAAGACGTAGATGTTATCACCGGCGTTTTCCTGTGTCATGATCATCACCATTAGCATCGCCATCAAACATCAGTGATTCCCCTCCCTCAACCCTTTCCCTTTTCCTTTTCCTTTTCTTTTCCGCTCGTTTCAACCCCTTCACGCACCCCCCCTCTCCGATAGTATAATTAATGTCTGTCTGTCTTACTTACCCCATACTCCAACAAACTACCCCCGCAAGTCCCGCAGAACTCGCGATGCAGCCTCACGCCGCTGCCGTTGTCCGCCTCGTGCACGCGCACGTGCCGCTCGCTGCCCTCCGCCAGCGCGAACGCCGACCGCGGGACCTTGGTCGTGATGCCGTAGTTGCACCCCGTGAACCGCTTGCAGTTGCCGCAGTGGCAGATGCTCGTGCGCGCCTCGGACGCCGGATCCGACAGCGTGATGGTGTAGCGGATCGCGCCGCAGTAGCAGCCTCCTGGGAGGGGTGGCATTTTGGGGGGTTTCAATTGAGTTTATTTTTTCAGTGATTCTTCAGGTGCTTTTACTCCTATTCTTTGCTTCCACCTTTTAGCTCTAAATTTGCGATGTGGTGCTGTAGTCGCAGGAGAATTTGGTTGCGGGTAATTGGTATGTGAGGGTGCGCAGCTTCAGTCCTTCAGTGTTTGATAATAATTATGACTAATCAATTGATTTGGAAGGAGTAAGTTCTTGTGTTTATATATTTGGATATTGTGGTGTTGCACAGGCTGCTGCACTCGATCGTCTATGACGAAGTTTCGACGTCACTGATTTGCGGTCCAGGGACTCCGCACACAACGACATGTCGGAAAGGAGAACACCACATGGATATATTACTACCCAGGTGCATTGGCCCAAGTTGGTTTATTGCTATAGATAAATGAATTTAGCAGGCCCATGGCAGCGGAATGCCAATCATTATATTTGCGAAGCATTGTAGGATACGCATCTTTAGTGTTGATAACTCGCAGGTTAAGGTGCGTATCCAATGAACTATGTACTCACGAAACGTACCATTTATCAAGATCGATGTTTGGCAAGATATCTTATGAACTGAAGCCTTAATTTTGCGTACAATATGGATCTGGATATCGAAACGGAACCAAGGTAGAACAGACCAATCTATTCTTCACTTGATTCAAATGCGTTTAACAGCGTAGGAATGGTTGCTAGTCTCGCTATACCACGCCGATGAAATAATCTTTTTGATTGTAGGTAGAAAAGTAAGTGTCAAAAGAAGGATCGAAATTTAAGCAGAAATCAAAAGCTGCACGACATCTGTCGAAAACAAAACCCGCGGCTTGAACAACGTTGTGCCTATAATGGAAGCGTCCACATGTAGAGCCTGATATTAGAGATATAGCACACATTACTATTGGTTTTGATTTGAAGCTAGAACATGCTCTTGTTGCCTATGAAAGTTTAGGCCCCTTTTCATTTCTTGCGTAGTTTATATTAGACAGGACCGACTATGCATGGTAGTTAGGACTTACTCTGAATTACGGAGCATTTAGTAGCCTGCAAGCGAGTAGGCCAAACATAGAGAATTTACAACGCAAATAGATATGCGGTTTTTGTAACTACTTACACAGGTACATATACCCATTCCTTCCTTCCTTGAGAAACTGCCTACCTACGGTACCTAGGTACTTACTACTTTGTAAAACATCTTGAGCAATAATTTGCTGCCTCAATACAACAGACACAGCTGTTTGATAGAGATACCTCGATAAACACTCACACCTGGCACTGATACACCTCACATTCAACTCTCTCTTTCTTCTCATCCATTCCCGCTGCTCAGAAACAGCAACTAACTTTACCACTTCTCTAGCATTGATATCTCTTACTGTCTTGAAGACGATTACCTCAGAATCGTAGCCGCAACGGCCAACGCGACCGCTTATAAAGTTGGAGGCGAGTCCAAATCAGACAGCTCTTCCCGCATGAAAATGTCGTCCCTTTCATGTTGGGATGAGCTGAGGGCATCACTTGATGCCGTCAGACCCTCGAGCAGTGTTCCTTGCGTGACGAGATACCCAGGAGCCCCGAACCCGGGCCTTCATATCAAAGACAACCTCATTCCGCTCCCACTTACTAAGAACACCGCTGAATTGATGAAGAACCTCTCCCACCAGACCTCTTCTGGCGATGGAGCCCGAATCTCTATATGGGACCAGGCTCCTAGGGTACTGGAGTTCGGCGTTGACCAATTGGAACTACTGAATCCAGCCTGGCCCTCCTTCCTCGACACTGTTCTAAAGGATGTCTGCTCGAAGCTCCACATAACAGTATCGGTTGATGCAAAACTCCACAAACTCGAGTTTGTTGAAAAGGGTTCTTCCTACACATCCCTGCCCAACTCATGGAAAGAAGAACGCAAGATAGCCGAGCTCCTTATTTGTCTACCATCAGACCATAAAAGAGGAGAGGTTCGAGATCTCGCTACGCTTGGGGCCCAAGAGGTATCTCTGTTCGATACTGAGGCTACTGCCTACCTTTCAGCTGCCATGTACGAGATGGAAGAAGCTGTTTCAAGCCATCGGCTAGTACTGGTCTACAACATCATCCAAAGAGGTGGTTCGGAGAATTTCATCAACGAATTTGATCGTCCACTCAATGCCCTCGATAGTGCACTCCGTCGATGTCGACAGCAGGACCCGGACTTTTCGCCTAGATTGTATCTTCTCGATAACATTTACACGACAAAAAAGCTGTCTCTAGATCAGCTGGCGATGCGCGATCGGGCTGTTGGCGAGAGCTTAAGTAAATTGCGGTCTCGACACGGGCTTTACATTCTTCTGGGTTGTCGTCAAGAGGGATTGGATTTACTCCACCGTGCTTGGAGGGAGTTTTTCCCTTTTACGGCCAATATCCATGAACCTAACGGAAATTGGATTGCCTTTGGACAGCGACTTCTCGAAGACCAATTTCTCAATCTCTCATCCGAAGACGGTAGAGGTGTAAGAAACCAAACCGTTGCTTGGAATTGTCAGACAGTATGTACTTGATCTGCTCTAAACAAGGCTTTCCGTTATGTTCCACATGAATGCTTCATTCCACTATTAATTCGAGTTTCTCTGAATTGTCACTAACTCGCAAACAAGGTTATCATCATTTGTCCGAAGGTGCGCCTGCTGTCGTTCCTCAAGCCATCGGAGCGAACTAGTTGGTCGAATATAGCCACCATGGTGTGCGATGACTTGGATAGCTATCCTGACATTACTGGATTCTCAAGAGACTCTCTCAAAGTATTAGACGATATCTCTAGCGGATCTGACATCGCTCTCTGGCGTATTAACCTGATGCAGTGGGCTTGGCGAAGGAATTACTTAAACCTATACAGTAAACTTTTTGTATCCTTAGCGGACCAAAGGGCCCGCAACGCAATGCAGACGGTGGCCCAGATCATCAACGAAGATACATCAGAAGAAGCAGATGCAACGCAAATACGCTGGGAGAAATAGTATGTGTATTGCCGAGGCGATCTTTGTGATTCCGGCTAACTCTATTTCTCAGCTTCAGCGGCAACATCCACGGGATCAAGAGCTTGGATGCCTTTTTTTCGTCTCTAAGCCTTATCAAGAGCGCCATGCGAGCCGACCTCCATTCTTCTTTTCGTACGTGGAGAAGAGATTTCAGATATGCTACTCTCGAGAATAAAACAACACTAGGAGTACAGGACCAAGACTCTATTTCTCAGCTAATCATGTCATATGGGCAAAAGTCGCATCGGATTACCAAAACGTAAGTACAGACACGGCCGCTCTGTGCCTGGGGGATTTACAGCTCATGCAACTTAGGATCATTGAGGCTCTCAGAGCCAGGGGCGAAAAGTCGCTGATCAGAAATCTCATTGTGGAACTACTGAGCAGCAACGAAAAAGAGAAATCGATAAACGCCAAAGACATTGCAGCTCAAATTCTGCTAGGCACAGATTGGAAAGCAGCTTTAGACCCTAAAGACCTGGAAGGAGACCGGTTCAGAGTCGCGATCGGATACATAATTTTTTTAAGATGCGTCTTGAAAACCGATGCTGAAAACCTAGGAGTAAAGCTGTTGGACGCTAGCTGGGAGGCAATAGCTGCCCAGCATACGTCTCTGAATGACGCTCCACTTATACATTACAGATGCAATGTGAAGCACTTTCTGCGCAAGTTGGCACATGAGCTCGAAGAATACGAAGTACCTTACTTACATTCTATGAGAGAATTATTCAAACTCCTCATCCGCCGATATATGCATTTTGCAGTCCCATTATTTCCGAAACAACGCCTAGAGCAGACAGATGAAGAATTTGAACAGGAAATGACAGCATACAAAAAAGAATTTCTCAAATTCGAGAACGACTTCAAGATATTGCGAGGCCGATACATCACGCAGCTGTTAGAAGCAGACTACTACAACGAGTTGGTCATGCTGGACGGAGTCAAGGCTTCCCATGATTCCTTGGACTTTTCTGCTGCTGTCGTTAATACGGGATTGAAGAGATCGGCAAGCAGATCCCTCGTACGGTCCGACTTGTATAAGAAGACCCGAACAGGTTTCAACTCAAGTCCCTAATACCTACATATGTGGTCGGAAGTTGTATGGGTATACGAATCTTGTTGTGTGAAGTGGTATTAACAGATATATAGAGTTGCAACTTGCAAGTGGCTAGCAGTTGCTCCTCTGGTGGCTTGTGCCGTTATCATTTTTCTTAGATTCCAGAAAAGCATATTGGCAGGATGTTTGGTTTCCGGATAAAGCCATCGCCGCGTGCAATCTCTATAACGCCGACCTTGCCTTCATTTCCCTGTAATTAGAGCTCGTTCTAAGTTAAGCATCACATGACATTGCAAGTTGCTCATTGTGGCACTCTGATATCTTACTGAAAATGTGAGATTAATTTCCTGTTTCCTGTTTCCCGACGCAGTGTGCACGGGGTGAGAATCATAGGATCCTTTTGACGTAGCTGCGTCTATAGTATCTCAGAGACCAGCATTCAACAACCTGTAATAGCATCATCGGGTTCATTCCGTATGCCCTAAGTTGTATAGGCCGTAGTCTCGTGTCCGAGAAGGATATTGTAGTTTTTGGGGCCAGGCTCCTACAAAACGTTCCGGCCTCGGTTGTATCACGAGTAGATAAACAGATATTGCTAATCACTGTTGATAGAATGATTCATGGCCTTCGCCAGCGAGCCCTGGCAAGATCGCGAGTTCTGCCTGATCTACAAAAAGGACAGCATATAGTAGTCACGCATGCATACACTCAACTTCCCTGTCATCATTTGCCGAAGTGAAGGTTTACTGGCGTCCACAGAGTATAAGGATGTGCAACGCAACCGATATATTTACTAGAATTGTCATAGTCGACAAAACTAGCATTTCAGAGAACGACCAAGAGCGACAATCTTTACACAGGCTGTGCAAAACGATTATACAGCCGCTCTGAGGGACCATCTAGCATACGTAGAGTTACTACTTGAAGGCGGGGCGTATATCTTGTTTCTTTAGAAGGTTACTGCTACATGCTTAATTATTATTTGATTAGACCTCCTCTGCACATGTTGCCTATTAAGGGGTTTCTTTCACATGTGTCCTTTCTTCTGCTCTCCACGGATAGAGCAAGTAATAACAAGTAAGACTGTTTAGAAGACCGGACTATAATTCACTTCGATCTTCTTGTGGAAGAGCGAGATCGGAATGAAGGATTTGCGCGTTTTCTCAATGAAGATTGAGAGAGGCGCTGGGGTCCAATGCTCAGTAGAGAGAATTTAAATATCACGATATACACTTCGAGTCTGCTACTGGCCTTTATAGATTCGTGTAGTCTAGAGGCTTCGGTCTCTGACGTCGCATTTTGCACAAGGCGGTAAACTGGCTGTCGACGCGGGGTAAACTCCTAGAGAATGTCTCGTACTACATGCTAGCCAGTGGTTCTGGACGTGGGCGTACGGGGGCTGGATTACTGATCTATATCATCCTCGAGAATAATGAGATGCTAATGCACTAGATGATAATCGTCTCCGCAAAAATATCCTTTCGCGTCCCGTGGGCTCCGTAGTTTTGCGCGTCAACTTGTCTCAAAGGTGAGTGCTGCTGTCGTGCTATGACCTTCGGCGAAGATGTAGGCCCTGCTCTGAATGCTGACTCTAGCCGGGACATTGTGAGCTTGTAGAGAGTCGGAGTTTCATGAGGTGGTGGCACATCCTGGAAGAATGGGCGTAAAAGCGAGGCAACAAACAACGTTAATACCATACTCATTTGAATAATGAGCCGATTCTCTATCCGTCCGGCTTTAGCAAAGATGAAAAACGAGACCTTTTTCCTGGCAACAGTCCAAGTTCCAAAGCAGCGTAGCCTAATGATGAATTTGCTCCTTTAACTCGGGTTCGTGACCCCTTTTTCATTGGCACAGACACTAGACTAGTACACAATACAATGCTACCCATGTACAGTGTAACCAGACACAATAATAATGAAACCGAGATCCTTCTATGGGTGTGAACAATGTCGACTGCTAGCAGCCTATAAGATTGCATTTTGTTCTAGCATCTAACGTTACTATCTACCATGAGAGAACAAGAGCACCATGTTAGTAGTAATTGTGCTGCGTTGATGGGAGGCGCACTACTCTTGGCTGCATGAATAGCGCCATGCAGGCAACTCCAGCGGTTGAATCTCATTGGCTAGCCATGGGCATCCTTCGGGAACGTGTTACCCCAACCGACCCTAGAGGCATGTTATACGCAGTAATTATAGAACCAGGCAGACACGACGTATTCAGATGGCCAGGCTATAAAAGCTGGATACCCCCATGTTTTAAAACACGCCTTCGCCAGCTTTCACAAGTTCAATTACTGATGGTGATAGGCTCAAATAGCATTAACGACTTGCGTAAGACGCGGTTGTGCCGCTAACAATATGGCTTCAAACCTCGAATCCGGTGTCAGCGCCAACGAAACCTCGGCTAAGTTGAATCTTGATGTGTGGTATCTCATTTTTGGCCATGTATGGATTGTCAACCCGTACTACAATTGCAATGCCTGACGAATGCCTTATAGTTAAAAAGCCGCAAGGATCTTTGCAATGTCTGCCTCGCATCCCGCGCCTGGTATAGGATGGCCGTGCCATATCTCTGGAAGACGGTTGCCTTGAGGATACGGCGTCCTTCGATATTTGATTGGCAGCCTAGTAAGGATATGATGGACGACGCCCGTTCCGTATCATCTAAACTGCTGGACACCAAGAACGCACTGTTGAGAAATGCAGTGAAAGAATTGGTATTCGGGGATTTCGATGGTGATCGTTTAAGTGAAATGGAAAAGCGATTGATGGCCTTAGTTGATTCGCTCCCAAATCTACAGCGAGTGAAGTAAGTTGGAACTGTGGCCTGCTTGAGCAGACGAACTGTGTCGAGGCGCTAACCAGATTACCATCGTAGGATCAAGGGTCAGCTGACTTGGGAAGTCTTGCGCGGACTTTCCAATCATAGTAGAGGAGTAGAGCTTCATTTACTCAATGAAGATGGCAAAAGACCTATCAAATACGGCCTGCCTAATGTTGCTGTTCTTGAAGCCCGGGTCGATCCTTATTACGAGAGAGATGGGCCAAATCGGGACATGCTAGGGATGCAGAAATTACTGTTCGCCTGTCCCAATCTGAAATCATTTTCCCTCAGTTTGATGGGGGGTTATGGCGGATGCGTGATCAGCGTGCCGCAATATGAAATGATATACTCCTTCCGGCTGTGTGGTGACGAGACCTTCCCACAATTGGAAACGTTGTCGCTCAGTGGATACCATGTTAGGGGCGCCGAGCGAGAACACTGGCAGAACAACTTCCAGTGGTCGAAACTGAGATCCCTCAGCCTCGGACCTAAGTATACGGCGCAGTTCTTGGAGGTTGCTGCGGGCTACGCCAAATCTTTGCGGGACCTCACGGTCGAAGTTTACACGGATGCCGACATTAGATATTACGAGGAGCAAGATTACGATGAGCGTGAATGCCCGTCGTTGGAAGATTTCCTGATGACGTTCAGCTCTCTGGAAAGCTTGACGGTCAGGGGATATCATGTGTCCCTAGCGCCAATCGCAAACCATCCGGGCTTGAAGCATCTATGCCTACACTCCTTTGAGCCTGTAGATGATGAGGATGTTCCGAGACATACACTTAGCGTCGAGCAGCTCCAGGAGCTCGACAAGAGCTGCCCGCACCTCGAGACACTAGAGATTGACCTTTACCGGGACGGCGAATGGGTAAGCATAATCCAAGATCACAGATCATAACGGCCTGCTAACATGAGATTTTATAGCCGGAGCATACTTTCAGAGCACTCGCAGCGGGATTCAGAGCCCTCCGATGCTTGACACTCCATCTCGAGGTAGGTCTTAAAGGCGCTGGCGGTTCGAGAGGCAGACCAAATTCCGAGACATACAACTACATACAGCCCATGTTGAAGGAGGACTCTGCTAGGGAAATAGGGCAACGGTTCTTCAAATGGCGGTCATCACCGGAATCGAAGCTGAGGACACTCTTCCTCAAGACGGGCGAGCCCCTTCGAAGGTACCCCCAGTGGGAACCGGCCTATAGTATGGTCGAGAAGGAAAACGAGTACACTATGAAGGTGCGCAGACCTGGGAATATTGGGGATGTGCCTGAGGTGGTGATCGTCTCTAGGCCTTGCTATCTTTAACGACGTGCGAAGATAGCCGCTCAATGGAACAAACCGGTGCAACGTCAAACACTCGATATCGAAAAGCTCCGATTGCTCGTCGTAACATAAGGAGAACATCTGTGTTAACTGTATATCTTTAATTTCGCAATGTTCCTCGTAGCTGCTGGAGCCCCGATTCCAGTCTACCTCACTTCGTCATGAGCAGGAGAGGACGGCGAACTTGGTTTCGAGTCTCCTATAGGTCTAGCTTTGCCTATAAAGACAATAGGTACATTCCAGCTTCCGAGATAGAAATGAAACTGGATCCCTCAAACATACGCAATTCATTCCGACCGCAACCATCCAGTTCCATTCCACCAAGCCCGCTTAAATACAATTATGCGGGCAGACACGTTGTGGTCCCTTATTCTTATACCACATGGAATCGTGTCTCGGTAGATACCACTCGCTGGGCACGACGTTGTACCCCTTCTGCCACCTCTGGCTCCAGACCCAGCCGCTCTGCCAGGGCCCGCACTTCTCCGCGAGCAGGCGCTGCACCTCGTCGAGCTCCCACCGCGGCACCTTGTCCGCGTGGAACGACTTGCAGTTGCAGATGTACCACGAGACGCCCAGGTTGTTGGGACACGGCCAGGTCTCGCCGTAGTAGGTCCGCTGCGAGACGTAGTTGTCCTTGATCAGCGACCACGCGGTCAGGTTCTCCTTGGCGTAGAGCCAGTCTTGTCGGCGGGAGGTCATGTTGTGGCCCATGCATTTCATCATGTGGACGGGGATGTGCGGGGGTCTTTTGGGCTTTTTCTTATCTGCCTCGAGCGTGTCGTCCTCGGGCGTAGTGGCGATTTCCTCGGGACTGGGGGAGATATCGACTGTGCTGATGTCCGTCCATGCGTCGTCCACCGCTGTGTTCCTCCTCCTTGACATGGAGCCGCAGGCCGTGACTGCGCTGAGTGCGCTAAGAAATATGAAGATGTTCATCGTAACTAATCTCGTGATGAGTAAGGTGGATATGGCGTTTTGTGGTCGTCAGCGGCGACTTTCAGTGTTTCGGAAGGCAAATGAGAGGTCCCTTAGAACTGACCTCAAGGAAAGACATCGGTTACTTATATGCGCCCGACCAATTTAAACTGAGGTCATAAGTTTAGTAGAACTTCATATTAAAGTAATCACAGACCTTAGTCTTCCGACGAGGAAAACTATCGCGTATTCTGGGACTTAAAGTGGGTGTATGGTGCAATCATATTGCAGGAAAACCCACGTGCAGGTGGGTGGCTGACGCATCCCGAAAGAGATTTCTAGATACACTTAGGCTTTCCTCTGATGATTCACAAATGGTTTATGTTCACCGAAATGCCCCATTGTAGGTTATCCTCCTCGGACGATTTGAACTATAATGTGTAGTCTCCGTCTCCCGGAGCATCCTCTACGCACCAACGCCCTCAATCCACCTCACAATCTCCGCCGCGACCTCATCGCTATTCTTTTCCATAAACATCATATGCCCGTTCCCCATAATCCCCCTATCTTCAAGTTTCATATGCTCAGCCCGGACCCCAGCCTGCTTCAGATATTCCACAATAGCCCAATCGTACTGCGCGTGATACGACGCCGGCGCCGTGACCACCACCACAGGGATGTCCTTCAGATTGACAAGCTGCCGCGGCGGGGGCGACGTCGCCTGCAGCTCGCAGTCAAGCAGGCCTTCCGCGGGCGCCTTGGCTTCTACCCGGACGAGGTCCACATCCGGGTTCGTGACGGGCGGATCGTACGTGAGTGGCGCAGAGGCAATACCGTAGCGGCTGCCGGGACCGGGCCGGAGCACTTTGATCAAGAAGGGCGGACCGGTAGGTTCCATCGCGACGATCTTGCGCACGAGCTTCGGCCGCACGTCGGCTAGGAGCCAAGGCGTCGAGCCGCCAGCGGAGTGCGCGATCACGACAGCCGGCTTGCCGATGCGGTCGAGCAGTGCCGCGCACGCGGCCTGCGCCGCGGCCTCTTGCTTCGCGACGTCGCCGAGCATCTGCAGCGTCGAGGCGGAGAAGTGGTCCCAGAACGGATCGCCAATGTTGCCCGTGCCGGGCCACTGCGTGTGGAGTTTGGCCTGTGGCCAGTCGCCGTGCCCGCCGAAGAGCTTCTGCAACGACTTGGTAGGGAACGTGATTAGCTCGCCGTCGTCGGGGTGCCAGGGGCTCCGACCGCGGAAGGGCAGGTCGACGAGGTAGCACTCGAAGCCCTGGGAGAGGAAGTAGGATGCCCAGCCTGGATTTCCATCTGGCTTGGTGAGCCAGTCCTACGTATGCCAGGTTATTATATGTGTATGTTATTATTGTTATTGTCGTTCGTATATGATGTGCATTTTGTTTACTGCGTGAGAGGGAAGAGTTATACTCACCACGCCGGACCGCGTAGCCCCGTGGATGAAGACGATGGGGTCGCGATTCTTGGTCGCGGACGCGGGGATCAGCCGCTCAACGTACATTTGTTCACCGAACCTTTGCCCGCCCTTGGCATCCTGGATCCAGCGCCCGCCCACGTAGAAGATCTCGCGGTCGTGGGGTGTCAGCATGGCTGTTTGGGATCCCTTGTCTTCCATTTTGTCAACATATGCTCTATGCGATATGATATTAATTAGCCATCGACTATGAAAAGCTTGCTCATAATATTTATGAGGTGATTGAGCTCATGTTGCTATTCCCGACTGAGTATGCGTATGCGGGGGACCCTGTTTTCGTAAGCAAGAACTCGAGCGCTATAATGGTAACCCTATTCCAGAACTTGGCACTCTGTCAGACAATACAAGGTTGAAGGTAAAAAAATATCTAGCTCCTGCTATCATTTCAAGGTGGCCTAAAACATGTGAGTCGCAACTGCAATTAGGTTAAGATATACCTGTTGAGTAGTGAGCGCCCATGACAGACCGGTCTAGTGGGGTGCATGTGGAAGGGAATCTATTTCTGGAGCCCAAGTTTTTGTACTATGGAGGCCTCTATACCAACTCTTCATTACGTGTATATAAAACCAAGAGAATAGCCTCAGACCTCAGCCCCGTGTACCTCATTTTCGAAAACATACCGAGCCCGCTCTTCTATGTATTCTATCCGTCGTTAACCCATCTATATCTTCAATCGTCTTTCAAGTCGCACACGAAACTTCGTCACGTAAAAATGTTGTAGTCTTCAATCAAATGTAGAAGCCATGCTCGCGCTTATACCATCTTAGTGTATCCATGCCAGTCTGCACGCGCATGCCGATTCTACCGTCTAGCACGTACGAGTCCCACCTGGCTACCTTGTCGAGCCAGGACTGGCAGTCTTCTATCTTCTTTTTTGTCTCGGCCGGTGTGCCTGTCCGGCCCTCGACCCATGCGAGAACAGCCATCTCGTAGTGAGCGGCGGGCGGGATGTAGTCGTCCTTTGTGGACCCTTTGAAAGCAGCCCTAAGGGTATGGTCAGCCATTACTTCAGATTTTGAGAGTAGAATGCGTGAGCTTACTTATCAAGTTTTAATACTTGCTGAAGTTTACTTCTAGCATCATCGAACTTGTTCAGATTGCGTAGAATCGCAGCATGACAAAGATCATGCAGTGCCCTTTCGTCTATCTCGGCTTGGATCTGATCGCGAGTCTTTTCTGGACACGTAAGTCGTTCCCATGATAGATCCTGAGCGGCATTCTCGAGTTCTGCAGGGTTCATCTTCTTAAGGCCGTTCCAAAGGTATACCATTTCTTGGACAGGGCTGACGCCAATTGCATCAATAAAATCGATAGACAGTGAGCTTGACCTCTCTTCCCATTTCTTTACCTTTCGTACCACAAATTCTTCGAAAGGTAAGGGTCGCGCCATGAACTTCTTCTTCCCAGCGACTCCGGGAACCTTCTTGAGGAGCTCCTCGCTCATCTTTTTATGACGCTTGATTTGTTTCTCGTCTTTTGGATTCGCTAAACAGGCACTCCGGTAGAGCTCGAGCTCCGCGGCTCCGGCAAGGTAGTAATAGAGGGAAGGGCTCCAGTCGTTGAGCTCAATACACCGAAGGTAGTCATCCCGAGCGTGTGACCAGTCCTGGACGTATGTAGAGTCCAGGGACATCTCAAAGTTGTTCAGGGCCGCAACCTGCTTCATCTTAGACTTGTTGTTCTTGAGGATGTCTAGAGCTCCCGATAGGTCTCGCTTGTTTGATAGACTGCGGGCTTCCTCAAATCGCCAGAGACCACTGTCTGGATACCGTCGCCGGAGCTTAACTAAGAGAGCTGCGAGTCTTTCCGTGGGGTAGCCCACAATCGCACCTTTCTTGACATCTTCGTCGGAGGGAAGAATATCGGAAAATCCCAGAAGACCATTGTAGTAGGCGAGGAGCATTAGTCCAGCCACCGCTCCGTTAATGTTCTCGAATCGGGAGCTTCGCCAAAGCATTTCGATACCCCGTTCACGGTCACCTCTGAAACCAATGATGGACAGAAGGCGTGAGAAAGCAGGTGGGACGAGAGATATGATGAGGAGTAGAACACCAAAACACATGCTTGTTCCGCTATTATATACATGTAAGTGTGGTGTCTAGCAATTGCAGTACTGACCGGCATTGTAGTAGGAAGATAAGAGAGAAAAGGGGGGCAGACGGAGACGATAGGGAGGAGAGCCTCCTCAGCGCGTCTGGGGCCAGCTTGTCATCACATCATTGTACTTACGAATGAACAAAGGCATCAATTGGGTCAGTAAAAATATCTGAATCGGGACCTCCTTCGAAGCCCTCACCGGAAGGCAAATCCCGTGGCGCGTCCGCCCTATCGGTTTTGCTATCGCCGTTCAAGGACAGGTCGTTCAGCTTCTTATCAGCCTCATCAATATCACCGTTCGAGAGATGGCCTTCGTATTTTAGAGGTGTCGGGTCACCGGAGTGAGATTCGTCTGCGTCTACAAACTCCGTGTCATCATCGTCATCATCGTCGTCGTCAAAGCCTCCGGGCATCTTCTCGTGTTGAAGAGCACCATTAGGTTTGGCAGTATTATTGGACGAAGTAGGCTGTAGTCCACGCTTTTTCAGATACGCGCTTTCAGCTTGTATGATCGCATCAAGAGCCACGTATGCCTTCCGTAGCTTATAGAAACTTTTTATTCCTTCGGTTAAACTCTCATGTAAGACTCCGATAATGGCAGACATGAGGTACGATTCAGCCAGCACGAGCTGGTACTCGCTACCAGGAGGGTAGATCCTCTCCGATTGTGATTTGGAGCTGCTCGCCTCCTTCTCGGCCTTCTTGATCTCTTGCCAGGCAGACGTCTCGCATTCGTTGAGGCGGTTACTGGCCTCGGCCATGATGGCTTTCTCGAAGCCCAGAATACTCTTCATAAAGACGCAGGCTCCCAGACCAAAGGAGTGAAAGGTTGACTTGCTATGAGTCAGCTGTTCCTCAGCACCGTCTATGTCGTCGTTCATAATGAGATCAGCACCGGCCATGGCATCTTGGAGAAGCGCAACGGTCTGCGCTCGAAGATCGAGCTGAGAGGCGTCCGGGCTTGGGTTTTTGCTCGACTTTGGAGTCGAGCCCCGAAACCAGCCGCCAAGTAGACTCATGATGAGCCGTAAGTGTGTGAAACAATGGTGAATGGGGAGTATCTGCTCATGAGCGTAGGAGATCGCGTGCTCTTGTGCTGGCTTCTTGACACGAAGATAAGCAAAAAGATATGTTAGGCTGCGAGGGAAACGGGCTGCGATAGCCCGGGGATCAGATAATACCGAGGACCAGATCCGAATGAGCCGGCTGGAAGGATAAGGATACTGAAATAGATATCGTGACAAGGGACGGAGAGAGAGAGTCAGGACAATGGCGAGCTAACTCGGGACCGACTCATTCGCGCGGGTTCCAAGTTGAAGGATGACGGAGATAGACGCAGCTGGGTGGGGTCAGCATGGTTCTCTAGTGCCCGCCGCGGCGGGAAATAGGACTTGTCATAAGGTACTTGTAGCCATGGGTGGCAGGCAAGGCTTATAATAAGGCTTTCATACAAGGCACATTTTAATGTATTCGAAGAGTAGATGGTTACAACTACAGACACTAAATGGAACTCAAGTAGAGGTACTCCAAAGTCTATTACAATCGCGGCATGCGAAGGGACCTACTTTACAGTTAGGGACCTATGTCAAATTTCAAATCTGTTATGAAGTATTTGAATATCCTTTGTTGTGTGCCCTTTTCACTTACTCAATAAATGTTAGTTGTGTTATACTTCGAGTACGTCACCAACTAGTTCTCACAAGGAAAACTTGACAAATGTCGGACTCGTGTTAGCAAACATCTTAAAAGATGAGCACTAAAGTCATGCTAACACCAGAATGGCATGCTAGAACCAGCTCTCCGGGAGCTATGCGATTGGTCATCAGAGGCTGATACTGAGAGATGTTCAGCGTCTAAACCCTTAAGGCATCCATAAGTCATAAACGCTTGGCGCTATTGGCCAGGTGGCTCCCAGCTGCAGAGCCGCAACCAGCAACCAGCTTACAAGAGCATACCTATCAACCTCTATCAGCAACCAGCCCGACGTCGTCATCCAACACAAACAAGGCCGCATACGACCTATCGCAACCCACCACGCCACGAACGAAGCCACGGCCACCTTTCCCACGGCACTCTTTCCATTCGACCTAACACATAATAGCAAATCGAAAACTCAACTGAGAACATGGCTGCCTCAACAGACAAACCCGCCGACAAGTCCGCCGCCACGAGCGAGGCGAAGCCCGAGCAGCCAACAGCACAGAAGACCACCGCTGCACTGGAAGAGGACGACGAGTTCGAGGACTTCCCCGTCGAAGGTGTGTTTTCCTTTTCTGATTGCACACCTCTCTGGCTATACAGACAAGCACCACATGCTCTGCGGGGCGGTGCCTTACACCCTCATCCCCTTTCAAGAATGCCCTATGATTGCACACTGTCCCGAATGCTAACACGCAACCGAATGGAAATAGATTGGCCAGCCGAGGAGACCGAGTCAGCTGCACAGACGGCCAGCGGCAACGGCACGACGGAGCACCTGTGGGAGGAGAGCTGGGACGACGACGACACGAGCGATGACTTCTCGGCGCAGCTTCGGTACGTCATGCAACAGATGCCCATACCTCCTTACACACATCTCGCGCCGCGCCCAGTTCTCACTGCGCCTGTCCTCATATCGCGGTGCATTAATAATTTATGCTAATACACGTTTTCTGAACAGTGAAGAGCTAAAGAAGGTCGAGGCCTCAAAGAGGAGATGATACAACGCTCAATCGCACAAATAATTCAACAACTCTTACGAATTGGGCCGATAAGTATAGGGGTTGCGCATTGAAGTATCACCTTGAAGCGGCCCTTACACGGGTATAATCACAGAGGAGGGTAAACTGTACCCTAGGAACCGGCAAGGCGCGTCAATGCATGACGAGCCCGACCAGGCCAAGCTGATAGGGCAGTAGAAAGGCAATAGATGGAGATAGCTAACATATCCTAATGGCCACAACAAGAGAACTTGAGAGGAACAAGTGAGAGATAACACAACTAGGGAATGAAATAATAGCACGCCGCAAACTCATGGCTACGGCTCAATCAACCAATGTCCCTGTGTTTCTCTCTTCGTGACTTTAACCTTCTCGCTAGCTTTTACTAATTAATTTTCATACGCATTAAGCCACGAGTACGAGAAGAAAGATTCTAGCTAATCTTCTACATCACGCTCGGAAATAAGAAAGAGTGTGAGAGAAGCCAATTCCCGGCGAGCACTGTGATAAATGTAGATCTGCAGCCACCTTTTCGTCTCATCCGAACACCTCCCACCTAAAATGAACCAAGAGCGGCCAACCTGGGTGAGTAGCAATGAACCAATCGACCCGTCCAATAGCCCTCTCTCTTTTCAGGGGGTTTTAACGTCAAACTTGATGAACAGCACATCCCAACACACAAATTTCAAACTGATACCTGCAAGAAACTAACTCACTTGTCAAATCCTGTTTAGTGGTTTTTATTGACTGTCAATTTGATGCGTAGTATAAGGTAACTACTTTTTTTTTATTCTTTTCCCAGTTCATACGCTCAGAGCAAAGGACGTAAGCATGTGCAGGCATATCTATAGAAGTACTTAAGTGGTCTCTGTCCAGTTCCCCGACCAATCAATCATAGGAGTACTTTATTCTCTCGTTTCCCATTATCCAGCCCACCCAAACTGAAATAAACAACGCGGGACGCCACATATCAATACCTATTTCTTGGTTCCATCTCAAGTCATCACCTCCAGATTATGTGCGACATGGTATTAAAGCCGCACGCTGCCTAGTCCTCATTTCGTGCTAAGCGCGACAACACCAGGTAGGGCCTTGCCCTCAAGGAGCTCGAGGGAAGCACCACCACCAGTGGATACGTGCGAGCACTTGTCTTCGGCGCCGTACTTGGCAGCCACGGTGGCAGTGTCACCACCACCGATAATGCCAATGGCACCGTTGGCGACAGCTCCGGTAAAGGCGTCGAGGGTCGCCTTGGTGCCTTCAGCAAACTTTTCGATTTCGAAGACACCAGCGGGCCCATTCCATAGGATAGTCTTGGCCTCGTCAATAGCAGCCTTGTACAGCTTCCTAGACTCAACACCGATGTCGAGACCCAGCCAGCCATCAGGGATGCCGTCCTTGTCGTTGGCCGTCTTGGTCTGGGCGTCCGCGCCAAATTTGTCGGCGATGATATAGTCGACAGGTAGCGTGACCTTGACACCGTTCTTCTTGGCCTTCTCCATGAGCTGACCGACAACCTTGGAACCCTCCTCGTCGAAGAGGGAATTGCCAATCTTAACACCCTCGAGCGTCTTCTTGAAAGTGAACGCCATACCGCCGGTGATGATGAGGGCGCTGACCTTGTCGAGTAGGTTGTCGATCAGTTGGATCTTGTCAGACACCTTAGAACCGCCCAGGATAGCAAGGAAGGGCTTCTGGGGGTTCTCGAGGGCCTTCGCGAAGTAGTCCAGCTCCTTCTTCATGAGGAAACCGGCGGCCTTCTGAGGTAGGTCGACACCGACCATGGAAGAATGAGCACGGTGGGCTGTGCCGAATGCATCATCTGAAGAAGAATTGGTTAGAATAATCCATTCCACAGGTGTTCACAGAGCGCAAAAAGCGCAGGTGATAAAGACTAACTGATGTAGACGTCACCGAGAGCGGTCAATCCCTTGCGAAATTCCTCGACCTTGGCCTTGTCGGCCTTGACCTTCTTGCCCTCACTGTCCTTGGAAGAGCCCTCCTCCTCAGCATGGAACCGCAGGTTCTCGAGGAGAATAACTTGGCCGTTATCGGCCTTGTTAACGATCGCCTCGACGTCGGGGCCAACGCAGTCTGGGGCGAACTCGACGCTCTTGCCTAATAGTTTCTCTAGCTCTGGGACAACGGGCTTTAGACTGTATTTGGGGTTGGCCTTGCCGTCCGGTCGGCCGAGGTGGGACATCAGTATGACGGCCTTCGCGCCATTATCGACGGCATACTTGATGGTGGGGATGGCGCCAGCAATGCGCTGGTTGTTGGTAACCTTCTTGTTCTCATCAAGAGGTACGTTAAAGTCAACCTAAGTTGCAGAGGCAAATTAGCTTCGGGTAGTTTCCTAAGGAACGTTATATACGAGAATTGGGTCGTTTCTCGTGAAGTCGGACGTACTCGGATGAGGACCCGTTTGCCCTTCAGATCAACATCTGTGATAGAAAGCTTGCTTGAGAGAGACATGCTGGCTTTTTGATCGGGATAAAGATATGATAAAGTAGGGAATTGGTTGAAGAGCGACACACGAAAGGATCGAGGAGAATGGATGCGTTGTTTAAGTGAGAAGGGCAGGCGCGTTGGTGTAAGGAGGAGTGGGAGATATAGAAAAGCACGCATCCAAAAAGCTGCTGATGGAGGGGCAATGAAGCGTGAAGTGAGCTTAGTGGGGTAATGCCGTGCAGACCTGAAGCTTCCCCCCTGCTAGCCAGACCCTACCCAGCAGTGCAGTAGTCCACTAAGTGGTGTGACGTCTTCAGCTTTCCGGCCGGCGTCTACCGACTATGCTGGCAGGCTGGCACCGGCGCAAATGCTCTCTCGGCGTGCCCCAACCCCTCCTAGGCATAACTGCAATTGATGCGCTCCGAATACATTTCGTGACACCCGCGGACAAGAACAGATATATCCTCCTAATGCCGTAACATTTTCTTCCGCAAGCATGGAACCTCGGTAGAAGTTATTATTATTCACAGTAATTGCTATGACAAGTAAATATTCGCCGAGCCGTGTGTTCTAGTTGACAGACCTTCAACCTCATCTCATTCCTATGCCTTTGGGTTGCATGAAACCTCCAGAGTTTCATTCCCACAACAGGCCATTTAAACAAAAGCAAATTCTCTATCGAACTCAGTCCCCCATAACTCAGACCCTAATCATAACGCCGCTGAACGCCTAGGTGCAAGATCGAGACCACATCCGAACACTCCCATCGCCGTTCGATGGCTCAATTCGATGGTTGGGCCAAGGTCTACAACGCCGGGATTATTCCAGGCGGATGTTGGGAGAATAAGGAGCGATGTTCTGTTGCTGCAGAACATCATCTTCTGACGCATTGGAGAGGGAAAGATATGCTGTCCATGCAATACCAACGGTAGAAACAAAGGGCTATTTTGAACAGTTAGTCCTGGAAGGCATAAATCTGTCTGGTCCACAGATATTGGGTGCACTTACAAGTTGGAATTGGACGGGCATCAAGCGAAAGTTGATTATCTGTACGGCAGGCCAGACCATGTAGTTCGCCTTCAAGGTCGGCATATACATGTCTTTTAGCTTGAGAGCCACAGCGCGACGGCCACCGCCCTCAGCAACTGTCATGACGGAGAAGAACAGAGCCACGCTGACTGGGGCGAACGCAATTTGATCTACCGCGACTCGTTTGAGAGCAGGCACGAAGGCGCTAGTCTTGGTGATAGGGAAGGCCCGCGACAGAAAGCCAAACCACTTGAATTGTATAGGGGCCATAGCAAAACCGTAGGCCATGAATCGCGTCAAGCGCTCGAAATCGAATGGCGTGGCGAGCGACCTAGGATCGGGGTAGTAATCGCCTCGCGAGTCTTTCTTTCCCAGATCTTGGATTTCAATAGAGATGGGGTCATCTCTGGTTGCACTGCCGATTTTCCGGTTTGAGCGTTGTTTAACGGACGTTATTGTCTGGGCGACGGTGTCGGCGATGCCACCAAGAACAGCGTTCGTCACCATCATGGTGAGTACTAATGGTGCGCATTAATGTCAGCTTGCATTTGACGTACACGTGCCTGGTGATGGCAAAGAATAGAGGGAGGTTACGCATACCTGGGCGGGAGTCGAAGTAGGCATTGTAGCGCGATGCCAGCCGTGCGATAATTCCCATCTCGATGAAGAAGATGACAGCATGAAGGACAGGCTATAATTCGGGGCAACAGATGTCAGCGCCGTCGGGATAGATAGGCCAACGGTGGGAAACAATCGTGAACAAGGTCAGACAATAAGTTGTCGCTGCAACTTATTGATTCCTTGTAGCGCAGTGTATCGGTGCTGTTGAGCAGATGAAGACAAGCGTTGTGATTCATGTGATGCACGACAAGTGCTTGTTGATGGGTTGGAGGGGAGAGCAACGTACAATTCTATCAAAGATGAACTTGCTGTTGATGGACCGAACGATGCGGCGCCGGGTAAGTTCCCAAGTCATGGCGACGGAAAATAGAGAGCAGGAGCTACGTGACAGATTTTGTAAGGCAGGTTGAGTGAGGCCCGTTGTTTGGTGGATCGAAGATCGATTTCTAGGGGTCTTGAGCCGAGTCAATGACGACAGACGGTGACCGATTCAGACTAAACTACCGGGTATGGAGTGCGCCGCCAGTATATCGAGTGAGTCGTCGTTGTTGCACGGTCGCGCCGCAGTGTTGTACCACCAGGGCAAACAGCTACCTAGTCCAGACGGTTGGGGGGCAATTAGAAGATGTAAAACAGAAGATGGAAATCGGTGTGCCGTCAACCAAGTCTAAGTTGTCTGGCAGCTAATGGATGAAGACGAAATGAAGATGCACAGGTGCAGGATCGATTCCTGGGGCACTGCTGGGGCACAGAAGGACTGGCTGGCCTCTGTTCAAGTGGCAGGAACTGCCCTGCAGCGCGCACAGGCAGCAGAGGCAGCGGGGGTTTTAGTAAGGCATGGGTCACCGCCTCGGCGCCTCCTGTCCACTATCCCACAGGACCCCCCTCCCATCACCATTCCCTCTTCTCATTGGCTACAGGCCAAAGATATCTCTATGGGATATGGAATACCAACGGCGCCTACCCACCATTACTTGATCCCATATCCGCTTCTCTTTCCCGTGCCATCCGTTGCGCGTTCACGACCACCAAATATTTTATATTACCTGCGCATATAGGTGCACTCGCATGAGTTTGGAACACGAATATAGGTACCTGAGGTCAGCCGCAGCCTCAGTAGGACCTTACGTCATTACGTCGACAGATCACATTCCTGATGGCGGCCGATAGCTTTCTACACGTTTTAGTATCCTAAATACGCTCCATACGGACCACTGATTCCGACATACAGACGCCACAATATCTCTGTGTACTTAGGTAGTTACAGCGTCACCCGCTATTGGTCTTTAAGGAGAGCGCAGGCCATTCGCTTGAAGATGCTTCAATCATTCTAATTCACTATGGCTCAATTACAAGGCTTAATTATCAAACGATGACCGATACCTGTCTGGTGGATCTTCAGTGAGAATACAAAGTAGCTCTTATCGTTGATTCCCCTGGTGAGCGTTCATATAAAGTCTTCGCAACACTCCACGTACAGCAATACGATATATAAACTACCCCTATTTACATGTGCACACTGATGACAGTCTTCTTACCAAACCATCCGAAGCCTTGTTCGCTAAAGGAGTTCTCGAAATTTAATCGAAGCGATCATAATTCATACATACATTACATAATTATGTTAGCTCCTCAGTAACTCGCAACGACGCTTATAGTCCTAGAGATATGTAAGCACAGAGTTACCCTTCATGCTCATTACTATAAGTGCAAGCATCCCAGAGCAAACAGTTTTTGTAGGCTATTGCCCGTAGATGGGCATGCAGGGTTGGATAGGTCGGCCACTTCGTAGCTGGATAGAGATCCGGAAGAACAAGTATTATGGCCCCTACGAGAGTCGTCTCAAGAGAAAGAGAGAAAGGGACTAGGCAAGAAAGCATCGTTTAGCTTTAATATCGCTCGAATTGATTTACCTTGACATGATCACGAGATTCCATCAATGATTACTTTGAATTCCGAACATGAAGGTCTCAAGAAATGTACCTATCTAGGTTCGGCCCGTCTCTTGACTGCCTGGCCCCTGGACGGGCGCTGGCCCATGGGGCTCACTACATTATGAAGAAAGGGAAATAGCTGTTGAAGGGCTACGAAATAATACCACGGTATCTTGGGAGAATTTCATATGTGTGAGAGTTTTGTCCCGCAATACCGTTGTTAATATGTGAGACACAGGTCACTAACTACTGGGCAGTCGTAGGTAGACTTCACGAAATATAATAAGACAAACTGCAGCACGTGGTTTAAGACAGAATTATTACTATTCTATTAATTCTGAAACAAAAGTCCTGGAAACAGATAAGTGCTGGTGAGATTGTATCACATAATTACCCATGTTTGCACATTCCATGTAAAACATGCGCGTGAGCAAACACGACTCACTTTCCACGGAGCAATTAAGACATCATAAATGGCAGGAACGTGGTAGACCAGAGGAATCCTCTCCTCCTCCGGTCTCCTCTTCTTCATATCACAGCACTAATCAAACTAGCTGAACCATAAAATCCTTCTCAATAATACATACCTACAGTTTCACCAACTACCTGTTCGCATCATCCAGCAAAGATAAGACATACATACCTCTCTACACGGATAAACACCAAATACTGAAAGAACCATTCCCTCAACAACTCAAAATGAAGACTCCAACCCTCCTCCTACTCCTAGCCTCCCTCGCAGGCCTGGGTAAACCAATCGCCCTCCCATCCAGCGACCTCGCAAACCCCAGTATCTGCAAGCAACCCCAAGGCGTCTACGACGTATGCGACACGGAGTACTCATTCATGCGATGCAATGGGCACGACGCGCTGCTAGCGACAGACTGCATCGTAGGCGACTCGACGTACTGCCGGATCGTCGCCGGCCGGGGCCGCTGTGACGCCGCGACTCCGCCTAAGCTCGGTAGCGGACCCGTTCCTTACGATACCGAGACCCTGTCACCGTCGCTGCAGGGTATGTGAGGTGAGTTTTCGGGGACTTCTGAGGATTTGGTAGACGGGGAAGGCTAATTGTACCTGCGGGTAGATCAGTCTAGTCGGATGTAACTTGGTTCATGATGGAACAATGAATACAGGCACTGTGGGCACAGCGGTTGGGATGAGATAAATGCTACTGGTCTGATGGTTCTGCGTCTTGAGTCCGGAAGTGGTGAAAGACCTCCTGTATATCGAAGAATCAGAAAGCTAATAAAGGCATAAGATATCAATAGTCTGACTAACACAATTGCACTGGAATAATGCAGCACGACCCCATGATCCGATTCTCAATTACACTTTAAGTTTAAGTGAAAGAGCCGAGAGTGTTTGATGCTACCAGGTCGCTTTCTTCCCTAGTGATATGGATGCTTATACATGAACCCCAGATATAAAGAGGCGAATAGCCCTAACAAGGCCGCATTCTAGCTTCTCCGTGACATATACCTGATATTCTGGAATTACTCTTCCCCATGAGGAAAAGGGTATATTGAGCATGCTACGATGATACCCAGGAAAAGCTCGGCGAGAAGGTGAAAGCATAACTCAAATATCTGCTGTAGGTAAGATACTGTAAGAGACAGCCCCTCCTCTTTTTACACCAAGGGTGACTGTGTAACAAGGCAGGTATATAGATGATGAGAAGCGTGCAATCGTTCACCAGACGTTCCCCTGACAGGCGCCATCAGACATGGGCTGGTGGCTCAGTGGTAAAGAAAGTCAGTAGGACAAACTCCTTGTGCCATAGGCAGAGCCACAGGCAAAGCCGTACCTAGGCAGAGCAGGTTTTCCGGTCCAAAGCGGGTTCAAGCCCGCGGGATTCTTTTTTTGCAAATGTTTATGACTCCAGTTCGAATTGTGCTGTGGTTACCTTCACCCTTTTTTTTCCCTCTCCTCCTCGATAAAAGAGCTTTTCTATGATCATTGGCACATAATGTCATTATTTTACATTCTGGTTTGGGTCAATTTATAGCGTTACCATTATTAGACGGTAAGAATTCCTATTAGTATTCAATCCCCCTTATACCGCCTGCTGTTCCTATCGCCACTGCTTCTCAAGATCACGACAACATTCGCACCTCTCAAGCGTATGGTGAGTATTGTAAGTGTGCAAAATAACCGGCGGCTCACCTTCTTCAGCAACCCAGAAAGTCCAAGGAAACGCGCCCTTCGGATACCGTATCAAGACGCCGTTGAGCAAGCGACGCGCCAGGTACCGTTTGAACGACGGATTCAGGGTTTTGTGGAACCGCATCATGATGCCCGGGACTTCATTCTTCTGATTGCGATTGAAGATGTATATACGGGCTGAGAAGACCTCGTGGGGTTTCCTCTCGAATGTGAAGTCGTAGCCGTACCGGAGGGCATGGGCTAGAGCGCTTAGATGCTTGCCATGCTTCACGAGTTCTTTGATCACGACAGATTGCTCCGGCAGAGGAGCTTCTCTTATTGCGTGCGACTTTGAGTTAAGGGTTTCCGAGGTGTTCATTCTCTCAGCTGCTACGCAGTTCGAGTCCAGGGTAGGGGGGGAAACCGATTCCTCAGAAGCTGTGTCGGAATTGAAATAGAGGCCGGGGTGAGACATCGGGGAGCTTGACACCTGCGGACGTAACGCGGGAAGACTAAGAACTGCACGAGGAGTTCCTGGAGAACAGCTGGAAGGTTTGCCATCTGATCTGATGAAGTTATTCTGGTGACTGGGCAATCTCCGGGGCGTATCGGTCAGCGGAGGCTTTCGGACTATTTCTCGCCAAACAGTCACAGCCTCCACTAACGTCGCATCAGATCGGGCGCAAGTTTCCTTCCTGGCATGATGATAGCGCCGTTGTGGACGAGAGCCTGCGTTATCTGTTCGTAGAAGTGATGAAGGTAGCTGAGCTCTGCTACCTGGTATGCCGCTGGAGCGATCGCGAAAAGACATAACAGGATTATGACCAGACATTGTGATAGCTGCTTCATAGTGGCCCTGCAGTTAAGTCATATGCGGCCGTCGAAGAATGATATCGGCATACAACGAATGGGTTAGATTGATATACTTTCTCAATGTTTCCGGGACGCGACTGGGCATGAATGATTCCCCTTAGGTAGTTGCGAGTAACTGCTTTCATGAGTTCAAAGTACGGAGGAAGGAACGATAACGCTTATGGAGCATGACCCCCAGGCAGTGAGCACCAAGTTTCCTAAGTAGGTAGGTAAATAAGAAGACAATAACCATTATATTGGACGGGTAATAGCTTCCGAGTTTAGAAGTAGCCTCACAAATATGCAATCCTAGACTATCGTTCCCCTTTCTCATACTCACTCCAAAATTCTGTGCTTAGCCGGCATCTTGACCTCTTTCCATGTAGTCAACAGTCGTCAGCATTGAAACTTAAAACTTCATAACAAGTCTCGTATATCGAGGAATATTAAATCTATCATAAGCATACTATGTATTTGTACTACCGCCACAAGAGAATCAAAAATACACCACCTGGTCTACCACCAACCTCCAATCATCCGGCCAAAAGACGCCTGAAACCAAAGGAAAGAGCATGATGACACAAGAGATAGACCCAGAAGTGACCCGTTAGAGCCAGAACTTCCGACCAAGACCACGAAATTATAATCTTCTTCATAGAGAAGCAACTTATCCTCAATATATCCCATCCTCACCCCTCCGAGAGCAGCTTAGCAGTTGTTAGGTCGCGTAGCGACCAACAGACCGCCATTATTCAACTTCTCGCCCGTGACGCGGAAGTAAGTATCAATAGCAGGCAAAACCTGGCCACAGCGCACTCCATTGGTCTTGGTGAGCAGCGTGGTGATCTGGGCCTCGGACATAGTGGCGCCGTTATCGGCGAAATCCTGCAGCGCGTCCACGACGGACTGGAAGGTGCCCTGGTTGACGAGGATGTTGTTGGCCTGGACGATGCGCGGGTCCGAGGAGAAGGCCTGGTCGAGCACCTTCTTGTGAAGCAGCTCGTCCGTCTCGGCGTTGAGGGCTACGCGGCCCGCGGACACCAGCGCGGCGCCCCGGAGAGTGGGCACGGCCGAGAGGAACTGGGACACCATGCTGGTGTCTGCGCGCCAGCTGTTCTCGGCGTCCGCGAGTTGCTGGATGGATTGCCGGGATGCGATGCCTGATGGCAGTGCTTGGGTGACGGAGAAGAAAGAGATGAGAACGATAGGAAGCATGGCGGATAGAGAGTACTGCATTTTGGCTACTGGGCGAGTAACTTGTTGAATTATGTATAGGTTGAGTGTGATTGTAAGAGTATAGCAGGTAAGAGTAGATCAGATGTGTTTGAATACTAGGTGATGGCGAATGCTGTGATGGTGGTAATTATCTGATGCATCGTGCATTCTCAAGCCGACATTTTATATTCTATATTATCTCTAACAGTCGAGTCAATATCCGTATAGATTCTGTACGTAGTGGCAGTGCACTACGTTGCCCAACGTATAGATTTACAACAAAGGCGCCATGATACGGATACAACGATGACTCCGTCTTCGGCTAACATCGAAGCCGATGCTGAAATAGAATGGAAATGATTATTTCCGCGCCAGTAGCCACGAGCCAACAGAAAAGACAATAAGAAGATGTTACAGCCTTATGGTGATAAAGACAGTTGCTGACCAATATGTCCGCACTGCCATGAGAGACAAACCGGGTTGAATACCGATTTAGACTGGAAACCTCAAGATCCGATGAACCGGTGTTACTCATACTAGTCTGGATACGGTGGCAGCAGGCAAAGAGCCTGCGCATATGTACAACTACGCCTCAAGGTTACGTTATAAAGGGAAGGCAAACTGAAGCTGTCTACGGAAAATGTTTATGCGGTTGGATAGAGATAGGATAGGACGGAATACACAGCCACAGAAACAAACAGACGCGGACGACCAGGTGTATGCGTTTGCTGTTCAGCTGAGAAATCTACCAACCGCAGCAGTTCTTTGTTCTTAAATTGGAAATCTGGTGTAACCCCCCTCTTTCAGACGACTCCAATCGTGCACCGTCACAGCCGCTTCCGCGCGCTTCCGCACTCTACTCTGTGGTCCAGCGAGGGATCAGCTGGCTTCGGCAAGATGTACCGCTGTAAATTTGACAGTCCAGTGGTAGGGTGGTAGCGAAGGAGCCGCGCTCTCCAGCTATTAACGAACACTAACTATGATACATTATTACCGTGCCCACGAATAATAACTGTTTGTAGTTTGAGGAAGGATTGCTAAATATGCACATCCCTGATGCCACAGTGTGGCACATATGAGGACTCCCAGTTGCCTGCTAGCTGCGTGTATCTATGATTGCTAGACGCTAATAGAGAGTTGCTCCATTACGTTTCTCTATAATGACATCTATGGACTCCTAATACAACGGCCATGGTTGAATCTTTCCCATCCTAGTGTTGTTTCATCTTCCCCTCTGAGTGCTTTGAACAGTGAAAGCCGCTCTAGATTCAGATAACTAGCACCGTAGCATAGCAATAGATGCAAGATAAGTAAGCTGGCGATCCGGACCTCCGTCAATCTCCACCTTGCGCCGTAAGCTGGCATAAGGTAGGTAGGTAATTACACTGCTTTATAGCTATATGCAGCCAATCAAAATATCTAAGACACCGCCATAAATATCTTGATCGCCCAATCACAAAGACAAAGGCGGTACCTCATAGTATACCATACACCCCGTCGATCTGACAAATTCCCCTTTTTCTCCGATTGGATGAGCGTTATCTAATGATGCTTTGGGCTTATGTCAAATCAACATATCAATCTTTTTAATACTAGCAACATCATGGCAAGAGAAACAACAGCGAACCTCTTTGTTCTAGCCTCATCACCATCCTATCGGTGATTTGTCATTGATGTTGGGTGTTTGTTTTAGACTAATCATTCGTATGTACCACGGACTAAGAGAGCCAATACTCAGATCTTGACAAGTCTGAAGAAGTCCCATGAGTCGAATATAGACGTATGCATGATATGTACTCTTGCATCAGGAAGAGCCTAGAATCATTTCGTTTCGCGCTCTCAGCCGTGGACCGACCTTTCTTTGTTTCGGGAGTGAAGAACATGACAAATATTCTGCAAACGACCGAACTTGAGACATGAACATTCAGAGGGTAATGCGAGAGCTGTAATAATGAGAACTTAACTGGGCCTGATCGTGTTACTTATTTTCTAACACCTTCTGTATGTTATCTTGAAAGCCTCATGACAAATGATGCCGCTGGCAAATGTTCTCAATTTGCTTAGTCGCCAACAGGCAACCATAGATACTTCATGACTTCATTATCCGCTGGGTTTAGATAGAACTCCGACTACTACAACTAAAGGCGCCGAACTCAAATAAAAGAGACTGACGATTGCACAGCTACGATGGTTGATCATTCATCATTGAGCACAGAACCTCCAAAAATGGGCACTTATAATAATCCTATTCACTTAAGTTACAGGTTTCAATCTAGTTGACCGTTTACGTAATTATTCTACTACCGAGAATAACTTTGTATTCACTGCACGAGACTACCTAGGTACTCATCGTGTTCCAAACTGACCAATTAGCATTGTCTTCTCAAATCTGTACTTTCACTTAATAAGGTATTCCTTTCGGGTATATCTAGGTAATTGAGAAAATTAGCCCTCATGCAACACATACGAACAGGTTTTCTGTACTTCAAAAAGCGAAGGACTCTCTTGTGTCTAGCCCGAGGCTGACAAGCTTTTGATATCAATTGATCAAGTTCTGTCCCAAAAGGAACTTTTTACTAAAAAGTCCGCCCGATTGAAATTATATCACCAAACTCAACTTCCCCAAAGAATGTTAATAAAAGAATAACCCTAAATCTCCAACGCCATCTCCATCCTCCTCCTCCCACTAACCCGCTGCTTATAGCAGAGCTTCCCCCAAATCCAGGCTATATAGTCTCAAATCCCAACGCAGTAGTTGTACCCAATCTCCAGATTGCTGCAACCAGAGTCGACATCCGGGTTCCAGGCATCGAGCTGCGCGAGACTGATTGCGTATTCCGAGAGGATGCCGGCGCACGTGTCGCCGCTGACGACCTTGTAGCACTTCTTGCAGGTGCTGATGAGGCCCGGCTTGATGGGCAAGGGGCACGCCGCGGGCGGGGTCGTCGAGTTGCCGGTGCCTACGCAGACGACCTCGCCGACGTACAGGTTGCTGCACACGGACTGCAATACGGAGGTGTTAGTTGGAGACTGATTGGACTATTCTTCCGTTTCATTTCACTACCACTTGAGGTGAAAACTTATAAGGTAGTAGAGACAACTGCAAAATTGGAGGGAGACGAACGTCGACTTGAGGGTTCCAGGAGTAGCTGTTTTCGCATTAGCATTGAGTAATATCATATCTGCCTACTTTCTCGGGGTTCAAAGGAGGGTTGAGGATGCACTCACAAATCGGCCAGACTGAACGTGTCGAGGAAATAGTCCCGGATCACATTGCAGGTATCACCGGAGCGGACGATGTACAGAGACTTGCCTAATAGTAACAAACGTCAACAACTAATATCACTGATAGGGGGATGCAGTCTATAAGGCGCAAATTCCTTACAGCTTGGCGTGTAGCCCTGTCGAGCAACTAGTTGGGAGTCAGGAGTCGGGGCAGCGAAGCCCTGCGTGACATAAGCCACAATGGATAGGAGAACTTGAACGAGCATGTTGATTAGGAAGGTAATGATCTAGACTGCAAGAGTATTGTTATAAATTATATTCAATTGGTTCTTGTTGGGATTGAGAATAGAGCAGAGGAGGCAAGTCGCAGCTGTGCGTGTAGATGATCCCTTCCTCATTTCGCCATCGCGGGATATCCTCTAGCTTTTATAGACGAAGACATCTCCCCATCGAGATATTAGACCACCTCGATTGAGGCTCCATGTATCGTGATGATATGGTCTACCTGTGTCCAGGCCCTTAGTTGCCTGCCCATCTGCCTAGAGGTCCTAGACGTTGGCCAATCAAATGTTATATCCCTTGCCACTTCGGATACCACATCGCGACAAAGTGTATAGCGATGTTGCAATTCTTCTCTGTTCTGTTCTTCTTCTCGCAGCTAGTCCCCGTTCTCCGCACTTCGGCTCTAATATTTAACGAAGGCTAAAGGCACATGAGCGTAGGTAACATGATCAATGATGATGATGCCTAACAACGAGTGACATTAGGTCTAAATCAGCCCACGCTAATTAACCCCGGATCAAATGTCTTGGCACCGCTACTCTAGACTACCTTGCCATGCTTGAATACGGTCAACTTCGCGAATCGCGTCGATAGAGCTTTGACCGTTTTTCGATATCATGGGTCATTGGTGCGCTCTATTCTCGGGTTGTTCCGCCATCATCCTATAGCCTGTTTCCCCTCTTTGAATACGAGAACCAGGATGAGTCAGCATGTAAGCTGCAACTAAGCTTCTATGACACAACCTCGAGATGACGGAAAACCTCAGTCTACATGCAATGGAGCTGCGGCGCATGCGACGCACAGAAGAGCCAAAAGTTCCCCATTACCTAATGTTCCCATGGGAACCCGGGCTTCATGAACCGACGTTTTTACATGCCTGATCAGCTCAGGGCATCCCAGTTTTTCCAACAGAATGCATCTTTGCCACTTTGGCTTCGATGGACGTGCCATCGGTCATAGCCGCGACAATTGTAGATGAGCTGAAGCTATGGTTTCATTACATTTGTGCCCCGCTACCTCCCATAAGTGCATTTTATACTTGAAAGTCATGGAATGCACGGATGACATCCTATTTTGGCCATGTTCTCCTGGTTACGGCGGTGCAAAGCCAGTCATACAAGTGTACGTTGGGACCTGCTTCCACATTGCAGAGGCCGACCATACTTAATCCTATATTGGGAATTAGCCGCATATCGCTTTTATAACAGATGTGTTGACAACATCTTATGTAGGGACATGATCATATCGCAATATCTCGCTGACATTTGTGGCAGCGGTATAAGCTTAGCCAAGATACGGCGTATCGGCATACACACTCGGTGTCGTATTCGACTAAGGGGCGTTCAGAAGCACACCGTGAGATGCCTGAAGATAGTGATTTCACGTTGCGTGAGGCGCGCCGGATGTGTTCGCACCAACATTTCAGAGTTGTTGAGACTGGATTCCCGCAAGAGTAGACTGTTCAAATGATCGTGAAAGGATCGGCATTTCTATGGTCTAATATGTGAGCTACACGATCCAAGCCTTAGTACCAGCAGTCTATAGCCAAGCGGAGGCAATGCGAATCCCCTTCGAAGGGAGAGCTTCTAATCTGCTAAGATCGCATCTATCTGGGTATTGTATCCTTAAAAGCAAACTATTCCTGCAATGTTTAGCTCTAACTTATTTGCAATGATCGAATCGCTCAGTGAGTCAGTGGAAATGAGTTCAAATGCATGATATGGTTCAACCGTAGAGTAGATGTTGAATGTCTGCCACTGCTCCTTGCTCCTTGCGAACGTAGTCTTCGTCTTGGAACGCTAAGGCAACGAGCTTACGTTTCTCGGACTGAACATCGAGTACACGGTATTCGACGGATCCTTCTACAAGGAGTTTGTAGACTGTGACCGGTCGCTTCTGGCCAATTCTGTGGACCCGATCAACGGCTTGATCCTCAATGGCAGGCGCCCACCCTAAGCCTATGTTAACATATACGCACTGGTCCATTGAAGTACCATGACTCACAACAATCGGTGAGAATAACCGTATCTGCTGCTGTCAAATTGACACCAACGCCAGCCGCGTGCAAACTAGCCAGCATAACTCGGGTCTCTGGATCCTTATTCAATTTTGTGACAGCTTCGTCTCTCTTCTTTATATTCATCTTTCCTTCAAGGCGAACGCATCCGATCTTCTTTTCAACGAAAAGGGGCTCAATAATGTCGAGGAACGAGGTCCATTGAGAGAATATGACGACTTTGGATTCCGGGTCCTGAAGATGTTTCTCCACTAGCGCCTCTAGCTGATCTGTTTTGGAACTTCGTCGATCTGAGTCTAGGTCTGCACCCGTGAGGGTTTCCGTCTCAAGTGGGCGAGGCGCGAGCAGGTCATCTACTGTCAAGCTCTGGCGGCACATTGGACATCGGTCCTGTCTCTTAAGTGCATTGATAATGCAGGTCCTTCCGAAACGGTGCTTGCAGGCGGTAATGACTGGATCGTGAGTCTGGATTGGATCGTAACAGATTGGGCAATCCTCGCTAATGCGAATAGCCTCAGCCAGAGCCTCCAGCAAAATCTCAACGTTCTCCGGCGTGAACGCCACAAGATCATCACTGTCAAGCTTTTTGAGTATATCCTTTACTCGAGATCCGGTCAGGGACCAGTGGTCGCATCTATGAATTACTGTTAGCGGAGAGCGAACATGAATTTTCCCTGGCAATTGTTACATTTGTCTCAAGCGCAGGAGTGTCTCCAGTACGTTGGCGAACTTCACTTTCTTTTCGCTATCATTGTCATGATCACGGTCGCGTTTCTTGTCAACTTTACCATACGACCGTGAAACGAACTGTTGCAGAATGTCCCGAGCTTCCGCGCTAACTCATGATTAGCGAAAGGCACCATAATGGAGGCATCGAGACCCTATACTCACAGAACCTTTTCATACCTAAGCTGTTCTAGCTTGGTGAAACGAACTCGGTGCACATATTCGGTCTTTTCTGGCATTTGTAGGTTGATGAACGCCATGTCCTTTTTGCGTCGAAGGCACAAGTCCTGAACTAATGCTTGAAAGAGGGCTTGGGCCTCTCCGCGAATCTTCAGTCGGGCAGTGTTGTTCTTATCCTTGACAATACCTTCAAGCGGTCGAGCGATCCTACTGTTGAAAATACTCTTTTCTTGAATTCCCCCAGTGATCTTGAGGAAAAGAAGAGCAGACCAAAAATCACTTGCATTGTTGACGCTGGTGGTGTGAGAAGTCAGTATTTTTCTTGGCGCATTAAACGATACCTAGGCTTTTCACTTACAAGGGAGTCCCGCTCAGCATCCACCGAGACTTGGCTTCTAACTGGCATGCAGCCTGTGCATTCTTCGTGTAGGGATTTCTGATAACATGCCCTTCATCAAGCACTACGCGGCGCCAGTTTACAGCTAACAAAGCAGTCCGGTTTCCTGATTTAAATTGGTTCGCTAGCAATCCGTAACTGGTGATGACGACGTCATACTGAAGCAAGTCTGACTTCTTGAATTGGCGATATTTAGATGAGCCGTGATATCTTAAGACACGAGGTACTTTGTCCACCTTTACGTGTTCTGTGAATTGTTGCTCCCAGTTACTCAAGACGCCAGTTGGAGCAACAATCAAGGTAGGACCGTGTTTGAAACCGTCATTCATAATCAAGCTGATCGTTTGAAGGGTCTTACCAAGACCCATCTCGTCGGTGAGGATACCGCCAGAAAGGAGGCGGGGGCGCGTATTCGTGACATGACCAGAAGCAAGATTCTGAAAGTTACCGCCATCAATCCGCTTCCACAACTGAACAACATCACTCGAGTTAGGTGCCGGAAGCTGAGGGTTCTCTTTCGCTTCCATCCAAGCGAGTCCCTAGCAAGTGTCAGAAGTAGTTCAGCATAGGGTAAATATATCTTACCTGAAGCTGGTGTGGAAGAAGGTCAGATTTAATAGTATCAGGTTGTGTAGCATGAGGCATGGCCGACAGCGCAGCCTCATCCATGTTTAGCACATCCAGTGCACCTGGCTCCGCTCGGAAATCTATGGCTTCGCTCTCTTCTAGTACGACTTGTTCCGTTTGACTATAATCCGAGGTACCCAAACCCAGGGCCGGTGCGCCATTTTCAGGGTCCTTAGCAACCGCGCTTAGGGCTCTTCGGGCTTCAGCTTCTTTTCTGGTGTTCTTGAGCTCCGTGGCTTTTACGAGCTTGTCGGCTTTCAACTTGGCTTCAAGTTCTAAGCGACGAGCTGGGTCGCTTGTGCCGTAAAGGTAAATTCGAATCGGACAGTCGTAAGGGCCCTTGTGGCCAGTGAGAACTCCATCCAGCACAAGTTCCTCTCTATCCAAGTAGGGCGCTAACTTCTGAACAAGGTTTCGAGGTAGGTGGCCGATCTGGCTTCCCATGACGTTGTCTACTCGAACAGCATTGCTATCAAAACGGTTTCCGGGCTCACGGATGCACAAGCATGATTCGCCTGGTGTCACTATACCATCGTAGTATCGCACTCCCACGATTTTGTTCTCTAAGCTTCCGTAATACTCCAGTAACTCCGGAGTATCGCCATCATCTGCAGCATCGTTTGGGTCTTCGAGCGACGAAGCCTGGGTTGAAAGAAAAGGGTCATTATCGCTGTGCCGAGCTGCTTTCCTGTCTGGCTGGCTGCTGGTCAACCCGGAAGATGCTGCTCGCTTTCGGGCGGGCATTTTGAATCAGGGTGGCAATTGGAAGCTTGAGGGGCTCCTCTTTCAATCGCGAATTCAGCTGGTTCGACGAGTGTGACCTGACACCTGAGGATTCCTGGTAAGGAGTAGGGTAGAAATGAGTGCAAAGTGAAGAAGGAACAAGGTAAACAAACAGGAAAAGAGAGTTTAGTCTACATGCGATGACAAGAGAATTGACCTGAATCACAGTCGTTTTTGCAGGTGCAGCACATATATGATAGATGCAGAGATGCCCTGGGTATGGTTTCAAACTTCGCGTAGACCTCCCGAAATGAATGCACTAGTTGTGTTTACATTGGTGGCGCACTTCGTGAAAGCTGAAGCTTGGTGTAGGAATTCGCTGTGAAGTCTGAGGAAATAGGAGGGAGGCTCTTACTGCAGGAGAAAGGTACAGATAGGCATCAGGTGCTATAAGGCAGTGTCTACCCTACGAGCTTCCTCAGAAGTTTGAATTATGACGCGTTGGGATCTGAGACTGCACTTTCCCGATTATTTTTGGATCGCGACAACACGTGACGTGGCTTCTCTACTCTTACGGTTATGACGTCTTAAGTCAAGAAAAGAAACAGGCGTTTGCCTCAAGTAGGTATGTACCTGGTCGCATCCCCCAAAACTCGGAAAGAGCTCACGACGAGATTCCCAAGCTGATATCTGCGGATTTTGCTGTTACGGCTCGCTCTTTCATGAGCAGATTGCATGGAAAGAAATTCAAATGACAAACCTATCGGCTCTCTGCCGTGCCTAGAGCGCCCCTCAATCTGTACAAGTTTCTGTCAGGTTTAGCTGCCTAAGCGTCCAACCAATTAGGCGAAGTCAAGTGGAGGGATGAATGGGTCAAGTTAAGGAAGCACTTGAAAGGCAATCAAGGAACACAGCGTCTTCTACGACTGGCAGACTAGTAAAGATTCAATTTCTGGTGTCAAGTTGAAGTAGAATTAAAAGTGTGAAGACATATATGTCTCCAGGTCGATACGTGTTGGCATTGAATTCAATATTTGCCTCACATATGGATAGGTTGCAGACTCACTGGCACTTTAACAATACCTACAGTGGGTACGGCGCCAATTGAAGACCCAGGCCCGCTACAGGTCATCTTTAGGTGATTAGATAAGTATGCGTGCGCTGTAGGTGATCCGACACAGTGGCGCTGTCGGGCGGCTGTCGGCGCGGCTATCGGATGGCCATCGCAACCAGCACCGAGGCCCTCCCTCTAGCATCCATAGCGGCCCTCTCTGGCGGCATTGCGCCATCACGCCATCACAGCCGATGAGCTCGAACGGCAAAGTTGTATGGCGCAATCTAGACTAGACTCAATTAAGAGGGAATGGCAATGGCATAATCTTTAGACGTGAGGCTCAACAGACCTTCTCTTCCCTTTCCAACGTCACTTCATCCAATACACGCAATTTGAAGGCCTGAACGATGCACCAAAAGATTATATTCGTATCTGGGCTCTATATCGACGCCGTTTCCCCATGTGCTATGCCGCCAGTGCATATCCCCTGGACTTTGAAGCCATCTGTCAATCCAGACGCCAACAACCCATAGGGCAACAGCTATAATATTTCCGACCTCCAGTTTCTATGTGCTAGGCACAAAAACTCGCCCTATGGACCTTGTCGCCCTACTTGTTTCTCAATCCAAGGACCGCTAATGATGCTACAATATCCGCCAATGCTAACCAAGTGCTGAGATGCTGGCCTTGAAACAAAACAAAAACACGACGACGAATTAAACGTGTGTTCAGCTGTTGGAGTGACTTCGTTACATCAACCCTACAGTCTCCGCCCATACTCGGAGTAGTTTCCACACTTGGTGTGTGTTCTCTCTCCTGTCTCTGGGTTGAAGATGTGGCAGCCATGCCTCGCTACATTGGGCGGCGTGTACACTACGTACAGTTAGCCAAGCGGCTACGGGATGCATCAATGGATGTTGTCTTTAGGGACCTACAATGTAGGGAGACAACGAAGTCGCTGCCTTGGTTGGACATGCGATGCAGTCCTAGGCCGTCGGCCATGTATGCAACGGCGTTCTCCTTCAACGCTCGCTCCGACGTCATCTGCATGGGCTTTTCTGTGTCGCCGTCTGGAAAGCCATACCGACTCTCGGTGAGGCTGCCTTTGAGGATCTTCATTAAGCAGTGGGCGTTTCCGTGGTCGTGGATGGGACTGGCTCTACCCGGAGTCCAGACGAGTACAAGCTATCCGCAGACTGGCATTAACATAACGATGCAACGAAACATTCCCTGCAGGTGACAGCCTTACGAGGTTGGCTTTGCCATTGCCTTCATCGACGAGGTTCCGAGTGTAGGCCATCGTGTCGTCTGGCCAGTAGTATGGCGCCCACTCCTTGGAATCAGACGCATACCGTTCCATCAAGTGCGTTAGATCCTGGACATCTACATCTTTCGAGTCAAGTCCAGACGATGGGCCAAGAACCTCTCTAATCTGATCTACGAGCAACTCAAACGCGTTCATGATGGCTGAGGGTGTTGGTTGTGATGGGATTTAGGAGCTCAGAGAGGCTATTCAGCAAGTGTTGGATGATTGGTAAGAAGGTGTGGACGTGCATACTCGCCCAAGTGGGAGAAATGTTTTCCAGAAGGGTGGAGTTAGGGGGATCTAGCGGTGTCGACTGTCGGGTGATGCTCACTTGGTAAGCCCGACGCAGACTGTTGTAGGTACGGCTGCGAACCGGCTCTTCGAACCGTCCAGTGTTGGCACTGGTTGTTTGTCCTGTCAGCCATGGCCTACCGACGGGCTCCCTATCTTCAGGGTTCCGCTTTTCGAATATGGATTGGCACGAATTGGCTATTAGCCTCTTACGATGACCCCGCCAATCCTAGATAAGGGGAAGGATGTCTACGGCCAAAATTGTTTGTTGCTTTATCTCAGCGACAGCCGACAGGTAACCGGTAGCCTACCCTGTCACCCGGCTAGGAACGCGGCTTGAAAACAGTATATGAGCGACATTTAGCTGCAGCGCTGCGCGTCGTTTTGAGTTTCATGGTACGTAAGTCTCCGAATCCTACCGAAAAACGGAGCCCAGAAGACGGTCGTATGATACACACCAAACAGCCAATTCTTTATCCGGACCAAGCCAGCTTAGCTACGTGTGCAAAGGGAACTGTTTGGAAGAAATCCCTTTATTGCCTTTGGATCCCGTGCATCGTGATCAAATCTGGCCTCTATCTTTCAAACAGGTCAATTTGGTTATTAGAGGGTGCCTGGTAACCTCTAGGCTTTGGCATTGGCCACAGATAGCTCTGCCAATCCCTGCTTACTATGCGTCGAGCATTACGTACGGCGCTCGCACGAACCTTGTCAAGAACCGTGCTCCCTATTTTTCACCGACTACTACTACGAGAAATGAGCTGAATTGCATTGTAGCCAGACAACACAAACCGAATTGCTGTGTGCAATTCGATATTGAAGATTGATCTTGCGATCCTCGATATCGCGCAATAGCCGACTCAATTCCATGCGTTTCATGCTCCATTGGATCGTTGGTGCAGCCTATGTACCGAAGGTAACCCTGCATTAGTATTTAGCGTAGGTAAGTCATACGAGAGAGTACGCGTTTCCTCGACCCGCCTCCAGTGGTTCATCTCCTTCAATTCTTCTACGTAAGCGTATATTTGTACATGAACTGTGTGGACTCGTTGTTTTCATACTATTGATAATATCATTCATGATTTATTAACACACCATGTTCTATGTCGTGATACTTCGCAGTATTTCCTCGTACATTACATGGGGTAGGTTACGAGCTTCTGTTCAATGCTACTAGCTCTGTAGGACAGCGGCCCCCGCTTTCGTGATAGGTGGTGAAGACAATCGCGATATCGGCACAGCCGATACTTGTCTTAAAGTCACTCTACGAATGTGACAAAGATAAGCCAAGAGAACAGATTATTACTACAGCCAGGGTCGGTCCAACAAGAAACGGTCCATCCCATATACAAACCCAAAAAAAACATTACTATTTCAAACGCTGGTCAAACAATCAGACAAAACAGGGAAAAGTTGAGCGATGAAAGGAAATGCATGTCTAAAAGTTTCATTTTGAAACGCGACTTTTCTGGTATTATTAAGTTGTTCGACGTTCGTGTTAAAGTAGTAGGTTTTGGTGAATTTTGGTGGCATATGGCGAATGGGTCGTTTTGTTGGACCGACCCTGTAATTACAGCGTAGCACGGTTCGCTTTCATTGTTCGGATGACATGGATGAGGAAATCCGACATCAATCAAAGTCCTACGGTAAGTATTCTAAACTACGTAAGCAGATGTGGTGGCTGTGGTTCAAACAGCAGCCAGGATCAAGTCAAGTACCCCTTTTCAACACATCCATCCATTAAGAGAATTGTTCTCCATAGAGTACGGCCCTTCATCTTGGGTGTTGTTCTCAGACCAATCTATATTCCACACACTTCCATCGCCTATTCCTAGGCCCTCCTCATTGATCCGAGCTTGGGCAGCGCCCGACCACTTCTGCTCAACGTATCTCGAGACCGCCGCGGCGATAGCGTCGCCGTAATCGGTATGGTCCTCCAATATGGCCTCGAACTCCCTGCAGAACTCCGTCACCAGCTTCTCGTTGCCCCACTCGTTGCGGCTGATCTCGCCGATGCCGAGCTTCGCGACGTCGAAGATATAAGGCGGTGCGAACGCGATCGTGTCATCCTGGCAACGGCTTAGAGCTTTGCTCACGATCACCACGATGAGGGTGCTCATGATGGACAGCATCTTGAGCGGGCAGCAGCCGAGTTCCCTGTCGACCATCTTGTCCCAGCCGTCGAGTTCCAGGGAGGAAGAAGAAGAATAACGCGATCCGATATAGCGGTCCAGGAGGTAGATGAAGACCTGGGCATCTAGGCCGTACTTGTTACTGGGCATGTCGATTTTCGCCTCCGCTTCCGCTTCCGTGGGTCCGTAAGTTGGGGGAAGCTGTGCCTCATCGGTTTGGATGTTCTCGTCACACCAATGAAACAAGAGTCGAAGGCCTTCTGAGACGACGGTAAAGCTGGTGCTGCGAAGTATAACCAGGCCTTCCTGGTCTAAAGCTTTGCAGGTGAATAGCTTTTTCAGTGCTGTGCGCAGAGCCGTAATATCCCGATAAGGGACTCCAAATTGATTGGATGCTGCGATCACGTCTTCTTCGCTGGACTCGCTAGCTTCATTCCGGGGCAGACGCTTGCGGTTGTGGCCCCTTGATGGTCGCATTGCGTTCTGATTGTATTTTTTCCAGCCCCATCTATTACCTAGCTGGTATCTGTCTGTGAGGTCTTAGCACGCCATCTGACTTCGGAGACCTCCCTACATCTCTCATATTGAGACGATCGGGTCTTATGATTGCTGATTGATAGTTAGGTATGTTGACCTACTGCGATACCGTTAGCTTTTATCTAACTCAAGCATGAAATTAGAACCATCTTACATACCATTGTTTTACTCTATCCGATTATGAGTTAGCTCCTAACAACACACGAGGAAGACCTGTGTAGTACTTACGTCGGCTCGAAGTTATGTTTTTCCTTCATGATTCTCATGACGTCCCCCAGTGGCTGGTTTTCGTCCATATATAACTTCCGCAGGATATCACGATGCTGGTCCCATGTCCCTTTCTGCATGCGCGGTTTCTTTTGGCCTCCGATCTCCGCTATGTATTCATTCGTTCCTGCTCCGAAGCAGTGGACCTGCAAACAAGGATCCATCCCGAGTGACGGCGTCGCCGAGAAAGACGTGGAAACAAAACGGCTTCACTGCAGAGAAGTAACAGCTGCACAAGTATGCGGTGGGATTGTGGTGCAGACGAACTGGCGTTGGTTGTGGATCGAGCCTATCTACTTGCGGACCGAGTGTGCAACTTTATACTGCATCTGCATAGCAATGTCTCAGTCAAGGATGTCTATGAGTTGTAAAAGTCGTTTCTAGGATTTCCATGTCAATTTGGATTGATCAAACCCGCAGTATAGACGTCGCCATACATATGACGGCTTACCGGCGGCCTCAACTACGACGAGGCATATACGTCGAAGTGGAATTACCAACTATTCCCCTTTGCGAAATCCTCATCAGAAAAGCCAGCAGACGGTGGCTGAGTAGATAGCTCACAACATCAATGCTATGTTAAGCTAGAAAGGGTGAAGTTTAGCCGAGCGGCTAGGCAGTAGTGGTTTTGGTTTTTCGGTCCATCGCGGCGGCAACAGGGATATTGATTTTTTTCTTTCAGATATATCATACCGATGAAGCCCCGTTCCGCCGACACGTGCAAGCAGCGAGGCTCATCCTTCATTTTGTTCAGAATGCCTCTTTTTAACCAGTTTATGGATACCGATCTACTTCAAGTGGGCAGCTGGGCCGATGACAGAGCTTTGAATCAATCCAGCACGTCGTGGGCACGACCGGAAGCGGGCGCGGAACGCCGTATGGATCTTGGAATAGAGAACCCCGGAACGAAGACTCACCGTCCGGAACCTTGGTCAGACAGAATCGAGCGAGCTAAGTCCAGGCTGCAATTTGATCAGAGGCGGCACCCTAAGTCAAAGGACGAGCTCCTGGACTGGCCTTCTCGGAACGCAAGGAAAGAGGTTCGAGTAACACAAACTACTCAACGACCGGATCACTGTTATCCAGCATGCTTCGTGAAGTACGAAAAGAGGCAACAAGGCAACAAGGCAACTGCCAAGCTACCAGGTAGCCTTTCAAAGGTGGAACGCCGATTGCTTAAGCAAGCCAGCTGCCCCTTTCTCCTTGACGGACTCGAACGTAAGAAATCAAGTTTTCGGGAATACTGGAATAGAAAATTGACCATCATTTAGTCAGAATTCCAAAGCTGGACTGGTCGGGACCGAGAGCCGAGGTTTGTCGGTAGCCTAAACTTATAGGGAATCATTAGGAATCATGTGGTTTGGTTCATAGAGGGGATTTGAAAAAGTCACTCGCTTTACGTTATAGCCATAGATATCGGTACCAATACCAATGTCAATGCCAACACGAAAAACGCCATGCCACGGGTTTCTTCTTCGTTAGGCTTCCCACATCCTATTTATCAGTAGACATTGGCAGGACCGTAGTGGACGGTAAGCACTAAGAGAGGGCAGAGTGCAGGAAATGCACTTAGACATGCAGAATATGTGGCCGTGCTGGCAGCATTAGCCACGATACTAGATCTAGTAGTCCTCGGGGAGCCGGAGTTTGGTTTTGGGTGAGGCTCTTTGCAGGGCTCCTACCAGATCAGGCTCTTATCGAGCCCGTGTTAGGCTTTTGTCAGCTTACATTTTTGCAAAGTACCTACAGGGAAGCTTCGGATTTAACGCTTCTAGAACCGCCGTTGCGACCCCCTTTCCCGCTTCGGGAGAGTGCGTGTATTTGACGATGCCACACTTGTAGACCGAAAGCGTAGTGCACATGTAGCCAAGGCAATGAGCCACCAACAGTGGCGCATGGACGCTTAACTTGTCTTCTTGCATCGATTAACGTCTAGATACAGTCCGGACGTTGTATCATCTCTGGGCAGACTGAAGTCAAAACTTGACGTTGTATAGTATTCTTCAGCGTGGGCACTTGTTGTTGCGGGGGAGGGGTAGAATAGGCGGGGTCTGGAACAATCCTTACGTCAGGCCGAGCGCTATCGAATTGGTCTCCACTTGCTAGAGAAGTTAGGGGCCCTAATAAGCACGGGCCAATAAACTGGGCAGGGGCGGCAGGGATACCCTCGACCCCTCGACACCTACAGCTTCCTAAGAGTCCCCTGGGATTTTTCCCAGAGTACAGAACTACTGTGTATCAACATCGCCGCGATGGTTCTTGGCAACTAAGTCTATGAGATCGTGTGACGACGAACAGATTCGAAGTTGTTTTCCACCTTGCCAAGCCATATATACCGATGTCTCTCCGGGGACTGAATCGCGCTGTACTGTAGGAAGGTCCAGAGGGACAAGGCGCTTTAATCAATGCCCATGCAGTGCCTACAGTACGTACAGTAGCTCTAGCCCTCGACCGCTACTACCTAGTATACTTGTATCCCGAGACGCCCTTTGTCATTTAATTCAAACCCTTCCCAGATATACGAGGGAAAAAAGGGAAATGGTGACAATGTCACTATGATCACCCACTCACCCCACGTTGGTTGGCGTTGCTCGTTGCTCGTTACTCTTCAAGCGATGCTCTTCCGCCATCGCAGATACTGAATGGACATGGGCCATGGTGCCTATGACACAACTGGTGTGCCCAAGCCATCTCCTCACCCTAAGCCTGCAACACGAGAACAAACAATGCACTTCCGGGGCAGTGCTTTTCCATCGACTGCAATGGCATTGTAGCAAGAAGAATCCGCCTGGTGCAATGCCCAGGCAATACATAGTAAGTGAGGCTTGGGAATGGTTGTCCAGCTAGCCACTAAGAGACTCTGCCAGCGGATATGGGAGATACGTCGAGGGATATGGCATCACAGGTATTTGTGAAAATTCGCGAACAAAATTAGAGATTGCGTTTCATTTAATCCAGAAAACTCTCAATTGATTGACATTTTGGCTACTCTATGAAGTAGAAGTTCGCCCATCTCCCAGGAATAGGGCCTGTATGGCGTAGATATCGGAACTGCGTTTACACCTGGCTCACGTCAATAGGCACTGAGGGTTACAGAGATAGATATATAGACAGAACAGGACTGGAAGGTGTTTTAGTGTGCCCCGGTTCTGTTGCTCTACCTAGAGCATATGACATGTGTTTACGCGGATGAGACGGCGCCGGCAAGACGGAGCCGAAATAGCCAGCGTTCCATCGGCTCTGTTGACAGCATATACTCTGCAATGCCGACGCAGGCTTCCCTGCCTATAAAGTACATAAAGATCCCTCCCAGACGATTGTGAGGAAGCAGTGCACGGATTGGACACATTATCGGACGGTCGCGATACCCAAGGCATTGACCTGGACAAGTACGTGAAGCGGATGGCGTGACAGAACTCAAAGGCAAGACTGGTGAAGGCATCATCGCGGCCGTGATGAGCGCATAGACATAATGTCCGGTACTAGGTATGCAAAGACCGTAGATCTCGTCAAAGAACATCCGCGTTCTTACAGCCAAGCTTGCGAGCTTTCGGCAATCAAGACCGAGCGCTATCTGAGCCCTGCTAGGAAGACCGCTGTCAAGAGATATAACTCCCATGCGCAACCGCCCAGCCCCAAGTTGCTATCAAGATCCATATCCGACCATACGAGTAGACAGTGGGATGCTTACTACACAGATCTCGACATCTACTACCACGGAATCGCACACAATATCGATATATAGCCGCGGAAAGGCTTGGGGCTCGATACGCTCTCAATTGACGAACCCCCTCAATTCTTTCTCAACCCCAAAATGCGGGGGGCAGAGGGCTTGGTAAAGTAGTCTGTGATAACCTTATCTCCTGCAAAGACGCAGAAGGTCAGTCAATGCGGAAGGTGGGTGGATTCCAAATCCCGCGGCAGATACCCCATGTGTGAATCGTCGGGCATTTGGTTACTGTACAATTCGGGAGCGCGAGGGTCTGATTGGGAACTCCCCCCCCACCCAAGCGCTCTCCAAATCGTGAATCAACAGTAAATTCGGGAAAAGTGTCGTCGCTTCAAACCCGCCCTTGCCATTAAAGGGCATTCAATATACACGTCTTATCGCTGGACCTGGTCGAAAATCCAGAAGATGGGTCGCGATGGCGATGGCGTAACGGGCACCGGCCAACGGCTTATAACCATATTAGGACCTTCTACTAGCTTGGCAAAATGCGGACGAGACGTCGAAAAGAATGCATGCGGGATCAAATCGACGGACTTAAAACATGATGTCGAGGTGCCGTTTCCAGAGGAAGTGAAGCTTTCCTCAAAACCTCTTCGGTCTTGCTAAGGAGAAAACCCACGAGTCGGCTGGACCGATTGATCCATCAATGGCGGCCACACCACTACCTCCAGATGAAAGTCGCGCGAGAGCGATGGAGGCTTTGCTATGGGCCGAGTTCTCAGTATCCACCCTCTTCATCTTCCTCCGCTTGACGGCCCGGCATCTGAAGCGTAGTCTTGGTCTCGACGATATCTTGATGGCCGGTTCTTGGGTACGCTGGTGTTTTGCTATGTCTACTCGGGCTCCGCCATCGGTTCCCTTAGATCCAACTGATGCTAACATATTCTAGTTGTTTTATCTTGCAACTGCAATAGCCAGTGCGTTCTGAACCTCTCTGCTTTCAATCCGCCCCTGACGCCCCTGACGACGACACGCCAGGCCGCGCGGCGTCTGCGTCTGCGTTTCTTAATTTGATCTCTCAGAGATACGATGACTGATGAACCGAGTACAGTCCAATTTTCTGCCCAGGCGAACGGCGGCATGAGGCATGAGGCGTACCTCACACTAGAGGAGGTATCTTTACAGGTGGAAATAAGCTATGTCGTCCTGTACATCAGCATCGTATGCACGGCATTAGGCAAGATCGCCATCGGGACGACGATCCTGCGCATCGTGCGCACCGCCTCGAGCAGCGAGAGATGGGTGGTGTGGGCCGTTATCGTCGTGACGACCATCAGCTCGATCGTCGACATCTTCATCAGCCTGTTCCAGTGCGGCGGCAACCCGCGCGCGATCTGGAACTTCGAGCTGCACGCGGCCGTCACGTGCCTCGACGCCGACGCCCTCAACCGCTACACGACCTTCACGGCCGTCTGGCAGGCCTTCGCCGACTTCGTCTTCTCCATCCTGCCCATCTTCATCGTCTGGCGGCTGCGCATGTCGACGCCGCGCAAGCTCGTGCTCACCGTCGGCCTCGGGCTCACGCTCTTCACGGGCGTCGCCGCCGCCGTCAAGAGCTCGTACATCGCGCGGCAGTCCGGGGGCGGCGTGAGCGACTTCACCTGGGACTTGTTCTTCGTGTACGTGCTGCTGAGCACCGAGGCCCTGCTCATCATCATGTGCGGCTCGATACCCTCGATATACCCCATGTTCTTCCACACGAGCCCGCGCACGCCCGTGGGTTATTACCCCTCGGGCGAGTCGGGCTACCGCAGGCATAAGTACAAGCTGTCGCAGCCGGACTCGACTTTGAAGAACTCCACTCGCTGGTGGCAGTCCAGTCGGTCGTGCCCGGAGCCCGGGACCGAAATCCCCTCCGATGTCGAGATTGCCATGTTGACAGGGACCCCGCCACAACCCCCGCCCGTCGCGGCGGCCGTGATGAGGAGGTCGGCGTCTGGTAATGATGATTTGTGTTATGGGAAGATTCACGTGGTGAAGGAGGTCGAGTTATCTAGCTGTTCGCGGTCTAAATGATGGGACTGGCGGTGATGTATGAAGCTACTTTCCCGCAGTGTCAAAACTTAAAAGTATATTTAAACGTATTAGAATAATGAAGATATTTATTTATATATTGAAAATCAGAAACACGTCAAGAAGGAGGTGGAGTTTCTAGTCGCTCTCCCTCCCCCCTTTTATTCCTACCTTTTGTCTTAGGTCTTGGTATGTTGCTCTATTGAAAGCAATTGGATTGGCTTGCCCATGCACATCTAGTACAGGAAGGGCACCCTCTTTTCTAGATCCGATACTCTGCATGACAGCGCAATCCTTCGTAGTAGTTATAATCTAACAAGGTGAGTAAAGCATCCAGTCTCGACAGCTGGCTGGCGCCTGTGGGTAAGCATCAGAGCTGTAGTACCACGCATACGTGCACTTCGTTCGGAGCATTACCTCCCTTCTCCATAGCAAACCATCTAATGAAATTCGTGGAACACCGTCAACCCCTGTCTCGGCCGATCAAAATTGCATGGTGGCGGCCAGATGCGGCAGCGTGTTCACGCCAAGGTCTGTCTACAGTATGCTCTTCGACGCATCGTACCAAAACATCAGTCTGTCTGACAGCAATTGATACTCGAAGATATGATACAACCCGAAGTTGTTTCGATGACCCGATGAACTTCTATGGAATTCCATGATAGGACAGGACATGCACGTAAAGGCGTATTGAGTCTGATTGAGGGCCAGTCTTACCTAATTTGTTCCTCCCGCCAGGCCGCATGACCAGTATGACGAGCACAGCTCGTGTCTCTCATTCCTGCAGAGTGCCGGCAAACCAGGAAATCTTGTCACACATCTCGTGGAAATCTGCGATCTCAATTGCTCGCTGGATCAGCTGATTGGCTGACGGGACCAGAGCGACTCTGTAATGTGCCAGAGACTGGTTGTGGCGCATGCATACGTACACCTCGAGATCGGGAGGCGGTGGTTCTCGGGTGCAGTGCCGTGCCGCAACCGTAATTTTGGAATTGAGTGACCGGATGTATAACCTACGAGGCATGATAGAGTATTGGCTGAGAGGATTCATGGCAGAAGAGTATTTGATTGGATTGAGCTTGAGATCTGTAGTGAGCTATCATAATGAGCTTCAGAAAAAGAAGAAATATTGCGCCTTCAAAAGAGGGCTCAGCTTGCTTGTGAAGCTCTAGGCAGAGAGGTAGGCATGCCTCAGCTAACCTAGCTAGGTCTAGTTACCAGCGTTTGGCTACATTTGGGTCAAACCGACGTCACAATTGCTTGGCTTCCCCGCGAATTTCGAGCCACTAACTGCAATGCTGCAGCTCTAGGCATGTTTCAGCACATTACTCACCTACCGCAGCTATCCTCGCCCAGTCCCGTGTGTCGTCATGGCGAGCAGGTAACACCCGTATACGCATACAACTTATTATTCCTCTTTGTCCACACCAATTCCTTATTACTTGACCAATCTCACCTGAGTTTGCAGCTTTCTACCATCTGCAATTCTTTCCTCATCCTTTCGCCTCACGGTCAATCTCGGAGTTGGAAAAAGATACACGACAGCTAGCTGTTGTTGGCAGACAAAATGGAACGTGTACACCACAGTAGGTCATCCCTTCACAATCCAATTCTACAGCTTCATATTTGATACTGCTGGATACCAAAAGATAGGATGGCCTTGCTAACCATTATTTCCTTCACCCATCTGTAGTCAATCCCTTCGCCAAGCGCGAATCCCACTCCAAGAACACCGTCATCACTTACAAGATCCTGACCACGGTCACTTGGCTGCTGTCCATCATCGTCTCCTTTTACTATGCCTTCCACAGCCCTGACGATGGCGTCTGGCCGAGACGCAGAATCTGGAAGCAGAATGATCACTACCACACGGCCTTCCGGATGAACCACATCATTGCCAGCATCTACTGGTAAGAACATTAATGTCCTGGCTTGCTGAAAAGATACAGTCCGCTAACTTGTCGGCTAGGATTGTGCTCTTCGTCCTCCAGGGTGGTTACATTGCGCACCTCTTCTCGGGCAACATCGAACGCGTCAACTCGGCCTGTGCGGTGGGAAGCCACTTCATCCTTAACAATCTTTTCCATTTCGCCTTCGTGATGCTGTTCGTGCGGTCTCTGTTCGGCTGGGCTGAGTTGATCGTCATCCTCAACTTCATCAACCTGACCTCACTGTATTTCCGCCACAATGCATATGCCCGATTCATTCACCTGCCGGTCGTGTCTGGGCCACTTGCATGGAATTTCGTTGCCATCTACTGGAACGGAGCCATCATGGTCCCGAATGCGCAGACGCTGGTCGCTCGAATCTTCGGTAACATCTTCATCTGGAGTATCCTGGCGTACGGCCTATTCTTCATTGTGGTTTACAAGGTATATATTCTGCCTACGAAGATGACATTTGGCTGTACTGACCACCTTTAGGATTATACCATGGGCTTCAATCTCTCGGTATTGTCAGCGGCTATTGGTGTTTCCCAGTTCTTCGTCCAGGTCATCGCATTACAGTGGATCTTCGCATTCACAATCATGGCCGTGCTGTTCATCGCCACGATAGTAGTTGCCGTGCCTGCTGCAACCGGGAAAACGCGAGACAGCGACGCCGAGAGAGCCCCTCTCCTGCCGGAGCACAACTAAGGAAATCTACTTTGTAGATGGAAGCATACGCCTCAATATGGCTCTGAATTCAAAATAGTGAACTGAAAACGCCTCGATAAATTGATTTAAGCATGTGTGGGACGGCGTTGGGAATGTGTAACAGATGAAATGAAGAAGGAATGTTCGCGATATGGAACGGCTAGGTTTGTCGTGAGCTGTTGCTCAAAAAAGATAGCTAACATTGCTTTTATGCTTAGTATAATAAATACTACTAAGAAAAAGCTCAGTTAGACATTCGAGATAATAATACAAAATGCATTGCTAGAATCGAGCTTTTGTAAGTTCCCCTTCACTGACTTATTTACATCAGTGTTGTTTAGTGGGATTGGCCAATGTACTGAGTGCTTGTCTCCAAATCGATAAGGGGAGCTTCAGGGCCAACAGAGGTTTCTACAAGGGTCCTCACTACCTAGAATACAGCAACTATCTTACTCCCCTCACGTCGCCTCGCCACAATGCGACCGACAGATTTGCCATTCATAATAGGCAATGACATCTGTCGTATCGCGCGGGTCAGACGCATCCTGAAAGGAAAGCTTGGACCTCAATTCGTGCGCCGAATCTTGAGACCCGGCGAAATCGAGCATTCGACCACGGCGAAGATACTGCGGTGCATACTCGACCAAGATGCGCAGCGAACGGCAGAATCGGTAGGGGCCCACGACGCCGCCCCCAATTTCTCCCGGGCAGTGGAATTCATGGCCGGCAGGTAAGAAGAACCTCACTCACTCCACGTTGCGCACACACTCACGCATATTTATGAACTCCAGGTTCGCCGCCAAAGAAGCGGTCATCAAGGCGCACCCGTATCGCCGCCTCACTTTCCAGCGTATAGCCATCTTACGGGCTGCTTTCCGCGAGGATTCCGCGCTCCGCGCGTTTGAGCGCGGAGATGGAGTAGAAAGGGAAATGCGGGAAAGAGGAGAAGTCGAAGATGGAACGCAAGAAGACGGAGACCCGACGCAGCAGCAAAGCGGTCCCCTTGTAGCCGAGATCGATGCGGGTTTGCCTGGTCGCTTGACTTATGCTTCTGTTAGCATCAGTCATGATACTGAGTATGCAACCGCTGTCTGCTTGGGCGTCAATTCGTCGTCGATCCTGGAGCCGGGGAGAGAGGACCCTCGTTGAGACAGCCGGGTTTATTTATCCTGGATAGATGCTAATTAGGGATCCCGCGGCGAATGCTACTTGGCTGCGAGCTTTGGAATATTCTTCGGGGATCATCTTGCTCTTGGCAATGAATGGCTGGGGCATGGATGTCTCAGCGACTCGAGGGGGGAAATCGCTGCCGGACTACATTCACACATTATACATTTATTTGGTTGATCCGTAAACTATCTGGACAGTCAGGAGTACGCCGTTCATCGACTTTAGCTGCTTAGAATATTATCGCATTCTACCTGGTCATCATCAAGCTCAGTTAATGCGTCAGTGCTTCCAGTACAAAGACAGCAGACCAATAATGGAATTACAATCTGTTATTGCGTACGACTCATTTCTTTCTATGATGATGTGTGTGACTCATGTCTCTGGTCTATCAACAACACTACCATTACGTCGTCCTGTCATTTTAATGCGAGCTTACGCACGTCGATTCAAAACCCACAGTGATGCTGAAAGGAAGTGCTTTTGATGTTTTCAGAGACTCGTGGAGCGGATCTTTTCCCTGGTCTGCCTAGCCTGGCCTTTTCATCCTTCTATGACTGCTTAACAAGAATTTCTGAAGCGATTGCCCACTCCAATTCTAGTTAGCAATCCTACGCCCACTTACTAGAGGGGTAATTCATCTAGGCCAACGGGGTCGATGTTGACAGTCCAACGAACTCCCCTTTGCAGTAGCTCTGAAGGCATATACCAGAAGCGGGAGGTTTCGTGATAAATACGGCTGGTTGTGATATTGTAGAGCGTAAGTCTCGGCATCGCATAACCAACCCAAGCGCAGAGAGAAGATGGACTCCTCGGATCTCCACAGACATCTCTTCTCACCGGAGAAAGTGAAGGACCAATCTCTTATACCCAGCTATACTATCAATGAGCTCGGGGACACGAATAAACTCATCCGGCCCATGCGCAACAAGGATAGAGCCAGGTCCATACAGGACCCTATTCCCGCAGAATTCGTCCCTAAGCCGGGGCACATCCGTCCCGAACGCCACGGGCACAGCCTCCTCCCCGAAACCCTCGATCCCTTCCCACTGCAGCAGGGCCTCGGGGTACTCGAACACGAAGCGCAGTTCGATGTCCGCGTGGCGCGAGACGACCTCCGCCAGCTTCGCCTTGATACCCGGCAGGTCGGCGACCATGCGCACCTCGCAGAGGGCTTTCGCCGAGGGCGCCACGATGTTGTGCTTCTCGCCGCCCGAGAGCGTCCCGATGTTGAAGGTCGAGGGACCGAGGAGGTCCGATTCCGGCCAGCGCGTGGCTGAGAGCTCGTTGAGCACTGCTAGGAGCGCGGACGTGGCGCTTTTGCCTAGATGGGGGTATCCCGAGTGACTTGTTGGTTTTACCCCTAGTTAGCATGATTCCTCCTCTTTTCTGTTTGTTTTGGAGATACTGCCGGAGAAATATTGCCTTTTACACTAGGTAGGTAGGGCATATCACGACGCAACTCACCAAGCAGCGCCTTGCGCGATGAGCTCAAAGGCTACTTGCCCCTTGTGCCCTTTCGCGAGCTTGCTCTCCGTCGGCTCGGCGAAGATGCCGGATTCCCAGGCGAGCCCCATATCGTTCGCCGCAATCATCCCGTGTCCGCCATTCTCCTCGCCCACGACGAACAATAACCCGACGTCCCCTTCGGCGCGGATCTTCCCTTCTTTCCTCAGCTCCTCCGCGGCTAAGATTTGCGCCGCCAGAGGTCCCAGATCATCCGACGACCCTCTCCCGCGGATGACATCCCCGTCTATAAACAACGGGATATGCGGCGGCACCGTGTCCATGTGCGCTGTGAGCAGCACGCGCGTCTTGCGCGTGGAGCCGAGGTAGGCGTAGACATTGTGCCGAGATGACTCTGGCGAAATCGGGATGCGCTCGACGGTGTAGCCTAGGCTTTGTAGATGCTGTTCTAGGAAGAGGCCTATGTCGTGCTCGAGCTCGCTCGTGCTCACAATTGACATGAGAGATTTTAGAAGGTGGACTACTGGGTGGTCCATGATTGCCGAGGCCATGATGCCGGAAAAATAGATTAAATTTAAATATCTATTCGAACCTATATCTTGATCTCCATCCGAGTCTGTTCACTCCTTATATACAATAGTCAGTATGGCGTTTTAGCGGGGTTATCGGGGCCATCCTCTCTCGGAAGAGGTTCCCGCCGTTGTAAGTCCCACCGTACCGGGTGTCAACCATCCAATTCATTACCTAATAACTACTACGATGCTTAGGATTCATACGCCTAGGTCAGAAATTCAAGGCAACACCTCTTTCCTCTAGAATTGCGTGATATCTCTAGACTTTTGTGAAGATTGAGGCGTGTCTGTGACTCACGTTCGCCGGGCTTGGGTTGTCTCCGAAGCCGCCGGACAGAGACAAAATCAGCACAGAATAGGAACGTGGGTCGCAATTACAACCTCGGAAGGGGTTCCGGGCTCTTCAATGGAGTATTATTAGGTAAGTAAATTGGATCCTTGCCAACTTCCTCCGTCTAAACCGATATTCAAGGCGTAGATATATGTGTTCCTCATTTTCTTTACCGGGCGTCTACAGATATGCTTCATCTACATGGAGACCGGACGCATTAAGACTGTATGCATATAGCGATTCAATTCGAGAATTGGACTAAAAGACTCTATTGATAGCGTGCTAGCAACGGCAGGGTCGTGCGACTTCATCCTAGCCGATTAGAAGCCTTAGCATTTCTTCAATCTACTTCAGGGCAGCGATCTCTAAGTTCTGCCAAACGATCTTGAGCATCGGATCCATTCCAGAATTCCCCCGATGGCGACGTAGACGCTGTTAGCGTAGGAGGCCCGAATTGCTCAATTGCATAACTAGCAGCCACAGCGCCTCTCAAAGCAGCCTCTCTTGGATCATTCGTTTCCTGAAGCGCGACGGCGAATGCTCCCAGAAAGGAATTGCCCGCACCAGTGGCGTCGACAACCTTGTCAGAGCCTCGGCCATAGTACGCAGGCAGCCATTCAGCTTGAGACTCATTCGATAAAACCAGCGCGCCATGATATCCTGAACGAATCACAGCCACGCCATTTTTGTCGGGTCCAATTCCGGCCCTAAGAAAGCCTTTGGCCTGGGCCTCGGTTGTAGAGGGAGAGAACTCAACATCAGTCTCCCCTTTGCCCTCGAACAGACGATGTAGCTCTATGTGATTGGGCGAGAAAACGTCAACGAGCTTACATGCCTCGAAATGGCGCGTCAGGTTGGCCGAGTCGCAGCCCATAGGAGCAGGCTCCCAGACGATCATGGGCTGCTCGGTAATGCCTTGCTCTTGTCGCAGGCGGAGCAAGGTAGATACCTGATTCTCTAGGTCATCTGGGAGGGCCAGAAAATGAAATAACCTGGCAGAGAGAAGGCTGGAAGCAGCCAATTGAAGCGTTGAAGGTCTTAGCGGCGGGGTTGTGTATGAGAATCTTGTCCCTGTGCATGTGTGAATGTCCGTTGCATTGATGGATTTCACAGGTCACGTACCACCGAAACCATCGTCTAGATACTCCAATAAGCCCCTCGTACATGGCTTGTTATCGTCGTCGAGCAGAAGCAGATTTAATTGCCAGGACTCCAGCAAAGAAAGCAATGTCTTCGGCAAATCACATCCAGCAGCAACGACGCAGCCCACTTCACCAGCTTTAGGGGGAGGTTTGAACAGCCGGGCACCAAAAACGGCTGGTTTCACCCGTTAGTATCCCACTCATCAAGGAGGACGAGAGGGGGAAATACCAAAAAAGCCAGCACCACCTGGAACGTCAAAAACAGTCTTTTGATGTGAAAAGCGCAGCTCGTCGAGAATGGTCATACCCAACGACACAAACACGGGGTAGCGACCGGGCGGCATCTTTGTTCCGCGTGAATCAATGATGGTAGCTGCGTTGGCAATCTGAAGGGGTGATCACGACCTTCCCGTCGGGAACTTTGGTCGTAGAATTGCGTAGTGTGTGAGGTTTGAAGTAGAGCCTGAGCGGAGAAATAAATAGGCAAGTACCTGTGACGTGCGTTGATCAGGCGGCACTGATCAGTTGTACTAGGTGGTACCTTGTTCAGGTAGCCACAGACACGTCGATAGGTAACCAATCGTGCCTATCAAGAGGCGCATCATGTCTCATACTCATGCTGTGTAACTGATCAAGGCCGCAACCGCAAGCGTGGGACGACACCGTTCCGTTACACCAATATTCGCAGATAGTTACATGCCTCGGTCAAGCTCTAAGTGAAACAGCAAACAATCTCTGTGCACTCTCAAATTAGATGGGGGAATGAGAGGCATAAACTACTTCCCCCGCGCACCAGGGAGGTTCCTAACTGCTTCCAAGTCAGTATGAATCGAGAGATGGAGGCCCCTTCGGAAAAGAAAGCCTTCGCTGTAATCGGGATCCTTGGAGGGCCCGGTTCAGGCAAAGGCACGCAATGCAGACTGCTGTCTAAGAGATTCTTCCTCGGCCACATCAGCGTTGGGGATGTCCTGCGCGCGGAGATGAAGCGCGAGGGTAGTGAACATGCTGCCGTCATCGAACAGAACATGCGCGCAGGCACTGTCGGGCCTAAGGAAGTCACGATTGGCATCCTCAAGTCGCATATACTCGAGGCGTCTCAGAAAGGCATCAGCCTGTTCGTACTAGATGGTATTTTATTCCGAAACCCCTCCCTCCTGGCGCTCGTGATCTAAACTTGTCTGAACTATAGGCTTTCCAAGAAACCTGGAGCAAGCGCAATACTTCGAAGCGATGATAGCTCCCATAGAGATGGTCATTGTACTCGATTGTCCAGATGAAGTCTTAATAGACCGTCTTTTGCCCCGTGGCCGATTTGACGACAAGCTTGAGAACATTCGCAAGCGAATTCGAACGTTCCGTGAGACCACTTCTCAAGTCATCAAAGTCTATGAAGACCGGGGAAAGGTGCAGACGATCAAGGCGGACGGCTCTATCGAAGCTGTCAATGTGCAACTTATCAACCTGCTAGAAGCTAGGGAGCGGAGGAAGATAGGGGACATGATAGTTCGCCAAGAGTTTATGGCATTAAGGCCGTTATGAGGAACCTGTGTCTGTTACCTACACTTAGCATTCTCGAGCATGCAACCTAGTGATCCCATAGACTAGACTTTTCGCTGTTGGAAGAATATAGTCGTGTGTTCCACAATTACGTCGAAGGCTTGTCGCTTGCGGATTTGTATGTATATTGTCACAGTTGAAGTAATCCATGTAAAATGATAGTACCTCAAATGATGTCCTTGAAGCAAAAGCCAACGTGCTATTACAGACTCACGGTGATTACTCCCGTTGATATTAAGCTGTTGGAAAATCCTGACAACAGCCGTCAGAATGTTACGAGGACAGCTGTAGTCGTTAATTTGAAGCATAGGACCTCATGGGTGGGAAGCCGGCTCCGTGTTCGGAATCTGTGGGGACCTAAATATGACTGTATCATGAACACAAGTTTACTGTCCCCCGACCTTTGGATTCTACATGAGAGGAAAATCATGAGAAACTTGAGATTCTAAATCGAGAAGTGCAATTGCTTATAAAATACCATTCCGAGCACGAGCAGAAACAATCCGTGGAGTCGCAATTGACCGCAGAAACGAAGAGCGTTTACGGTACCGTTCCGTTCCGGCCGTTGCTCGTCTCGTCGACACCGGCTTTTAAGCGAGTAGGAAAAGTCTTGGCAACGGTTCGGCTTGAATAATAACAAGTGGTTGGGCACGCCTGCACGCTTGCACGCAAGAGCGCCAACCTTACCACGTTCAACAAAGAATCGAACTATTAATTATCTAGGTAAGGTAAGGGCAAGTCAAGAGAAGTCTTCCCAGCCATCCCGCTAAGAACAACCCCATCCCACAATCCAGAATCCACCATCTCCAAGAAACACTAGTATTAGCGCGAACTGCTGCCCCGGTCTCGAGCACAGTCAGCCAACAGCGAAACGACAACGCCAGCGCCCGCATGTATGTAGTGTATTCCTGCAGATAGAAAAAAGTCTCGGGATTATCTGATGGGGCTCGACCGACTGACGTGGTTGACGATGGCTGGGGGAAATAATCGCTATCTCGACAAGGTGAGTGAGGAAAAACGGGCAAAAAGTAAGAAGATAAAAAGGGGTATGCCCAGTCCCCACCGAACCACAACCATTCAAGCGGTGAAAGAAGCTCGGCCCCTGCTAACCTGGCGAGCCAGACCCAATCGGTGGCCCTCGTTCCCCGTCTAACTTGTCCCACTGCGAGGTAAGTACTAGCAAGGTAGGCGGTGGCCGCTTTGGGCGGCGAGCAGAAGCGCACAACCGCACGACGGAGAGGCGGTATCCCTATTTTATCTGACGATGGCTGGATAGCTGGCTAAGGTTAGCTATTTTGGCTGGAGATGCGGTGTGTGTAAATGGAGTATGAGCCGGTGCGCGCGCGTATGCTACCCGTGTGTAGTAGTAGCAGTAGTCTAGCATGTCGTGCATAATAGTAATTATCTAGGTTAACGGACTAAATGTGCAAATGTGTAAGTAAGTAAATGCGTGAGAGCTGCAGCAAAACACCATACCATACCAACTATAAGACTCTTAAGCCCCTCATTCACTCACCTCTTCCCTTCCCTTCCTTTCCTCTTCTTTTTCTTTTCCTTCCCCCAACAATCCCACCATGGCTTCCATGGCTGGTACACTCGGCCTCGGCCTCGGGCTCTGGGAGCCCCTCGCGGCTCCGCTGGCGACCTTCGTCGAGGACTGGTTCGCCCTGCAGTACCTCCTCCCGCTCATCTCCTTCGTCTGCGTCGGCCTTGAGGGCTGGTGCTTCTTCGACCTCACGCGCAAGACGCTGGGCGCCAGACGCCAGCGGCGATCCGCCGTGTCGCGGGCTATAACCGCAGCCGCCGCGGACGACGACGACGCGTCTTTGGATTACGATGTTGTCAAGGATTTTCCTAGGGGTGGTTTTGAGCCTTGTAAGTCCCTTTCCCGTGGGGTCAACTCTTGTGTTGTATCTGTATGTCTTTCACCGGCTAATGTGGTCGATATAGCGAACAACCAGCTGTGTGTTCATGGGCTGTTGGGTATCAAGTTACACGCGAGGCATACGGCGTGTCCCTCGAATCCGTAGGTGGAATCGCATCTCCGGCACACTATCCTCGTGCGTGAAAACTAACATAAGATAGTGTCGTTACGGGACAGGGTGCCAAGGGTCTGACGATGCCATGTGGCTGCCTCATCATCTCCAAAGGGCGCTCGCAGACGCGGAGAAAGCAGCGACGGAGCGAGATGTCCTACATCGCGATATGACAGCGAAAGAGCAAATAGACAGACAACCAACCGCCTGTCTACCTCTCACTGCATATATATGCGTACTTCAACAACACCGAACGACCCATCAGAAGATACTGCTCTCGCCCGATATGAGATGACACCACTCAGCGAGTGGGCTGGGCTCATTTCGGAATGAGAAAAATCGAACACTCATTGCACTATTTCCTATGTTCACCTTGCATCTCGAAGCATACCCATTCATATGATCACGACTCGACGACATGAGACAAGAGCAAAGAAAAGAAAAAGCATGGCCGGAGTTTTACCATTTAGAGATGATAAAAAAGAGACGATACGAAAAAGCAGGCATGCATTAGCATCGGAGTTAGGAGTTGGGGGGCTAAGGCCTTGTTTGGGCTTCAGTCACCTGACACAAAACTACAGCATGATTATGAAATTGATTTTATTCACATTTGATGAGAAAGTTGAAAACAGTGCCCTGTTCACGGTGATAATTGGTGCGTGACTGCCTAATCGATCTTATGATTTATCTTCCCCGCATGAGAGCCAATAGCTTCGTGGGCTTGAGTGGCTAGTCCACGCGGAACATGAGCCTAGTATAGGTGCACTTCCTGGATCCGCCTGGCGGCAAGAACTAGTGCAGGTCTGTAGCTCAGACCGTCCTTGGAGTGAGCTGGCATGTAACATATGGAGACGTACTGTATTTCCGCGCACAACCATGAGGATTTTCTAGGCTAAGGCTTTCTCCATAATCTTTGCTGCACGAACAGCGTCTACAGATACATGACAGCAGAATCTCTTGTCGTCTTATTTCATTTAAACGTAGCTGTCCGAGATATTTTTATTTTCCGTCCATCTTAACAGGTAGTGACTCATTTCTCATGAATGATGAGCATGCCGACATGAACCGTTACAAACCCATGAGTTCCCCAGAGCCACACTCACTGAATACTCACAATCGAAGTACAGGTGAGCAGGGGCCTCGCACGTCTAATTAATATGTCGAAAGACCAGGAGGGGAAGGAGGAGGGTTGAACAACGTCACCTCAGGCCATGTCTCATCAGCGGCTTTCCTGAAGGCATCTGCTTCACTACTTCGCCACTGGTACAGCAGACCAAGTGCCTCTGCTGCTGGTTCCCAATCGTCGCCCTTCAAACTGAGGATACCAAACAGGGCCTTCTCACACGCCTTCTGGTCTTCTCCTAGGAGCTTCTGAATCTTGATGGCCGAGACGACATGGGCGGGACTAGTTTTATGTTTCTCTAAGAATTCAGCGTTATATTTCTTCAGATCTGTCGAGGCATCAATGGCTGTGAAGTCGGTTTTTATGACTTCGGTGACCTTGGCGGGCAGAGAAGCCAGTTTGGAGCTCATCTCCCGGTGGAAGCGTACTGCTTGCTCATGAACAACAGGGTTGGTGGCATCGATTGCGAGCGCAGCGTTCAAGCATTGAAGAGCGAGAAGGTATTTTTCTGTCTAAGTAAGCATATATGATCTCGGCAAATGAAGGAGGGGCAAGAATTACCTCGTCTGATGTAGACCTCAAATCCGGCAACCTGGCCGTCAATGTTCTTTGGGCTGAATTGAAGGATCGGTAACAAAAATTTTGCAGCTTCGACCAATGGCTGGTCAGTCGCAGCCAGCTTCAATCCAAGTGGATCATCATCCTTCTTGACATTGTCTGAGGTATTGGCTGCCTTGGGTTTGTTCGGATCCTGCTTGGCCGCTTGTTCGGCTGCTTCCCGCTCAGCCTTTTGAGCCTCCTTTTTAGCCTTCTTAAGGGCCTTTTTCTTTTCAGCTTCATCCTCCGCGGTTCCATTTGTCGAGCCATTAACGCCGTTCATGACTAGCTTGCTGTCGTGTATGCCCAGATAAGCTGCGATTGCGCCTAGTGCCGCACGAGTGTAAAAAGGATGCTCGCGAAGCTTGTCTTCCCATCGAATCATATCCACGTACGCACGAATTTGGCCCTTCCTGAGCGAGAAACTGTGAAAGTCAAACTGATCTTCTTGCCAGACATCGAAAATGTTATAGACAGCATGAAATCTCTTTAGCGCCAGACCAATGAGCCCATTACGTACAGAAGCCTCGCCGTCTTCTGTTAAGTACCATATACTCTGCATATCGATGAGATCGGCCAACGGGCCGCCGGGAGTTTCATTCCGGGTAAAGAGTGACATTGTCTTCAGGGCTCTGGCAGTCTCATTGTTTCGTAATTGGTATTTGGCGGTCTTGGTGTTGATGTACCGATCTTTCAGGTCTAGATTGCGAGCTTGATCCATGATTTCGGCTGCTTTGCGTGTATTGCCATAATGCTTCCATATCCGGGCTTTCGTCATGTGAAATTCGACATTGTCTGGCACAATTGCGAGGCCTTGATCAACATATTCTAACGCCTTGGCAAGATTGCGGGATAGGTGGTAATTGTAGTGCTGAGCGAGGTAGTAGAGGCCCGCCGGTTTGCCCTTCAGCTCTCCTTCTGTGGGAGAGTCGCCTCCAGACTGAGATTCTGCGGCCTCGACGTACTCGTGAGCTAAAGACTGCAATGTTTCTTTCTTGAAAGGATCAGTGTAGAGATGTTTAAGGTTTGCAAATGTAGACGGCACCCCCTTATCGAGCATCAGCGTCAGATATTGCTTAGCAGCTTCGCGGAACTCGTTGCCTGTGGGCTAGTCAGCCAACCCATGTCCGACACCAAGACTCGCAGGTCTTCTGTTGCGACTTACCAGTGAGGAAGTCTAATGGGAGGCGTTTTGCAGCGTCACATCGAGGATTCTCTTTGGCGTATTCGTCATAGACGGCTTTCCGGGCGCTTGCATCGCTACCGTCGAGTCCCATGACCTCCGTCAGTCTGTTGTAATATTCAGGGTGTTCGGAGTTTCGGTGCAGCAGCGCCCGGTATGCCTTCACAGCCTCGTCTTTCTTGCCGAGCTTTGCGAGATACTCCGCCCTTAACTCCAATACTGCGAGACGGTCGAGATTGTGCTTGGCGATCGACTCGAGATGGTCCAGCGCCCTCTGATAGTCACCGGTCTCGGCGATAATGGAGTTCTTGTACAGGAGAGCTTCCGAGTTTTCGTAGTCGTTGTGAGAGGGCGGGGACTTGAGGGACTCTTCGTAGGTGGTCAGGACCTTCTCGGCCTGGGCGAGGTCGCCGGCCAGATGGTGAGCAACGGCGAGGGCGGTCCAGTTCTGCCTCAGCTGGGATTTCGCTTGCAGCATGGCAGTCCGGCTCTGGATGTAGCCCTGGTAGTCGCGCATCTGCACCTGCAGGAAGGCTAGGTCCCTCTGGATCTGCGGCGAGCCCGGCTCCAGCTTCAGGGCGAACTTGTAGGCCTTGATGGCCTCTTCGAAGTTCTTCTGGTGGCGGTACAGCAGGCCGTAGACATGCCAACATATGTGCGACTTCATGTCGGCCGTCAGGGCCTCCTTGGCCAGAGCAAAGGCCTCGTCCGTCTTGCCCATGGAGTTGATGATCAGGGCTTTCATGGCCATGGTGTCTCCATGCTTGGGATTTTTCTTGAGGATCTGCTCGGCAGCCTTGAGGCCGCGCTTGTACTGCTTCTCTTCATAATTGCGGATGACCTGCCGGAAGAGCGAGTTTTCTTTCGAGCTCAAGGGTTGTGGCATGGCGGCTGCTGGCGACGAGGACCGGGAACTAGGGACCAGAGACCAGAGACCAGGGACCGGGAACAGAGAGACACTACTTCCACTCTGTACTCCACTACCTCAGCAGACACGATCGCAAAGAAGGGAGGGAAACGGCGCCCGGGGGGTGGTGTGGTGTCGTGGTATCGTGGCGTCGGCGGATCGACGTAGCTGTGCGGCGAAAGAGAGCGGCGGCGACGGCGGCGGCACTCGGAACACGGGAGGTAGCGTATTGTCGTGGCCTCTCTGGTAGTGTGTCTAATTGATTGCCTGTGCTGTGTCCGGCGCAGTGTCTACAGTTGTCTGGGCGTGCCCAGTGCACCATAAGCGTTTGCGGTCTGTGGGCCAAATGATTCGGATGCAAGCTTAATTAAGGCAAGTAAGAAGTAGCTAACTCCGTAGCCTCGAGGTAGGTACTTTACGCACCACATAAATTAAATGCAGATGTGCGTACTACTGCTTGCCTACGCTCGGTACCTACACTTACACCCGACATGTGTACAATATGGGTACACGGACGCTCGGATACCTCGCTAGTTGAAATCCCCCAAGCAGCAGGATCCACGACCAATGTAAGCTTCGGGGATGAGGTATGAAAAATTTAGGAAGCTGCAACTGGCATGTGCAGAATAAAACATTGTATCTTGTTGGTTAGACGTATAAGTGTGTGCTGTAGATGGTGTGTACTTGAAATGGCTAGGCTACGTGTGCTGTTCTCTAAGTACACTACCAATGGTTCACTGTAAAAGGTCCGCTTCATTGGTTACTGTCGGTGGGACGATGTCTCATATTGCTGTAGGTAACCCCATGTACCTTACCCATGTACAGACTCGAGCTGTACTATGTACTTGGTTGCAACTTGCAACTTAATTGTCTTTAAGATACTCGCAATACCGTTTCTCGCACAGCTAGCGGCTATCACCGACAAGCTTTCTAAAACTACCTACGCGCGCGGACGATAGTGGTCAGCCAAACCCCAAATAGCCCGAAATAACGCTTAATGACGTTCTATTCGCATGAAATAGGAACATAACACGATGGCTATTAGCGGAGATGATAGATATTTATATATTTATACCTAATAATGTTACATGACCGAGCTAGTCTGTCAGGCGACACGATAAAGCTCGAGCTCCCTCGAGTCCGTGAACCATAAATTATACACTTAGCCTTAGTATAACCCGCAGCTGTCGCAGCTGGGATGTCATGACTTAGGCTGTTGTCTGCCTTGCCGCCACTGATTTAAAGCCGCTTCAGCGTCTTGGAAGTCGCCATTGCCGCACCTCTCCTGGACAAGCCCCCAGGTTCGTGTTCGCACAATCTTCTCAACGCTTCTCTCTTGCCTCAGTAGCAAGGCGAGCTTCTCGGTCCGGGGTTCCCGTGGGAAATAGCGGCCAGAGTAAGGGTCTAACCGCTCGTCGACGACGCGCTCGCGACTTTCCTCCGTCTCGGCAGCCCGCAACGCCGTCTCAGGGTCGTCGGGGTCGGGACTCGTAGCCACATAGGCACAGTATGTTAAGACGTCGGATCTCGATTGCCAAGACGGAAACAAGACTTGGTCTTTGAAAGTCTGGCAAGAACGAGGATCGATCTGTCTAGAGGTTGTTCGGGGAGTCCGAATAGAAGTGGAAGCCGGGTCGAAGCCCGAGTTGGCAGGCGTCACGAGAGCATTGAGGTTCTGGTTGATGGAGTCGTCAACAGCGCTCCGTGATATGCGCAAGAAATCTGCAATCGGTATGAGTGTGTGGCGGCGGCATGGGTCTCGCCTGCGGGGAGGAACACACCTCTGAGTGCAACCGTGTTGAAGCAGAACTGTGGCGTCAGCGTCGGAGTGGGAGAGGGCGCCGTCATTATATCACGAGGAGCAGCTCCCGCGACGTGACTGTTCGCATGCGCGGCATCCGTTTCGGGAGCCTGTCGTCGGGTCCAAAGTAGTCCAGCCACTGTGACGGGAATATACAGCGTCGTTTATAGACAAGTATCACAAACGTGTGTGATCATTTCCTTATATTGAAGCTATTGCGAAGCCGACTTCAAAACCAGCAGCTTATGAGCATGAAAGTAGCGTAGAAATCTATCTGTTCTACCTACATGTAGTCGTGAGTGGGAGTGCAGGGAGTCTATCTCTTAGATCTGGATGAATGATGACGGAGAAATGCAGATGGCGGGGCTCTCAGATAAGCTCATGTTTGCATATAACGCTTAGTCGGGTATCGTGGTGTGCGCCTGCCACGAGACAGCCCTGCGAGGAATTGGCCTATCGGCTACAAGCAAAATACCTGAGAATGCGCTGTACTTAGTGCCCCGCTTTGTTCATTTCGCCTGATTACGCGCCCGCCGCCTGCCTGCCCTGGAGCTCACCCAGCCGGGTCCGACTAACTGAAGCTGCTGGAAGCTACAGATAGGTCATCATCACTAGAACTACCACCACTACCTACCATCGGTCTCCCATCTTAATTCAGCTGTCCCGACTACGACGCTGCCTTTGCACGTGTCTTTCTCTATCACCGCTACCGCACAATAACTCCTTTTTAAACCTGCTTTTGTTCCACGACCGACACCGTTATCCCACTCTTCCGACCCCAACCAGCTTTCCACTTCTCCGCTAGCCGAGATTCAGTTCCAACATGTCGAGCACCCAAGACAGGGAGGGCGTCGACCGCCGCGGGTCGGACGACGGCAAGGACAAAAAGGACGGTGGCCAGGCAAACGAGCATAATAAGGCAAATAACGATGGCGACGCCGAGATGCAGGATGCCCAGCCTGAGGAAGATGAGATTTTAGATGAGGAAATACTCAGTCTCAGCACACAAGATCTACAAACCCGCAAGCGCCTGCTTGAGAACGACGCCAGGATCATGAAGAGCGAGTATCAGCGGCTATCACATGAGAAGGCCACCATGGCCGAAAAGATCAAGGAGAATGTGGAAAAGATAGCCAACAACCGGTTGGTCTCCGCCTCTCAACTGAAGTATACTGTCTGATGTTTCCTGAGAACTAATGAGGCTACAGGCAATTACCATACCTCGTCGGTAACGTAGTCGAGCTTTTAGACCTTGACCCTACCGCCGAATCTTCCGAGGAAGGCGCCAATATTGATCTGGACGCGACACGGGTGGGCAAATCTGCCGTTATCAAGACCTCCACAAGGCAGACTATCTTCTTACCGCTGATTGGCCTCGTCGACCCCGAGACTCTAAAGCCTGGTGATCTTATCGGCGTAAATAAGGACTCATATCTCATCCTAGATACTCTGCCCGCTGAGTACGACAGTCGGGTGAAGGCAATGGAGGTGGACGAAAAGCCTACCGAGAAGTATACCGATGTTGGTGGTCTAGATAAACAAATTGAGGAGCTGGTAGAGGCCATTGTCTGGCCCATGAAGGAGGCCGAGCGCTTTAAGAAGATTGGCATCAAGGCACCCAAAGGTTGTCACAACACTCCCCCGTAACAGTTACGCTGCGCTAACAAAAGTTTTTTAAGGTGCTTTAATGTACGGCCCCCCAGGTACTGGAAAGACGCTCCTAGCAAGAGCATGTGCCGCTCAGACCGACGCGACATTCCTCAAGCTTGCCGGCCCCCAGCTAGTTCAGATGTTCATCGGAGACGGTGCGAAACTGGTAAGGGATTGCTTCGCACTAGCTAAGGAGAAAGCCCCTGCCATTATCTTCATCGATGAGCTCGATGCCGTTGGTACCAAGCGATTCGACAGTGAGAAGAGCGGTGACCGAGAGGTTCAGAGAACCATGCTGGAGTTGCTCAACCAGCTTGATGGTTTTGCATCCGACGACCGTATTAAGGTTCTTGCAGCCACAAATCGTGTGGATGTCCTGGATCCCGCACTACTGCGATCTGGCCGTCTGGATCGAAAAATCGAGTTCCCCCTGCCAAACGAGGAGGCCCGAGCGCAAATCTTGAAGATTCATTCGCGCAAGATGACCGTAGATTCTAGTGTAAACTGGGGAGAACTGGCACGCAGTACCGACGAGTTTGGTGGTGCTATGTTGAAGGCCGTCTGTGTTGAAGCGGGTATGATTGCATTGAGGATGGGGAAGAACAAGATCAGTCACGAACACTACGTGGATGCCATTGCGGAAGTGCAGGCCAAGAAGAAGGAGGTAAGTTCGCGACGACGTTCTCCTTTACCCTTCTACTGTTTGCCGCTAACTCTCTTCGCAGACTGTCAATTTCTATGCTTAATCAGCAACGGCAGGCGCATCATGGGTGCGGGATCAACTTGCGCAGGAAAAGCAGATGGGACCGGGATAGACTTTGCAACGATAGATGAACAGATACATGTACTATTACGCAGCATCCAGGAGGACAATTGCCAACACCTGAATAATCGGCCCCGTGTTCACTCCCCTTTGTACTGGAGTTGCACATGAAATGAGCTTTGATTACGCAACTCGTCACTACATCCTACGTCGCGAAGGCCCAGCGATTTCATTGACGACCTAGACGACGTCTTGAAGCCAAGCCCTCTGTAACCAACGTCCTGCTCAAGGCATTAGCTAATATCGACATCTAATGACAACATAGCCTATACTTAACATCAAAGTCTGTATAACACGAAGACTAGGCGATGACAACATTTAGCCCTTGGTGCCGTTAGCTATTGGCGCGACGCTTATTATTGAGATCCTCGGTGTGTTATAAGCCAGGTTCATGCGCCGGGGATGGATGATACTATTGGCTAGCATGGTAGCACCTATGACGAAAACTGCCGCCAAGCCGGTTTTGACCTGCGGTGTAGTCTACAATGCTCCAACGTCTTTCGTTGTTCGCTTTAACTTTACTTCACATTACAGTAAATAGCAATACCCTTTAACCTCGAAGATTTGGATAGGTTATGTAAGTGAAACAACGGCCCTAGCGGTATAGGACTTATATCCCGTTACGGCACTTGCTCCGGACGATCTCCTTCGCATTTCCTTGATTTCTGTGTACGCGCGAAGTCGCTGACTTCGAAGCTTTTGGTCTCGTTTGACGTATTTCCTGAAGCTTTATTTGCCATTTGGCTTTGGCAGTCCCTTCGAGCCTTGTAAGCCAGAACCAATCCCATACCATCCTCCAAAACCTCCCATCTTCCAGCTGTGGCAGCGGTGATGCGTAGTCGCCACCTCAGAAAGCGTGTAAGTGAACGATTGGTGTTGATCTTTCTTTGCTTCTATTTTCGATACGAGGTCGCAATGGCACATTCGGTAATATTCTGCTGAGCCTCCCATGCAAGACGCGTGCCGAGACATGCGATCACATCCACCCCTTCCGTCCAATCTCCCGAGCTGTTGGGTCTGGAGAAATGCTACGACATACACTAGATGACGGTCTCGACGGTTATAACACGCAGATATATCCCGACCGGCCCCTTGCGGGTTTGTGCCGGCGCAGCTCGCGTAGTGTCATCATAGATGCGTCTAAGCTTAGGCAATTTTAACCGATCCTGGGGTATACTCGATCATCGTCATTTGTCACTACAGGGCACTTCGTCTCAACTTATAAGCTTATGTTGTTACAGTCCTGAGAGTTAGCTATAGACGTGCACACGCTTCAGGCCTATTGGGATGATAATATTTAACCTCTCACAGAAATATACATGTAGTTTAACCAAACATCTGATAAAGTTAGTATCATACAGACGACCTGTAGTCAAAAGACACGGAGCTGCGCCGCATTTCGAGTAACCATCCCATGTAAGTGTGAGTATAAGCTGCCGTGTAATTACAATGGCATTCATGCTTTAGAATGACGCACGGATGCGTTGAGCTCCTTTCATCTCAACAGGCCTGTTGTTCTCATGGTTCAAAAGGACCGCCAGGGAATCTGGCAAGAAAATCCATTATACATACCCCAACATTAACTGTTGCAAACAACATCGGATAAGTGTGGCAACATTCATAGACAATACGCATTGGCTATCTCTCTAGTGTCGATATGTTGTGGAGTGGAAGCCGGTCTGCCGGGTAGCGGTCGACAACCCCTGACTAGACGGTTTTAATGCAAGGGCAGTGCTGAGGCCGCAAGTAACGATCGACACGATCATGTCACACCTAGCTAAGATTTATAGAGCTATAATCATAACCTTAAGGCTAGCTTCTGGTCGGTATTCTCCTTAAATCTCGAGATATAGATACGTTAGCTGGGATATGATCTGGAACAGAATCGAGAAACAAGGCACAGGATGGGCCAGTTACTCTGTCATCGTCGTCATTGCCTATGAACAGCGTCAACCAACTCATCTCAAGTTGCCACCCAAGAGACGCGGTCAAGCTTGACAAGCGTCTAAGAAATGTTGAGAAATTCGCTGTCACATAGTTGAAATCCAATGTGTATAAAGCACGGCGTCTTCGCCCATTGAATTTCCCAAAAATCACAAGATATCATCAACACATCGATTACTAGTAATAAGCCACTGCCACGGTCTTTCACTCAAACTAGCACACAAAAAACAAATCACATCATCACCCTAATACATACCAACATACCAAAATCCAAAATGCAATTCACCACCATCATCGCAGCTCTCTTCGCGGCCGCTGCCGTCGCTGTCCCCACCAGCAACCTCGCAGACCGCGGTGACTACGTGGCTTGCTCCGGCCTCTACAGCACGGCACAATGCTGCGCCACGGACGTCCTCGGCGTCGCGGACCTCGACTGCGCCAACCCGCCCACCGTGCCCACCGACGCGCCCAACTTCAGCGCCGTCTGTTCGGCCATCGGCCAGCGCGCGAGATGCTGTGTCCTGCCTGTTCTGGGACAGGACGTGCTCTGCCAGACACCCGTTGGCGTTGATGCATAAATATTCACCGAAACAATCAGATAAAGAGGGGAGAGGGTTGCCTGAAATAGGCTGGACGACTACTGCCTCAGACGGAGTTGTTGAAAGGAATGGGCGGGCACTGTAATTGTATTGTGGTGCTAGAGGGAATGAATGGTACACGCCTGGATGAATGAATCCCTTTCGGTTATATGGACTAGAGGTACGGCCGGCATAGATCCAGTCCTTTCGGCTTGTAGTAACAATTGGAATACATGTTTTGACTCCATATCATATCATATGTGACACTCATGAAGATTTCAGGCAGGGAAGCTGGGTGGTATGAATAAGGTGAGCTGGATGTACACTAGATGAGTAGTCATCAATCGCTTCGTTCAGAGCTTCTGAATCTGGTTTAGGAACGTAAGCTTGACTCTACGTCCTATTTCTGGAGCCTCATGATGCATGACATATTGGATCGTGTCTCGTGTTGCCAACATGATGTTCAGGTTATGGATGCTATGTTGACTTAGCGGTGCTTCGCGATAGCCGGGGCCTCTGTTAGTAGAACGACGCTATGACCCATGCTCGTTTTATTCTGCCTGGGAGCTCTCGGCCGAGAGAAGGCATACAATGCTTATTTATCGGCCGAATGGATCGTTGAAGCCCAATACTAGCAACACCATCCCATGCGCTGACCTGAATGTCTTCACACACTTCAGCGCTTCACCCTGCTTAGCACCTTGAGATGGATCTAAGTTTGAAATGAATTCTTCTAGTTTGACGACAACGAATATGTATCATCCAATAGCGCCGAGCGGCCTTCCGGTCCCTTCAGCTTGTCCTGGAGAACTATATAAGACACTTAGAAGTCGTTCATGGAGTCTCGAGATAGAGTCGTTGCTTCACCAGCCTACTTACTCACCATAGTCAGGAGTACCATAAGCCTTACATACATCCCATCCTTCGATTCACTGCTGGAAAGCACACTAGACCTCTCGCGGTACAGCACGAACCAGTGATCTTCTTCGGACACTATGCTATCCCCTTCAGACAACGTCGCTATCATCGGAGCCGGCCTTGCTGTAAGCATCTTCATCTCGCGCTCAAGTGTACAAGCTTACTGATAATTCATAGGGCATGGCAGCCGCATTGGCGCTTGATGAACTCTCAATCAAGTGCTCTGTGTACGAGATGCGCGACACCAACGCTGCGCCACCAAAATCGAGCGGCGCGCTGATGCTGTCACCTAACGCGTTGAAGATCTTGAATCGCTTCGGTCTCTATTCGAAGATTGAGAAATTGAGCTACCCCTTCGAATATGTCTATTATAAAGATGCGAATGAGCAGACTATCGAGCGGTATCCGTTGGGTGACGAGTCTGCCTTTGGCTATAAGGCCATGCGCATCTATCGCCAGGATCTTCTCGACGTTCTCTATGCTGCCTGCTCTGAGCGAAAGATCCCAATTCACTTCAGTAAGAAATTTGCCGGAGTGACGGACGAAACCGACACTCAAGTGACATTCATGTTTACGGACGAGACTACTGAAACGGCCTCTCTGCTTATCGGATCCGACGGCATTCATAGTAAGCTAAGAGACTACGTGACCCCCGGCGTCGAGAAGAAATTCGTCGGCTTCGCTGCCTTGACGTGGGAGACCCCTACGAAGCAACTGCGCATTCCTGAGGATAAGGACTATAAGTTCCCGGTCACCATCTTGACATCAAACGGCGCCTTCGTTCTTGCGCCTCAGAGGACTGATGGCTCGGCGATGCTGGCCGGGACACAGATCTCCCTACAGGACAAGGACAGAGAGGGATGGAGCAGCTTCTTGGCCGACAAGGAGGGTCTTGTCGAGCGCGCGAGGACGAATATCGATGTCTGGCCTGATATTGTCAAATCCAGCATGGTGGACATCGACCGTGACTCGATGAACGTATGGCCCTTCTACACGATTCCCAGGCTATCCAACTGGACGTCCCGGAAACACCATCGCGTGGTCATTCTGGGGGACGCGGCCCACGCGATCCCTCCGACGACCGGACAAGGCGCGTCGCAGGCCTTCGAAGACGTCAGGAGTCTGGCATTGCTGCTCTCAGCGCTGAAGGAAAATAGGGGTCTGAAGTGGGAGGACGCATTACAGTTCTGGCAGAAGATGCGCCAGGACCGCATTGATGATCTCCTCGTTCTGACAAAGCAATTGAACAACAAGCGCCTACCCCCGGACGAGCAGAGCCGCTTGGCCAAGGAGGAGCTGTGGGTTGATGAATCGGCGACGAACCCGAGCCAGATGGCTTGGTTATACAACCCGAACATCGAGGAGATGGTCAATTCCTGGGTTGAAGAGGTTACCGTGAAGACGGCTTGATGGCATGGATATCTGTCGCTTTTTGGCATTAGTGTTTGGATTTTTTTTTTTTTTTTTTTTTTTTTTTTTTCAAATGTACTGTGTTTAACACTGGAGCCGCGCAGGTCGAAGCAAACCCAACGGGTTTTAGGGGTTGGCAATAATATATGATATCATCATTGTTCCATGAGCTATTGTATGATTAGAAACAAAGGCCTCAGAACCGCCAAAACTCGCTCATCACAAGGCCCGGGAATCACGACCGAAGCCCCTGACTCAACACTGACATATTGCGCACCAAACTTGCCTCTTACCGACTACGTGAGCTTTATTTTACGGGATGGTTTTGGAACAAACTCCTGCGTAATCACATTGTGGCTATCTTCTGTGTAATGGCTCAGAAAGGAACGAATAGTCAGTTTGGTTATGCTACGGGCTATAACAACCAGGGTCCCTCAAATAGTATAATCCCGTGTTCATGACTGGCGGAATCAAACCAGACATACAAAGGCTGGAATAAGGTCTGTCAAATTGCTAGTTCTCTCTCCTGGCTTTTGCTTCCCTATGTACCCTCTTTGCGTCAAAGACAGTAATTTTAGAGACAGGAGAAAAAAAAAAATTGGAAGGGGGGGAATGCTACAGGCCTTCACCATTATCCCATTGTCTCATCTTCCGTTACCCGAGCCCAAAATTCGTGTACTATGTAGGATCCATATGCTTTCCGCACCCAGGGCTTTTCTGGTGTGGCCGTCTGGAAGTCAAAGTTTCTGAACAACTGCGCAGCACGCGTTAGTAAACTGAGCAAACTAAAATGCCATTCAAGAGGAGCAGTTGCCCGGCGTCGGGAGTTCCTTACCTCGATAAATATTTTATTCATCTCGATGGTCGCTAGAGGTTTCCCCAAACACGTGAAACGACCACCGCCAAAGGCAAGATCAACAACCTTGGACATGTACGCAACATTCGGTCCGCCGCCAAGCCAACGTTCCGGGCGGAACAAATCGGCATCTTCACCAAAGACATCCTGACGGCGCATCAAGCAGCGATAGTTCGGGAACACATCGGTGCCTCCAGGTATATATTTGCCGCAGATGGTATCCCCGGATTCAGGTACCCGTTTAGCAAAACCAAAGTTTATAGGTACCATAATACGGAGGCCTTCTTGAACGACGGCTTGCATGTATTCAAGGCTCCTAGCCTCCTCGTTAGTGGCAGGGGATGAAATGCGACCGGTGGCAATGCCGTCTTTGATTTCTTGTTTCAATTTCCAGTAGACCTTCGGCGATGACATCAATAGTAGCAAAGTGCCGCGCATCATCATGACAGACGTCTCGGTACCTGCTGGTAACAGGAGCGATAGGTCGAATTGGCACTCATCCGCGGCCAAGCCATGCGTCATCCAATCATCCTATACAATATCAGCAATTTGCTTCACTATTAAGGCACTTTGCGCGTGAGGAATTTGATAGAAGCTGTTACGCACTAGGATGTCACGGCTCTGCTTGGGTCTCTCTACGCCTTCGCTAAATCGACTCTCTACCTCGTCTTGGAGTACCCTGCGGTAAAACCAAAAGCATCAGCTCGTAGTTGATCAAAAAAATTAGCAGTGCAGGCTCATACCTCATCATAAGACCTATCCCGCTTGGATCTGTAGGTTTTGGGCCAAACATCTTCATGAATTGTGGCGACGCGTAAATTGCTCCAAGCACGGGGAGGAAACCCACAGTCTGTACGAAAGGCACAAGGAAAGCACTCGTCACCAAGTATCCGAAATGATCTTTGTCTTCTTTCAGATCACCCCACGGCTTTCCCATTGAGAGTTCAGAGATCAAGTCCACTTGGAAATACTGTATCAGTTTGCCAATTTCCATCGTCGCCTCCCCCTTGGCTATTCTGGCACGAATTGCATCTATCAGGAAGACGAGCCATTTATCGAGCTTAGCCTCCAACACTGCTACATTCTTTCCAGTGAACGCTGGAGCAAGCTTCGCCTTCCGCTTACCATGCTTATCGACGTCAAGCTCACTAATTATACTATCGCCTCTGTAGTCAAGCCGTGCACTGTGGTACCAGTCAGCTCTCGTATACAGTGACCGGGCAGAGTTGATTCGCAGCAAAGTCTCGGGATCGGAAATTGTGATTGCGTCTGGTGCGATTCTCTAGTTGTAAATGACGCATGTCAGTCAAGTCGACTTAGTCCAGCATTATAGAGCTGGCTTGACCACTGGAGGCAAGGAGGTTAGGGAGCATGCGAGGCAGATATCAATACACACCAGAACAGGGCCGTATTTCTTCTGGGTCTCTGCGATGATTACATCACTGCGTCCAGTACACGCAACCCAGAAACTCCATACGTGAGAAAAGGAGGCAAGAAAGGGACCCGGGATATGTCGCAGCCTATACCACACCAAGGCGGAGGTAACGGTATACCACAAAAAGACAACACCAGCAATACTCCACGTTATCTGGGACCAACCTAGCCCCTCAAAAACCCTAGATACAGCAAGAAGTGCCATTTTTAAGGATTCAGCGCCGTGGGAAGATAGCGTCTTGTTGTGCCGGGCTTTGCTTGAAAAGATGGACCGCCTCCCTCCGTGCAATAAGAGGGGTATATCTCAGACCGCCAGCAGGAGGGACTGTGATAATATATATAACTGGATAATCCAGAAGCTTCAGTATCCAGGAAGAGGGGTATCTGCAAATCACAAGATAACCTGCCTATAATGCTTCTGGGTGGCTGAAGCCGTGACGAAGATTACCGGGGTAGGGATACCCTTCTTGACTTCCCGCAGCGCACCTTACCTTGATCCATGTCACGAGCGTGTAAACACTGGCGAAAGGCAAATCTGTCGGGTGCATCTGATCGGCAGTGCAGTTGTATACCGAACAAGTAGGTAAAGTTAATGAACCTCCTAAAGTAGATTAGGAACAAAGAATGAATAAATATGGTGTTGTGGAGGGAAAACGACGCCGTCCATCCCCCGAGGGATTTAGCGGTATATATAGCGCGTCACACATGGCATTTATTCCCGTCCATAGCTTGTACTACTTGCCTTCTACCTCAGGAAATGCTTTCTGTAGCTTCGATATGACCAATAATTCTGGTTTGGGCGTGTCGTAGTCCTACTTCTGGCGCTTCCAGTATGTAACTATTGAGCAAAGGAGGGGAATTCTAGCTACGCAGAATCTCACTTGGCAGTATACACAGCATGGTCTGTGGCCCGTGCTGTATCTCGGTGTAGACTTCATGTGACTGCTGGCTTAGGTAGGTAGACTACTTCGTATGTGGGCTTCTTCATTGCCCCCTGTCATTATGCATTGACAATGCGCCGACATTTCAGCTATAGGTTAGCAGATGCAAGTATCAATATCCTGGACACAGCATTCACACACAATTTGGAAATTGTATGCAGTGTTATGTACTCCAAATCAAAAGCGCTAAGACAATTCACATCATAATGCAACCCACACTACCGCGCAATAATACCATATAGGGAAGAAGAGATATTGTGAAGCGAAGAAGTCAAACATCAACAGATGAATGGTCACCAAGAATGCGGGGGTTGTTGATGCAATTGGGCTCCCCGTATTGTAGCCAGAGGGATCATGAAAAATCGTAAAGGAAAGGCTATGGCGACTCAACAAAGCTCGGCTGGGGTGATTGGGTGCGTCTAATTATTTGATGATTGTGTTACTCTTTTTGATATATTTTATATCGTAATCTTCAATCAACATATTGCTATAGCTCAGTACATAAGTTCTCATAACTTTATGATGATTTAACTGTTGCACCTAAACTACCCTTAGTAACATACTTCATTGTGTGGGATCGTTTAATAGGCTAGTGATATCTCAATGAACAGGATTAAGAACGCAATCGATGGCACCCACTACGAACAATACGGCAACGGACTCTTAGTCGTCTAATTGGCCCTGAGCACGTCAGAATGGCGGCAACTGCGGTTTGGGGAAAACTTGGCCTTTTCCTTTTTCTTGGTATATGACTGAATATGTATTTTGCCTTCTCTTTTGCAAGGAAGGCCTATGCAACGGGGTCCGGAAGTGCACGATACAGTAAACACCCATATCTATACGAGTCCTGTCAGTAAAAGACACGTGTAGTGCAATTCGAGGAATTTCTTTGGTGGCACCTCTTAAAAGGTTACATAATATGATCGTATCAATGCAATCGCAGTCATACTGATCAGACGTGTGACATGTATGGAAACAGGTTAATGAACAGAGTTGATTTCATAATCATTTCTACTCTATACTGTCTAAATTCATTCGACTTGCGTGGGCATGTGCCCCTGTCCTTCTCGTTGCGTTGTTTCTGCTCTAACACAAATGAGGGTACATTAATCGATTTAGTAATTATATGAGTCCTTGTTCAAGTACATCCTTTCTGTAGATACTTAGTCCAGTAGTCTTACACTTCATATGAAAGGGGCCGTATGATAGCTAGTCTGTTAAATTCATCTACAGCTTCTACTGACTCTTTCATAGTCGATATAGACTTCAGAAAGCATAATCTCTGTTCTTAGAGATAGTGATATCGGCTACGCCTTATTCCGTATTCGGCTCCCCTTCAATTCTTCTGGTGGCTTGTTTCCTTGAGAGTCGGCCGCTCGTTCGATTAGATGTGTTTAAAGCTCCTTTTCTCCTTGATTACACACCAACCGCTGTCGCAGCTTTTGCCTCTCCCTGGATTCTTTGCACACTCGACGGCCGTCTGTGAAAGGGCTAGCACAGCGAGTACACTACCCGGCTTCTTTTCTCTTCTGTTTCGATTCTCTCCATTTTTTAGACAATTGCACTCGGCAGGAGGCACACGAACCATGTTTATCATCGCTTCTTCGTCCCTTGCATCGGTTGCATAGCCCTAAAGCCTTTTTCCTCTGGTATCTGGCTTGCCTCGTATCCCGTTCCCTTTTATGATGAGGACACAGGTCGGAGTCTGGAGCTGCTAGTTCGACACAAATCTTACTACCGCAAACAGTATCTCGATTTGGAAAGAGTTTTCTCCGGGATTCTAGGGTGGGCAATGGTGTTCGAGGAGGAGCCATAGTTACCTTAGAAAGGAGGGTACCTTCTTCAACAATGTTCTGAATTGAACAGGGGTTTGGCCGTGGTCTCTGGGATTCCAGGGTAGGCAAGGGTGTTTGAGGAGCCATAGTTACCGCAGAGAGGATAAAGCTACGACAAAGGAGCTAGCTTGCACCGAGATTCCGGTGTCTCAAGATGGAGATTTTTGTGATACGAGCTCTGTTGTGGTTGTGAGTTAGAAGTGAAAGCTGAGGATTTGCTGGATAAGTAAATTAATATGGAATTGAAGCTTCTATTAATACTTGATAGCTATCAGCTACGTGCATACTTGGTAAAGAATATGTTTAAGATACATTCAAAATCTGATAATACATTATCTGATAATACATTTTCTTGTACATATTGCATGTCGAGTTACTTCTAAGCTTAGTACAAACATAGGGCAAAGGTCCACAAAGGCAAAGAAGACACTATGTTTTGGTTGTGACGATTCAAAAGTCCTGTCAGGAAACTCGGACTTTCATACTTTTCGGGGAAGGCTGTGGAAACAATAGGCATTCTACTGATCTCATAGAGCACGGTCAAGGCCTTTGTTTAGTTCCAAGAAAGACGCAGTAATAACAGAAGGCATAGCAATATGAACAAAGAGCCAGACAATGAGACAAAGCCAAGAAAGCCTGATTCCTTTAAACAATAGAAGTTAGGCTGAAAATAGTATATAAAGTCTCGAAAAACATTCGAATGGCAATCGGTAAGCTCTCCATACTCTCCAACAAGTCTCCAAGTCAGTAAGATCCGAATTTTTCGAACGAGCGTAACGATGTGTCGATACCGTAGGTCCATGTGGTTGTGCAACCACTCGCAGCTTTCCGCAGAGCCGCACGCGCTGTGCGCCGTGCAGCGAGATTACATCAGCGGAGAAAGACACGAGCCATGCTACGAGGTAAATACACATACATATAGCACTATTCGCATCGGTCGACTGTGTGGGCGTTGCGGGACCAGGAAGGCCTCGCTCGACAAGCAGTTCTCGGACGTTAAGGCGAGGATGGCGACGCTCAAGCAACATCTCGATGAGAAGTATGGAGACTGCGTTAAGCACGTCAATGAGGCTGGCCTCGAATTGGATGATGGAGAGAATACTGAGAAGGTAGACCCTGTCGCCGAATTTCTCAGAATGAAGAGGAATGAGAAATATGCCAACCTTATGATGCTGGGTAATTAGACCGTTAAGGTAAGTAAAGCTTTCTGATATATATATAATAATATCGAAGATTTTTCAAGATTGTCGAAGATTTTGTTACGTTTGTTCGCTCTCGTGTGTGTGTCTGCACCAACCTGCGTACGGATTAATCTCCCCCGACGCCATTAACATCCCCGTAATTGAAGATTGTGTTCATTCACATTCATAATAAACGGAGCATTAAACATGCCGTTCAAGTAGCATAGCGCAAGTGTGCTGATAAGCGTGCTCCGAAAGACTATTGGTTGCCTTGTGTGACTGACGATGTTGATGTAGACTGTACGTAAATAATAAATGGGGTACAGGCAAAATCGATAAAGGTACAATTTCACCCCCTATTTCTCCGGACTCATTACCATTACCGGTAGACACTAAACGTCAGCTTAACCGTTAGTATGTGGCAATTTCCCTTTTCGCCCTTCTATATTCACCCCATCATGGTCCAGCAACTGTAGGCGTAAAACGTAACTTATCTCCTTAGACTTGACGTTGCATTCTGCCCTATTCGTGCCACTCCCGATCTCACCTTCTGGTATAGGTCCCATGCTAAAGTTAATAATGCCCTTCGAGCGAGAGTGTTCCCGTCTTAGTGATAAGGTACTCATTGATGGCGACGTCCTTGCCGGATTCCTTGCCGTATCCCGAGTCCTTGATACCGCCAAACGGCGATTCGGCTGAGGACATATTCCCTTTCACGCTCGTCAACACCAGATCACCCCCCGCGAACAGGGGAAACGGGAGCAATTGATATAGTCGTCGAAAACTTACCGGTATTTAAGCCGATCATGCCGGCTTCGAGGTTTTCGAACAGACGCCATATGCGATCGACGTTCTTCGTAAAGCAGTACGATGCGAGGCCCATCTAAATATTGGCCACCACGTTAGCTTAACTCCTCAATCTTGCATTCCTTTCCGTAATAATGCCTGAAGATAAAAATATGAGTGGCAAGGGGGAGAAACCCACGCTCGTATCATTAGCAGCTTTAACAGCCTCCTCCTCCGTATCAAACGGGAACAGCGCAAGCAAAGGCCCAAACGTCTCCTCAGACGCGATCTTCATGCCCGCCGTCGCGTTCCCGATGATGGTCGGCTCAAAGAAGAACCCGTTGTTCAGGCTGATCCGGTTCCCGCCCGTGATGACAGTCGCGCCGTGGCTCTTGGCGTCCTCGACCTGGCTGGCGACCTTGTCGACGCCCTGCGGCACCGTCAGCGCCCCCATCGTGACGCCCTCGTCGAGCCCGTGCCCGACGCGCAGCGCGCGCGTCTTGTCTGTTAGCAAGGACGCGAATTTGTCGTAGATGCCGCGCTGCACGTATACGCGGTTCGCGGAGATGCAGGCTTGGCCTGCGTGCCTGAATTTCAGGGGTATGAGTGCTGCAATACTCGCATCAGTTTTCCTCTTCGATCTCTTCTTTGTGTTCTTCCCCTCTCTCTCCGGTGAAAATTTAGCCGAATACATTGTTACGTACCCTCGCATGCCTGCTCTAGATTTGCGTCGTCAAAGACGAGGACGGGACAATTGCCGCCGAGTTCCAGCGTCAACTTCTTCAAGCCGTCCGCGCAATGCGCCGACAGGATTTTCCCCACGCGCGTCTTGATCTGTTAGTCAACTCCCATACATACCTCTACCGCAGAAAGTCTTACCGAGCCCGTAAACGACACCTTCTTTACTACAGGATGTTTGCACAGCGCCTCGCTCAGCGCAGGCGTATTGTGCAGCGTAGTAGGCAAGACATTGAACACGCCCTTGGGGAACCCGGCCTTCTCCGCCAAATACGCCAACGTAAGCGCCGTAAGCGGCGTCTCAGGAGACGGCTTGGCCACCATCGTGCACCCGGCGGCGAACGCCGTGCTCGCCTTGCGCAGGATCATGGCGACGGGGAAATTCCAGGGCACCAACGCCGCGACGACGCCGATGGGCTGCTTGAGGGTGAAGATCCGGCGGCCGGGCAGCGCGGCGGGATACGCGGCGCCCTGGATGCGCTCGGCCTCGCCCGCGAACCAGCGCGTGAAGCCCGCGGCGTAGTCGATCTCGCCGCGGGCCTCGACGAGCGGCTTCCCTGTTTCATGGACGAGGATGCGGGCGAGATCCTCTTTGTTCTCGCGGATCAGAGCGTCCCATTTCGAGAGCAGCATGGATCGCGCGAGGGGCGTGCATTTCCGGTACGTGGTGAATGCTTCGCCTGCTGCTTGTACCGCCGCGTCGACGTCCTCTGCGCTCATGTCGGGACATGTTGCGAAGGGCTGGCTCGTGCCCGGATCTTTGAAAAGCCCGAGAGTTAGAATAGGATAATACTAAGTACAGCATGTGTACATAATGATTCCAATGAGTGGATTAGCATCGTTCTACCATATTTGCGTACCAATAATTTCGAACGTCTTCCCTGATTTGGCCCCGATCCATTCCCCGTTCACATACTGTATAGCTCATTGGAGTCAGTATTTATTCTTTCCGGTGGGAGAGGCACAGCTCTCCTTAGCTCTCTGTGTATGTTTCCGGGACATTTCTCTTACTCCAGGCAGGGAATTTGCCCCTGCAGTTAACTAAAGATGAAGAAATTGGCTCTAGAAATCGCTCACAGCATTGTTGCGGAACAGGTCCGGATCTTTCAACTTGAGCTGTGTAATGCTATGTCAGCCTATCTTATTCGGCACTGCGCGTTGGGGGTCCATCTTGTTGGACTTACATCTATCAATGGCTTTCTGTCACCCATGATTGGCTGGTTGTCTTCTATGATGCGCACCTCGCTTTAGGATTTTACCCAGTGATATAGAGAATATAGACGAAACGATCTGTACTTGACCTACGAGCACACAAAATACGAGTTAATATAAGGAGGGTTCCGGATGGTCCTGCAGAAAGGAGAGCTCCCCTTCAGTTTTGCCGCCCCGCATGCATCTCCGCACGGAAGCCCCCTACGTCAGTCAACACATTGCGGCATACGAAGAGCACACCCGAAATCCCCGCACTCTCTCCAATTGACTTTCAGCTTGATATTACCTGCATGGATGAGTGAAACACTGCGTATTCTCTTTTTTAGGACTGCAAGGCATAGTGATAGTAGTATCTCTGCATTTAATTCTACGTATGTACTTAGCAAGATGCGCACGCAAGAATGCCAGTGGTGTACCACACTGCTCGCCTCATGGTAACCTCTTCAGCCATAAAAAAACCACTACAACAACGGATATGCCAATAAGTGTAAGCTCTGAACCTCTGATGTATTTTGTAGGCAGTGTTTGTCCTCCCTCGCAGGACTATTGTACAAGCGGAATGGAAATCAAATCCAAGTCCAGGCATCAGATAATAAGAAAAGAGGGAAGACGACGTCGTCCTATCCAGCCGAAATAAAGCAAATAAGATCACTGCCTTTTATGTACCAACGCCCTGACGATGATGCGAGTTGAACGCCAGTTTTGTATGCTTCGATGATTTATGCGTGTAAACTTCCAAAAAACGACTATCGCGGTGAAATAGGTTGGGCCCTAGCGTTGTGCTACTATCATCGTTATGATGCATAGAGGTGAGGCCTGCAACATTGTCGTGTCCTTGTGCGACCGTACTAGAGAGGCGATTCAAATAGGCCACACGGGGTGACTGATCCTTTGTGATCATGAGCAGACTCTAGACCTATGGCAGGGTCATAATAGCCCATGTACTCATTCCAGCCTTCCCTCGCCAGTTTCTTGACTCTCTTTCCGACCTCTGTTAAGACATATCGTGTCCGTACAAATGCTGCTTCCAGCCAGCCAGATATACTGGTGAGAAAAGACGGTGGAGGAAGGTTACCGACAAACTTAGGATCTCGTGCTAAGTCGCAGTCTGCGGCCCACTCGATGTCGTAAGAGAGCCGGCGAGGGCCTTCCTACGGTTCCGCCGCGTCCTCGCGTTCCAACTCGTAGAAGAGCATATACACCTCCCGTTGCATACCTAGTACCTCGCTTGTTTTGGCCTCCTTGACCTTGTCATCGCTGATACGCCACCACCGATCGCTTTGTTTTCGACGGCGAGCTTTCATCCCACCACGTTTAGCTGCGGACACTGATTCGGTTGTAGAAGTAGAGGTTTTCGTTTTCCCGAATGGACTCTCACTACGACTGTTCTTCGCAGACTGTGAAAGTCTTGACATCGTAGATCGAGCTGATGCTGCGACGGACCTCAGGCTCCCAGCGTCGGGATCACGATCCTTTGGGGAAGACAAAGGGGAAGGCCGGTTAAGCAGATGATTATTTGGCGAGGAGCTTGTGGTAATCGTTGACCGTGCAGACGCGCCAGACAGAGTCTCGGCGGATGGTCGTGATATCAAATCGGCTGTGGATGACACCGGACTCGGAACTGTTGATTTATGTAAAGGAGTCGCAGACGGACTTGGCGTCGCCGCAGGCGTCGGATTTGCTGATGGAGTATAGACGCCGGAGGGTTGAAATGCATTTGTCGTCGAATATGGTAGGTTCACATTCTGCCTTCGGAACGATTCGTAATGGCCGCTGTGATGGCTCCCCTTGTGCGAGACCATGCCGAGGAGTTTGTATTTTTTCTGGGAAAGCAAGCCTCCAATAGACAGACGTTCGGGAAACGATACTTTGGCCAGATTCTTCTGTGATACGTGGCTATCATATATGGACCTTGACAAGTGGATGGCCAGAATCTTGGGGAAGTCAGTGAGGCGCGTGTGTTTCGCAATGCGACACGTGGGAGCCAGTCGCAGTTCCGGCAGCTCAACACCCGGTGGTGGGGTCTCGGGATCAGTATCGATCTGCAGTTGGATTTTCTCAATAGACTGCATGATTGCCTCCTTGGCGGCATCCGACGCAGCACGCGACACTTGAGCCTCGAGCAGCTTCTTCGCATGCACAAGTCTGCACCGTTCACACCTGTAGTCGTCCACATACTCTCTTTTGAAAAACCCATCAAGACAATTGTTGAGCGTGCTGGACCTCGACTGCGGCACGCTCAAGGTTAGAGTACAGAACGTGCTTTGAACCGGCTTCGTCTTGAATCCGCACACTTGACACTCAATCTGGCTCTCATAGGCACCTTCCATGGGAAATCCCTCTTCCTCCCCATCGTCACTCGCAGGCGGCTCAGCATGGATCGTGGGCACGCTTCTCGGCAGTGTTCCATTCTCTACCCCGTTCGTGTCGAGGGCGAGACCTGCTAGGCGTTCTTGTACAGCGTCCCCGTCTAGGGGCGAAGAAGGTTTACTGGACAGAGCTTTTACGGCTGCGCCTTTACCCCTGGCTGCCTCTCGAGCTCTGCGCCCAGCATGATACTCGTCGCACAATCTTTCCGCTACAATCTGTAGGAATTCCTGCGCGTCTTGTTGCTGCCGGCTGATCCTCTGGCGGAAGGCGGTCTCGAGCACCTTGACAAATCCCGAAGCTGATATTGTCTTTCGGTATATGGGTCGCTCGTTGAGGGCGTCGAGGATATTTTTAAGGCCCTTCGTCACGATGCCCGACTGCAGACTCTGGTTTTTCCACTCGGGGTTGCCCTTGCGGGCAGGATCTTCTACTATCTCCTCATAGACCCATGCCTCGTCTATGCTCCGGCGGTGGACCTCTCGGATAAGATAGACTCGGAGATCAGTCAACCCAGCCAAGGCCTGTAGGACCGAGTTGATGAAGCAGTCGTTGGCCGGGTTCAAGAGACCGACAACGCCCTTTTTCCTTGCCGAGTTGGAGTCGCTGTCGATGAGGTAGGTAGGCGCAAAGACGTAGACGAGCGTAATGGCGGCCAGAGAAGCGCCGGCGGCATAGGTAGCAATGGTAAGAGGTTTGTCGGGCATGCTCGCGGGCGACGTGGGGAGAGAGGGCGTGAGAGGACGGCTAGTCGGGGAGGGAGTGCAGGAGACGTCCTCGACGTCAAGCTCGAACTACTAGTGGAATGTAACGGCGGTGGAGAGACGGGGCCCGGTATTCATAGTCGCATGGCTTGCTTATCCATCGGCGGATCGTTCGGGGCGACCAGAACCTATGTCGGCGAGGGCCGGAGAACGCTAGGCCAGGCAAGGCACCGAACCGTCGTTCAAGTATGTAGCAGTATGCCGCGATTCAGACACCAAACAAACAAACAAACGGAAACGCGGACAGACCGCTGTTGCTGTGCTGGTTCTCACAGGGAGAACAGGAGCGTCTTCTTTGTCAGTGGTGTTGAAAGCGTTGTATGCACGCAGATAAGTCTTCACAGCAGGTCGTACAACATATTCAGTAAGGGTGAATATATGTCAAGTCAATACTGTTGGGTGAAATCAATATGAACGGGCAGCACAATGATGTTTAGAAACAAAGTAAGCAAGGATAACGCCCAGTGAAAGGAAGGGAATTGAGTATCTGAGAATACAACAAGTTCTAAGAAATATGACTCAGCCGCTCTCTTCTAAGAGTGGGAGTAGGAAACTACTTAGGGTATGCACGCTACCGAGTACTTAAGTAGGTAGCAGAGTAAGAGGTATGGAGATATGCAGGCGATGGGTGTACGATGATGGCTACTCAGGGAAGGTGTTGCCTGGGTATATCCATTGGTGGCAGGAGTAATTTGAAATGCATGGCTCCGCGGGTGTTGTATGAGTAAGGTAATGAGGGTGACGATAAGCGGCGGCTGTTTTTTGGTCGGTATCTACACTAGGAAAGACCCCGGATAATACAGTAACTACCTAGGTTGGAGCCGAGCACATGTCCACTAGTGGGCATCCCTGGCCACGCCACATGGTGCGCCTTGTCTCCTAAATTCACAAGCTATTCAGGGTAATTATGTCCCTAAACTGCCGACAGCCGCCGAATTCAGAAAATACTGTATGTACACTGTATATTCTCTAAGACCGCAGAGGCGTAGTGGCATAGAGCACATGAGGATAGGTATCTATACTATTGATGTCAACCACTATCCCTTTGGCTGCCCATTCGGCACCAGTACAAAAAAGTGGAATTGTGGAACAATGCATACACCAATCAGATTCTATATATCTTATCAGTATGGCCTTCTATTGGACAATCTCGCTCTGCACATTGCTTCGCTGGTCCACTTTTTTGTACTGGTGCCGAATGGGCAGTCAAAGGGATAAAATACTACAAGTTCTTTAGTGATATGTCAAATCCTCTTTTTAAGTATGTAATTCCGGCTTATCCATCTCATTACGGCTTACCATGTAGGTAGCCTTATGACCATGGTTCAACTTTAACTGGATGTAGCAAACCAGCTATGATATATAGAAGCCAGGATACAGTGCAAAGCATTATATGACTAGATACATAACACTATGTTTTAGAAAGCACTCAAGTATCGAAATTCCTGTGTTTGTCGGCAACCTTGAACTGCCTGACTACCTCCTAGTCTGCCTAGAAAACTTGCCCTTGAATTAGGAGGTGTAATAGTTCAAGTACATACCTCGCTAGCCCAGGCACCGCTGTATGTAGGGGCGCTGTTCAGGTACCTGAATTAGTGTATCCAATAGTGAAGTCCTTCAAGACAGGACTTCGGATCTCTTGATCTTCTAAAAACAACCTGCCTGCCATGCTTGTTTACTCTAAAAAATCTCATATTTGTATTGTATGGTGAGGTCACTAGTTCTGCACGAACTCAGGAACTGTACGCTTATCAAACTACTAAGTAAGTTGGGTAGCTATGGACGACGGCAAATACAACATCTCAGCTTACACAACTCAGCCACCTAGGGGAAAAGAAATGCCTACCGATCAATCCTCACGGAACGACCTGAATGCGATACTGATTCGTCTCTTAAGAGATGCCACAATCAACTCTACACCTTCAAATAGTTCATAATGAGTTCGACCTAGCATTTGTCTCGCTAGAGAGGCCAGGGTTTAGATAGGTGCTTTATACCTCCCCATCCGTAATGTTATGCTTATCGAGTATTAACCGGTGGAATCTCACAAATAGAGATTCAATTGAGATTAAATTATCACAGCTTATTGCATTCTCTTCCCATGCTCTAGGTTATTTGCAGAGCCAGATGATAAACAAAAAGACACTTACTTAGAGGAAAAGTTGCAGACTGATAAGATAAACAATGTGCCATTTAGTGCAGCTCAGGGGTTGCATGTCTTTAATTGGTAGTGGGCGCCAAGAAATAAAAAAAACGCCGATCCTTTAATGGAGGGGCAGCCGAAATAAACCCCGCGACAGATCGATACCGATTGACGGACTGGCGAATGTTAGCACGTGGAAGGAGCTATTTGCTTTGGTTTATCCATCTTTTATCGTGGGTCTCTTGGGTCTCCTAGGATTACTGGTGATATTATTTCCCTCTTTACATTCTACTCATATTTCCTTAGAATCTTGCGAGCGGCGACAGGCCTTTCTACTGCCTTTCTTTTCACCGCGTCGGAGCTTGTACGGAGCGTAGATAGACCCGGCTTGTGACGTCACTCCTCTTCTCAAAATCTGAAACTTTCATTCTCAACAAGCGACCGATAGGCGACATTAGAGATATTATCAGGATTGTCACTCTCTCCAAAATAATATAGACCAGTTACGCGCGATAGTGTGACCGACATCCACTATGGCTGCTCCCACTCACTCGCTTCCTGCCCTGCGCACGAAGCCCAAGGCCATCTTCTTCACCGACTTCGATGGAACAATCACTCTCCAAGACAGTAATGACTGGATGACAGACAACCTAGGGTTTGGCGTCGAGCTGCGGAGGAAAGGAAACAAGGATGTTCTTCACAACGGACGTCCTTTCCGTGATGCTTTCCAGGAGATGCTTGACAGTGTCACCACGCCATTCGATCAATGCATCAAGCTATTACTGGAAAACGTCAAGCTAGACCCTGCCTTCAAAGAGTTTGCGGCTTGGGTATGTATAATATCTCATCATCTTTATACGTTTCAAGGTTGTGGCCAAGTCATATCCTCTCTTCCTTGTCACAAGAAGATTACTTTAGCTATATAAAGCTGCTGATAAATGTAATGAGAGAACTCGATAAACGGAAAAACTGATGAGTTCTATTATAGTGCCGAGCGAACAATGTACCCATCGTTGTACTCAGCGGTGGAATGCAACCCGTAATCAGAGCCTTGCTAGCTCACCTCGTTGGCGAGGAAGAGGCTGCCGTTATGCAAATCGTGAGCAACGATGTAAAGCCTCGGCCGGGTAAGAGCATTAATGATGAGAACGGGTGGGATATTGAATACCACGATGAAAGGTAACCTAAAGCTATCTACATTGATTTCAGCTTACCACAATGAGATTCAGAGCGCTAGCTAATCTTAAGGATAGTTCATTTGGCCACGACAAGAGCCTCGAGATTCGGCCCTACGCCGCTCTCGCCGACCGGCCCATCATGTTTTATGCTGGAGATGGCGTTTCGGATCTCTCGGCGGCTAAGGAGACAGATCTTCTGTTCGCCAAGGAAGGCCGAGGTAAGTTTCTCTTTTACACTTCGAACAACAGCTCTAGACTAAAGCAAGGCAGACCTCGTTACCTATTGCGAAAAGGAGAACGTTCCTTTCACAGTATTCCGCGACTTCTCAGACATCCACAAGATAGTCGCAGACGTTGTCGACGGCAAGATCAGCGTTCAGCAAGCTGCTGTTGGCAAGAAATAGACATTAGAGGTAAAGGCCAATCTAAGGATTGCATATCTGCATTCACGAGAATAGATCGGGACATCGTGACATAGATGATTACAGCATCTGGCTCACTAGACCAGAACCTAGATAGATGGATAGAAGGATAGATTTCTCTCATAGATTTTCCTATCAAGCCCTTATAGCGGGCGTATTGACTACTCGAGGCGGTTCTATACGATCATTCTATTTCCAGCTTGAGTCATTCCCCTTATCATTATCCTGCTGAGTGAGCCATCATTTTGCTAAATCAAGGACTTCCTTGTTTTACTCCGTTCGCTTCCTAGTCTCCGGTAAGACAAACCAACAGACGAGCATAGAAGCAAACAACCCAATCGCAATAGGATGCAGCACAAACGTCCCAACAGCCTGCGCCAGCAGCCCCGTAGTAAACGGCGCAACGGCGCCACCAGAACTGCCAAAGGCACTAATAACACCCAGCCCGCTAACCTGCTCCTGTCGCGACAGATTCCGCATAAACACAGTCGCAGAGCAAGGGTAGATAGGCCCCAGCAAGAGACCCACGATAGCGAGCGACACGGCCTCGCCGATGATGTTGGGCAGCAGCCACACGAGCAGCTGGAAGACGGCGGCGCCGGCCGTGAGCACGTACACGAAGCGCTTCTCGCCTATGCGCGCGCCTATGGGCGACAGCGCGAACCGCCCCAGCGTGATGCCGCCCCAGAAGCCCGAGGTCACGTTGCCCACGGCCGCGGGACTCCCCTTGCGCGCCGCGATCAGGAAGGAGATGACCCAGCCCGAGATGGACACCTCGGCGCCCTGGTACGCGAAGATGAAGGTCGCGCCGAGCAGGACTATGCGCGGCGACTTGAAGGCGCGCAGCATGGCCGAGAGCGGCGCCGATGGCGGCGCCGTCGTCTGCCCGCCGGTTGCGGATGAGGTGGTGGTTAGGGGGATCGGGGGGTCGGTCGCTGCTGTTTCGCGCTCGTAGTTCCAGAATGACCACAGGATGAAGGCTGCGTTGGCCGTTGCGATGGAGATTGTGAGCAGGTAGTACCGGTTCCAGGCACCTGTGCCGAGCGTAGATACGATGCTCGTGGCGATCAGGGGACCGACGGTGCCCCCTATGCCGTAGCTCCCGTGAAGAAATCCTAGGAGAACAGTGCCGTTCTTCAGATTGGCCGTGAATACCTGAATGGCATGGTCAGTATCGCTTGATAAGGAATCTCAAGTGCTTGATATTTTCTTTTTGAAATGTTTTTCTTTTTAATTTTTATTTTCCGACAGGGAAAACGGGGATAGGCTCACATTAGCCATGGCGAGGGTCGTGGCAGTCCCGAAGCCGAGGAAGAAATACCCGACGACGACGGCAGGAAAGGGCGCCAGCGCCACCAAGGGGATCAAGCCCACAGCGATGAAAATGTGCGCCAGCGAGCAGGCCTTGGCCCGCCCTAGACGCATGCGGAGGGCGTCGACGAAAGGCGCGGCGATGATGAAACCCAACGCATTGCCAATGAAAATGAGGGAGACGATGGCGTAGCCGATGTTATAATGCCTATGATAGAGCCTGTGAGTACGGTGCAGTGGTGACATGCAGTTGGCGCAAGGAAACTCACTTCTCGATATACGGGATTAGGGAACCGTTCGCGGAGTCGATTAGACCAGCAAGGAGGACCTGAAGGCAGCACGCGGCGTATCTGAATTTGTTCATCGGCGGATCCGTGAGGCTCGGCAGGACCTCAAAGGTATTTAGGGGATCGTCGAGCTGCTCCGCAACGCCGGGCGTGTTCGGCGCGCTCATCTCCAGGTCCCGCGGCGTGCATACACCCGACGGCGTGGGCGCCGCCGACGGTTTGGTCAGTGGCCTCAGCTCAACATCGTCATCGCGTTGGGGAACAGCGGGATAGGTCCTTGAGACGGCTCTCTGCGGAGCTTGGGGAAGCGAATTGGACTCGACTTGGACGAGAGCTTGAAATAGTGTCGATGCCTCCATCTTTAACAGAAGGCTGTATACACTTATTCTGCCACGTCGGACAGAGTTGCAGAAATTTATTAACTAATAGCAGTATGTAGCTATAGGTTATTTTAGGTACCTATGTCTATTCTAACTAAGCGTGAAAAGAAGACAGATGTAGAAAGGGGAAATAAGGAGAGAAGGGAGAAGCTGGGAGAGATAAAGAATAAATGCATAAATGGTTGGACTGATACAAGACGTACGTAAGTAAGATTTCTAAGCCCTCGTATACCCCCCTTGATCAATGACTTCAAGCGTCCACCGACCGACCGGAGGCGGCGGAGGGGAAAAAGGTTAGAACGGGCGTTCACGATGTGTTCCGCCCGTAAGAATGCAAGGGCAGAGCGAAGCCGCGTATCAATGCAAGTGACGAGGGGTCTAGACCGGAGCCAGGTTCAACGACCCGGGCTGTATCCGGCCGTCCTATCGACCAGTCGCAAGGGCAGGATAGGATAGCGGCGCTGTGCATTGACAAAAGATTGAATCATTGTTCCCCATCAGTCACCCACTCCACCATGATAACAGATGACGATGTCGGCCATCTCAAGGTTTGCGTGACGTTAAGAATTTTTCTTCTTCTTTGGGGGTCGCCATACGAACAACCCGAAATCCTGGTTCTTTGTGGGGGAGATGGCGGGGGAATCCCACATCGATCGATCCTCCGCCGCGCTTGTGCTTCTTCTGGGTCATACCGTCTGGGGCGAATGAGAGTTTAGTCGACAAATAAGGAAACTCCGCTATTTGCTAAGATTGATTGATCCTTTGTGAGCTGCACTTCGCTGAACCAACACGTCTACATAGCACGTTGGTCTTGCGACATGGCTCCGATGAGGTATGTAGCGCTAATCATTGTTACTGCCAATGATTTAACGAAAGTGTTAGAAAAAAACGCTATTGCTAGGTGAAAGTGAAGCATTCATATTCAGCTGAGGCTCCTACTTTGCCGGGCTATGAAGTGCCAGAAACATGCAGACTCTTACATGACTTTCTTAGTCCAGAAACAGAGGAGGGGTGAAGGGGTGAAGGGCCTTACAGGCCATGTTCGCCGTCCTTTATGAAACTTCGTCAGATTTCTCAACTTTTTTTCTTAAACACTCGCATATTCTCGCTTTTTGAGATCTCACACAATTTATTTCATGGTGTCAGGATGAACTTTCCAATCGAAACCAAGCATAAAATGAGCTGCCCCTTAAGCGCACGTATTTGCGCTGTTCCTCACTCATCACCAGACAATCACATACACATGGACACCTGTTCACGCAAATTCCAAGTATGTGTCATCAAATACTTGTATTTCAACGAAAATATGCGAGCAAGCAACAGCTACTTATTATTGCACATGTGCTTCGAGTAGATTCTTTCGGCGTGCTCGTCGCCTGCCTTACTGATATTTCGACGGCCTCAGTTTAACCTAAGACGGTCTTTATGATGATTAGACAAGCCGTATTCGGGGTTCAATTATGCGAAACTAAACACCTCCTTCACTTAAGTGACTATGTTTTCATAACTTACAGTGTATATAGTATGTACTAGGGGCCAGAGTGCAATGTCGGATTTAACACTGAAGCACTAATTGAATGCCGATTTTGGAGCTAGTCTGGAGCTGAAAATGTCACCATTCAGGGCAGGCAAATGCGTTTCAGCCGCTCCCCGCCGACATCTTCGTCCATGAGGGCGCGAAGCGGGCGCCGACACAGAGCACACTTCAGTACGTCAGAGTTGCTAGATTTACATATCCGCCTAGAATGCGCGTTCAGAATGTCGTTCTTAGTTTCTTGGATTGTTTGGGCGCTGATCACTCTCTCAATACGCATGGCCCTACGACCTCCGTTGGATGATAAGAAACGTCTGGATTCCATCGTATACTTCGTCGCACTCCGTTGGACACAATGGTCCGGTGCTGAGATATGGCCCCTCACCTTTTGGATGTTATCGACTCTCATCTGGTCGCGGGGTCCCAGTACCCTTAACACTGTTCTCTGGAGACTGCATCTCGTTCTAGGCACGCAAATTGGGCCCAATGGGTTACATTTCCCTGGATTCACCCTGAGCCCGAAATGGTCGGCCTTCGTCATATACGGATGGATGGTCCGGGGGGTAGCTTTGTACTGCGGTGCAGTTGGTTTCGTAGCGATGGCTGTTACGGTATTCAACCTGCGTCATTTCATGTATCCCTTCAACGACCAGTTTGATTTGAGTTGGGTATTTGCCTGGTGGCTTCTTTACAGCGCTTTAATGTTCGCACTGGCACCTGGCATGTCCTTGTATTGGTATGGAATGTGGTATGGCATCATGGCTGCAACAGCATTAGGCATACGTCCGGACCAGTCCGAAACGCGCTTCGTCTTGTGGGCGACTGTTATCATCGCATTGCGGGCCATAATCTATCCGATCTATGCAAGTTGGTTGACAAGAGACTTATTATATCCCGCCATTTTCTCTTCTAATTTCTTCGTCAACAAGTGGAGGATGAGTAGCCCGGTATGGTATCCTCTTAGTTCGACAGATCCCACGTTTCAAGACCATTCGTACCTTTGCGAGAAGTGCGATCAGCTTACTCAAGGTTCCAATCTAATTATGGGGTCATCGTCATACTTCACGAAGTTGGTGGAATGGCACTCATATTGGAGCAGAAAAGAGTTGTGCGCTAGGTTTGGAGTTGATACCTCTATCGATCCGCCAAGCATCACTGGCAGCGAGCCTGACATGAAGCATTGCGGACTGTGCTCTCTAATATGGCACTCGATGAGTCTAAGACGTCGGGACAATATCATCGCGAGTACGGTATTTAGCAACAGCGTGCGTAACATCACGACATCTGACTTGCCCTTGCCCACGAAAACCAATGACGAACTAAGGGTGAAGGTTTGGGAGGAGCGGCCACTGTCGCCACATACATACGCCCAACTGTACTGGGGTGATATTGCGATTGGCGCACGCCTTTTGCTTCATAGGCAGAAATTGTTTGCAGATCGTGAGTGACACATATGAGCCCAAAAGAAACAGCAGGATTATTGTAATAGGCTGCATTTCTGACATTAAGGTAGCATCACCAGCTGTTGACCAAACTCGGACAAGTTCTGCTCTGCATTTCCAACAGGCCAAAGAATGGATAAGACTCTGTAGGGAGAACCATACACTCTGTAATAGCATGAGCAGGAGGGATCTAGAACTTCCGGCCCGCTTCTTGTATGTTGCGGCGGGAAGGGATTGGCAACCTGGAGATCCGCCAGCAATACTCAAGCTGGTTCCTACAGTCGACTTAGACAAGCGCCCCGAATATGTAGCTCTCAGCCATTGCTGGGGGCCCCCGGAAACCATGAGGTTTAAACTTCTGGAAAGCAACATTGAACAGTGTTATAAGGGGATCAATTTTACATGTCTGTCGCGGAACGTGCAAGACGCCATAACCACGACGCTTAGTCTCGGCACGTTCTCGTATATGTGGATTGACTCCTTGTGCATAATTCAAAAAGACGAGCGAGAGCTCAACGGGGACGGGGCCTGGAAACGTGACTGGGAGATCGAAGCGAAGAAGATGGGTGGGGTGTATTCGGGTGCTGCACTAACCATAGCGTCAACGGGCTCGGCTTCCAGTGATGGAGGATGCTTCCATTCGCGAAGAACGCAGAGTCTTAGACCGGTTAAGATCGGTGTCTCTAGTCGCACATCGCCAGACGCTGACTGGATATTTGCGCGACAGGACGACATCTTCGACTTTGAGCGCAACGTGAACCTTGCGCCTTTGAACACGCGTGGCTGGGTAACGCAGGAGCGACTGTTGTCCCGCCGCATCTTGCATTTCGGTGCCGAGATGATCTACTGGGAATGCTGCGGGCGCTCGGCGTCCGAATTTAACCCCCATGGCTACATATACAAGTCGTACCCCGAGGACTTCAGTGACTGGTACGCACCCAGCCTTGTAAATATTGAGACTCGTCGAGACGTTGAGCGTGTAGAAAGAGAAGGTCGCGGCTTCTCATGGGCGAGCTCAGAGTCTGTGCGTCGGCATCCACCACCACCGGTCATGGTCGACCCAGATAGCGATGCTGGTACACTTACCACAAAAGCCGGGGTGTGGCAGCGTAGAAGAGGGTTCTGGAAAGACGTTCTGAAACGAGCCAACGAGCCGTGGTCCGAAGATGAGAAGACCAACGAGCAAGGTCGTCGCGGCCGCGCCGGATTCAGGGCTATATTCGAAACACTGCGTTCTGAACAACAACAGCACGAGCAAACCCCATACACGTGGGCAATGCAAAATAGCCCTGGTGTTAAGAAGGTCCCTCGGCAGATGAAAGGACCCTTAGTGGGCACACAGAGCCTCAGTCAAATGTGGTATGATGTCGTGGAGTTGTACTCTCGTGGCAAGCTGACTATGTCTACCGACAAGCTCATTGCGCTGAAGGGTATTCAGGGGGAGATCGCGTACGCTATAGGCTTTACTTACATATATGGGCTGTGGCGTGAGAGTCTTTTAACAGATATGTTGTGGTTTGCGATTGAAGGCCCTGGGAGGCGCTTACGAACTCCTCAAGGTGCCTCTGTGGCGCCTACGTGGTCGTGGGCTTCTATCGATGCCCCCGTGGCCCTGGATCTCCTACCCGAGAATTCACGAGCAAGCATCAAATTGAAGCAGCAACTGGTAACCATCTTGAATGTGCAGGTTAGTGGCGATGCCTATACTACGATAGACGCCACCCAGCAACGGGAGGCGAGGATCGAGCTTCGCGGCTGGATGTTCCCTATCTCGCGACCTTCGTCAGACGCAGAATCCAATGTCGACACCTGGGAGATTGAATTCGGCGGGGCAAAGACTATAACTGCAAAGGTGTTCTTTGACACTGAGGCTCAAGATCCTTTGTTTGAATCGAGCTTCATGTGCGTGCCGTTCCTTATTCTGGAGCGGGAGAAACCAAACTCATTCGCGCGTTCCGTCGGCGATGACATCCAAGGTCTGGTACTGGGGCTCAAAAGGATAAGCGACGGCTCTAAGAGCTATGAGGTGTATGAACGCGTCGGGTATTTCACTACCAGCTATTTACCGAAGTCTCGAGACTTTGCTCAAGTCCAGGCTGCATTAAAAGCCCATGAACAGAAGGCGTTTTGCCTGACAGGATAACCTGCAAAAGCGGTAATAGAAGCGCGGACAGATCTACGTAACAATAGCACTGTGTTTACGCACACAGTAATGACGACAAGAGGCTTGGGTACCGAACCGCTATAACCACTACCAAAACATGGTGTTCCACCAGTAAGCCTCTACACTTGGTATTCCCAGTAGATATCTATGTAGATCTCAAGACGGTGCTTAGGCACCTGATGTCATATTTGTAAATAATTCCACAATCTCTCGATCGACAACCGGAAGACTGTGTAAGACCGCAGGGTAAGACGACTATACACCCTGGTCCGATTGAACTACTCCGTAGTACCAATAAACAAAACGCGCCCGTCTCATATAAACATTGTAATAGTTCAGCGCGTTGTTCGTTCGCCTGACGTCATGTCTCTTCCGACGGTGTCAATCATCGCAGAACAACGCGTGGGAGACTCATCTATAAAAAGGTCGCAATCAACAACGATATCTGTAGTTGCTTGTTAAGTAAAACTTTTTTCATTTCGCGATCGTGTTAGTCACAATGCCTCCTAGAACTAGAAAAGCGTCAACGGAAGGTGACCTAGCACCCAAAAGAGGAGCTAAGAGGCAGTCCACTGATGCTACCGAAGCCGAAGGTAGTAAAAGAACCAAGAAATCCAAGCTCGCAGAACCAGACGACCCGAAAGAGGAGAAAAAGCCGCGACTAACGACGCCTGACCTCGAATTTGACTATGACCGAAGCCAATTGAGGGATCCTCGACCAACGCCCGGACGCGTACGGCGACCGCGGCTTGACGAGCTAGAATTGACGGACGAGTTTAGGCAGAGATTCTCCATGCCCGGACCAGAGCGACCGAAGGGGAGACTCAATGCCTTCCAGAGGGAGCCGCCGTCCAAAGAGCAAACTTTGCAGGATCCTTCGAACATACATCACGACCTACATGTCTGTTACAAGAAAGGTCCTCGTGGCCAGCCGACTTATGACACCGCGGGTTTTCAGCTAGACTTCAAGAAAGTGGCTGAGTGGATGAAGCCAAAACCGTATAACAAGTCGCGCATGGTCGACGCTATGGAGAGATCTGTGGCTAGGAGAAGGCGCGAAGAGCAGAAGGTTTTTGAAATCTTCTTCGTTGACGGGGATGGACCGGACGCGGATGGTATACTGCATACATTCGTCATGCAGTATGTCAAAGATTACATTTCGAAAGATCTCGGTGTTCCTTGGCACCAGATCGATGCCAAGCGTGCCCGCGAGTGGCAGGAACGGGGATTCGAGAAAAAGAAGTTCTCTGAATGGTGGCACAAACCGAATAAGGAAGAGCAGAAGCGTATACTGAAGATGGCGGCGGGTGCAAGCTTGCGGAAAGACTTGTAGTGTGGCTTGTATAGCATTATGGTGCAAGCTCCTTTTCGATGCAACAGGCCGTGCAACAAAGACACAGTAGTATCTTCTTCATCAAGTCTATGAGTAGTGCACCCTGATGATGTTAAATGCCATTGGATCGGTCAACCTTACCTCTCCCCCAGATGCTCTCTTTTCTAGTGTAGACAGTTTCGTGGAATAGAGGGTTGTAAAAGAAAATAGATCTCTGTAAATTAGGTACTTAGGAATGCCCTGAGAGCTGCTTAGCGCTGTTATGACTACCTAAGTAGTATCTAGGCACTGCTAAGCCAGCTGCCAGCCACTAAAACCAAACAGTGAGCAGAATTTTCGAACTTGATAGCAAAGAGGTTGAAACAATAAGACCGCGCCAGAGATTAATAGCCTTACTTGACCTCCGAACGCATTCTATGTATATACCAAATCGGGACGCTGGAACGGTAACGGTAACCTGTTGAACATGCAGAACAACATGAGCGAGCGACACTAATCTCCTTACTTAATGTCGTTGGGTCCCTGTTCCCGAAGTCTTGGCGTCATGTCCTTCACCACATATATCTGGCCGTAGATATCGGTGACATCGCAAAACAGTTTGACGGCGACATAAACATCCTCGCTCACAATCTCTTTGAGTTCACGAAGAGAATTCAGCATACAACGTCGCTCAAACTCGGCGATAAACAAGAGGCGCTTTTCAGGCTCCGCATGACCGGCCGCTGATCGAGTCGCGCCTTGCTGGTAAAGGAAAGCCGCATTCCGGGTGACGCCGTTAAGTGTTCCGGACTCAGTCCTAATCTCCTCAAAATTGAGCGAATTGACGTTATATTCGTCTGCATCCCTGACTCTAGAACCCCAATCGTTATAAGTTCGGCATAATGCTGCAAGATGTTGGCTGACCATTTGTGCAACGTATAGAGCCTCTGTGCTTATTGCCTGTGGAGAGTCACTCCTGCCCTCGATGAGACATAAGTAATAAGTCATTGCAAAAGGTCCGCCCGTATGGTCAGCAGACGTATTCCGAAGCCAACTGAAGACTGAGCCGTGAATAGATTCAACCGTCTTCATCTCTTTCTTCCTAAGAAGCCGGTTGTCCTTGACTTGTCTGAGGTGTGCTCTCAAGAAGCGCTTAATATCCGATCGGAGCTGTCGTTGGAGCACTTGACGGGCACTAACCACGAGAGGTTGCTGTAAAATAAATTGCACGTACTGTCTGAGAACGCCAATAATTGCTAACAGATCCCCCTGGGAAGCTTCCTTCCCAGAAGGAGGCATATCATGGTTGGCCGTGTAGTCGTCGGCCACCACTGTTACACGCTCTGAACATAAGTCCTCAAATTTGTCATTCAGCTTGCGCATGTCTCTATCATCCAGGCGTATGACCGTAGCTTCCATGAACTCATCAATTTGATAGATAGTAACTGCAAGGACCATCATATCTAGAAGCTCTTGGTTTCGGAGTTTACTAGACTCTATCAGCCTAGATGATGCCCACGTGAAGGGAACTAGGTCAAGATAGGTCTCCTTCCGCATATTTTCGCGCGGGAAAATACGAGGCATCCTGTCTCTGACTATACGGGAGAAAAATTCTCCTTGCAAAAGGCATGATCGGACCTCCCAACTCTCAGCGCCTTGTAGAAGTGGAAGAGCTCGAGCCAGCTTGAAAAGCTTATCCGATGAGCTCGAAAGGCCGCCACGACCGAATCTATCTGCTCCAGGGCTCTTCGATGCTGAATGATTCAGAGCACCCAAAAGGTAAGCTCCAGAGAGAATCCCAGAACTGTAAGGGGCTTCCCCAATCCACATGTCCTTTGAGAGATAGAGGTCGGTAGGCTTGCGGCGGAAAAAACCGACGCTTCGGTTCAAAGCGTTCGATATTTCGTTCTCAAAAATGGATGCGAGTCCCAAAGAGGCGATATACTTCAATGTGAGTACTGCGTAAGACGTCTCTTCGAAGTCACTTGTTTGACCCCATGACCCGTCTTCGTTCTGATCACGAAGTATAGTGGTAAGTGCTTCTATCAGCATTAGGCTAATCCTATCATTCGAACTCTCTGGTTGGGGATTTCTGAGATTCCAGTGTAACACTGCATAGCTGGTCAAAGCCTTAGAAAACAACATGATAGAGTAGAGAGGAGAAATATTCTTTGCATAATTAGTGCGATATCAATCCAGATTGCTTAGAGAGCCAACCTACCCTTCTATTCTTTACTCGATCGTGACTCTTAGCCCACCAGGTTGAGCATATGAAATTAATTGCTTCTTGTATTTGTGCATGATAGAGCTTAACTCCATTCTCAACTTGGAGCAAAGCTAGGAGAACCTGACAGTTAGTACTAAATCTGTCGCCGCCATGAATACTGTCTGCCTCAACGTATAGCCCTCCAAAGCTCTTGAGTAGCCTATCTGCAGGAGTATGCCGTCCCAGTAAATTAAGTGCAGTTATAACTGCCGCTGTGACGTCTGTATCTGGCTCAATACTTGATGCTATTAACGAATGTGAGAAGATTGCTGCTTAGAGTATCGATGGAATACTATACCAGGACCTAATGCTGTAGTGCGTTGGTCAAGCCACTCTAATAAACCCAGAATAAGGTCGTTATTCTTTCCGATGAATAGTTCTCGCGAGTAGCCGGCCTCTAACAGTAATACGATTGCCTGCTCATGCCTCAGTAATAATCCTAGAAAATACAAATATCTTAGCATTGCTCACCAAAGATACGTCAAAAACATCCTGAGTAGCGGCTGATTCGGTGCTGAGACTGGCGGCGTGCTGCCGGCGATGAGATATCCTTCGCAAGCATTCCCCAGCAATCCGTGATATCGCACTTGTGTCCATTGATAACTACACACGAAGGCCAAGGTCGTTGGTGTAGGACACTGTTGTTGAGAATCGCAGCCAATTCCAATCTATAGTAAGAAGATTTAGCAGAGGGCTTAACTGCTAAAGGCACGGTTGATGATGAACGTGTTCGTCTGTCCTAAGGTGTTGGGTTAACAGCAGATGGAATATGTTTGCTTTTCTTTGGCTTTCCCACGGTCTCAGCTTATCTAGACTAAATATAGTACCCTATCGGTATTTACCGCATACATAATCCACCGCAGGACTCCCCGTCAGCGTGATGCAGCTCGAAAGGTATCTGGACCTAGGTGACACCAAGAAGATAGACACATCCCAATGTACCGGTCAACAGCCAATCAAACATCACAGTGATCCAGAGCTCATTTTGAACGGTTATGCAGGACGCCGCCAAGCAAACGAACTAACTGGGCCATGAGCAGCTCCTATGGTCACGAGCGTAGAGATCGGAGATAGCTGAGTCAGTAGCAGCAAGTGATTGTGAATAGGGGCCTCATTAGTTTGAGACTTTGGAAAGTAAAGTCCAACAGATTCGCTAATTACTCTGATAAGTCATTACAAGTCATATCTCATGTCATTAATGGCGGAGACGTGCTGAGGGAAGTCTATAACTAAGTCATCGGTTTACTTCCTAGGACTTGTTCAATGCGGGTGTCAAATGCGGGGGTACAGCCAGGTCACATCCGTAAGCCCGTAATCAGGAATGATTACTTGTTAAGGACTGCAGCAATGCATGTGTGAAGTAGATGGCTTAGTGTGTGAGTAGATCGCATATGATGGCTTCCTCCTGTTGCGGACGCCAAAAGACAAAACCCCAAGCTCCTAGAAACTGCGGATTCTGATATGTTTAGTTATGAGCCCCCGACTGAGCGATCTCGAAAGTTGTGCCTGGCTCATTATCAATGCATCGAGCCGGCCCATACACAAAAAGCCACGTCCACACCGTCATCACACCTTTGAGCTGTGCCGTCATACGGCATAATGGATCAAATCCTCGAACGGGCACTTGTCCTGGGATAAGTCTGAACTGCTCATATTGAAAGCCGTATGCGTTGCTTACCTGGAGCGACTCGGGATCAAGGCGCTAGGGCCAGTATAGCTTTAATCTATCTATTCTGAAAGGTGTTTATCCGATAAAATACATGCTCTATTTCCACGTATAGTTGATTATAGAATGAGAGACTTCTGGGCAAGGTATCGATCAAGAAGACACTTGGTTCGTCGTTCCCGAGGACATGCAGACTAGTGTAGAATAGTTCGAATTCAGTTCTGTTCAGCTTTCGGGGTAGCTCTTCGAATTTCTAATTGGTTACTTACGGTCGAGGTTGAACTCGGCGACTTTCTTTTTTAAAGAGTGTGTATAGGCTAGATCTAGTATCTTCTAGCCAGTATTGCATATTTTTCTCTCTGCGGAATTCAAGAAAAGAGTGATCTACGTTGAGGAAGCTGTACATGGGTATTACCCGGCTTAGCCATCAAGCGAGGTGTGAAATCAGAAGTCAAACTGGCACGCTCCATAGAGAGAGCAGTAGTCTCCAAGTTTGAAATGCACTGCCACTTGAAGACAGGTTTCAACTGTGCATGATTCATTCCGCATCCTTTTTCATACCTTCCAAGACCCAACCAGTGCGGCCCCTCATCATCTTCTCAGCCTCTTCCTCTGACATTTCGTTGAGCTTGATGTGATAGTGAGGGCCAGGGACGTTGCGACCCTTCTCGAATCCGGGGCGAGCAAGCAGCTTAGCCATCCACTTTTGGACGTTAGGGAACTCATCCATAGTCTTCAGACCACAAGACTCTACGAAAGAATGTTAGCAGAGTGAGCCTTGCCATGCCTGACCGAACAATGGAAGAAAGACTTACTCCAAGCTTGAGCCCAGGGCCAGACGGCAATGTCAGCAATGGTGACGCGATCTCCAACAATATACCCGTGAGGGTTGTTCGACAGCTGGGTGTCCAGGACACGGTAAAGACGGCGGCACTCATTTACATAGCGGCTGAGAGAGTACTCGTATTTCTCGGGAGCGGCGCCGAAGAAGTGGTTCGCCTGTCCTTGCATGGGCCCAATACCACCCATCTGCCACATAAGCCAGCTCACAGACTCCCAATACTCTTGAGAGCCGAAAGGGTACGAGATTTTATGGTCCTTGTCATATCGAGAGACAATGTATAGCAGAATGGCACCGGATTCAAAGATCCTGACCTCCTTGCCGTTCTCTAGCTTGTCGGTCAAAGCTGGAATACGACCGTTGGGGTTGATCTCGAGGTACCATGGCTCCTTATGCTCGTGCTCAAACAGCTTCATAGACCGGACCTGGGAAGAAAGAAAGATTTAACGACATCGCCGTGTAGTTACGAGAATTATAAAATTGCATACCTTATAAGAAAGTCCGAGTTCCTCGAGCACAATGGAAGACTTCAGGCCATTAGGAGTGCCCTCGGTGTAAAGAGTGATGTTAGTCTGAGTGGTCATCTTATAAATAGCGAAGTAGTAAATACGTCTGGGTAAGGGTCAGGTGTGATTGATTTGAACAGGGAGCTACGTTTATAAAGCATGCGGAAATGGATCAATTTATAGCAAATTGAACAGACTAAGGCGGGAGCCTCTTCAGGATTGACATGCGAATTCACACAGTCAAGTTTACGCAGATCCTGTTAGATATCCAACTGATTAGAAATATAGAATTGGTACCAGATTAGAAATCAAAGCAATCAAGAAAGGCATGAATCGTGTTTCTGGTCGTATTGCTGCTCTCCTCATCGAACGATTACTCGACCGTGGAGTTGAGCATACGTGGGACACTTATCAAGTTCTCAGCATCTCCAAGTCCCCGCCACACCTACTGAGTCATGTGGATCATTGCTCATTCCTCATTTGGGAGACCTATCTCCTTTTTAGATCCCGGCACTAGGCTAGTGAGAAAAGTAGGCAACCTCAATGGCTTCCTACCTTTACCGCGATGAAATTCGTGGTACCATGATGGTTCAATCTCCGTCTACGCCGGGTGACAAATTGGGCACAACTTATCTGAATACATAAGTAGGTGACCATCTGCCACATAACAACGACTTCAGAATCCCGTTGATCATTCAGACTTCTTTATCTGTATCCTCATTACCCTACGTCTCATACCTCTATTATGCTGAGCCTCTAAATCTGGCTACTTGTGTGTCTATGTCGAAATGTCCGATCGAAGGGTCATTGTTGTTATCGGTGCCACTTCAAACCAGGGGAGTGGCGTTGTTTCTGCGTTGATCAGGGATTCTAATGTCCAGTGGACCATTCGTGGTGTCACTCGAGACGCGTCCTCTCCCTGGGCAGAGAAATTCGTATCCGAATATGAAGCTGCTAAGGACCGTGTGAGCCTTATATCTGGTGATGTTTACAGTTCTGAGAGTATGCGAGCCGCACTTTCAGGTGCTTACGGCGTTTTCCTCAATACCAACCAGACAGTTTACGGCAAAACTCTGGTGAAGCCCGAAGAGCAGCGTCAGGAAGTAGAACAAGGGAGGATCGTTATCGACGCCGCGAAGCACTGTGGTGTGAAGCATTTCGTGATCAGCAGTCTCCCCGATATGGCCAAGGCCAGTGGTGGCCGCTTCACAGATATCTATCATATGGACCAGAAATACGAGATTGAGCAATATGCTAGGAATGAGCTTGATTATGTGACATCTGTTATTCCAGGTACATACTCAACTACTTCGATCATAGCCTTCGTTTCGCGCTTGCTGACGTATGAGTAGGATTCTTCTAAGATAGAACACCCCCTCGCGACCCACCCCCCCTACGGCCCGGGCGTTTCCCATACAAATCGCCCATTTTGACCCATTTTCACCTATCAATAATTAATTAACAAAAATAGCTGTAAATAAACTAAATATATAGTAATTTTTCTTATTTTTTATTTATTAAGGAATTTTTAAAAGCAGAATTATCCGATTTTTATTTAGCGCGTAATTAATAGTTAAAGTTAAATATTTTTTCTTTAATACTTTTCCATAAAAAATATATAACAAATTGTTAAGGGATAAAAACCTTAATTCTGACCTTAATAAAATAGCTAAAAATATAGCGTTAAAAGATTTTAATAATAAATTAACGTTATATTCCGAATCTCGAATCCTGGACTTTATACTTTAATATTGAATATAAAAACTTATATCTAGGCCTACGCCACCACCTTCGGGGATGTAATATTGAATATAAAAACTTAAATATTGAATTTTAATAAAATTTTTTATATAGAAATATTTTTTACTCAACGGTTTTAATATCATAAAATGAAGCAATTGATCTAAGGTTCGAATATTAGCTAGCTTTTTAAATAAAGAATTTAAATTTTAAAACGTTATATTTTTAGCTATTTTATTAAGGTCAGAATTAAGGTTTTTATCCTTTAATAATTTGCTATATATTTTCTATAGAAAAGTGTTAAAAAAAAAATATTTAACTTTAACTATTAATTACGCGCTAAATAAAAATCGGATAATTTTGCTTTTAAAAATTCCTTAATAAATAAAAAATAAGAAAAATTACTATATATTTAGTTTATTTACAGCTATTTTTGTTAATTAATTATTGATAGGTGAAAATGGGTGAAAATAAGCGATTTATATAAGAAACGCCGGGGCCGTAAGGGGGTGTTAGATATAAATGATGGCATGTAACGTTGGGTTAATTAATTATATTAATTATAGCGCGTTGTTTTTGTTAAGTAGACGCGACTAGTAAGCTACGCAGAATTTATATAAAGGCTTTTATTTTTTTAACATGGGTTTACCTTTAAATACCCGGTTAGTAAATATTTTAGCTTAAGATATAACCTTTTATATTTAATATATTTTTTTAAAAAGCACTTTTTAAAAAATAGTTTTTATAAATATTTTTTTATATAAATTTTAAATATTTTTTTTAAATAAAAATATTTTTATAATTATTTTATTATTTATATATTAAACTTTTTTTTTTTTAATAAGTTTTTAAATATTTTTTATTTTTTTTTTAATATTTTTTTAAGTTATTAGTATTTTTAAATATTTTTAATATTTATAAAGTTAAGCTAGTTTAAAAAAATATTTTATTTATTTTTAAAAAAATATTTTTATTAATTTATTAATAATTATATTAATAATAAAAATATATTTAATTTATAAAGTTTTATTAAAAACTTTTTATTATAGCTAATAATTATAAATATTAATATAGCGTAGTTTTATTTATAATATAATAATATTTTTTATAACTAATTTAATTATTTATTAATTATTATATTAAATTTAAATTTATTAATTATTTAAAATAATTTTTAATTTTTTAATTAATTAGTTAATAAATATTATTTTTTTAAAAGCTTAAGCTAATGCTAAAAATTTAACCTCGGTTATAAAAATTATTATAATATTTTATTTATTAGTTTTTTATTTAATAATTTTTTTAAATAATTTTATTATATATATTTACGAATTTTTGCGGTCGAGAATATTATTAATAAATAAAAAATTATTTATAATAATAAACTTGTTTTTATTTTTAAATTATAGCGCGTAATATTAAATAATTTTAAAATAAAATAATAATTAATTAATAAAATTATAATATTTTAGTTTTAAATTTAAATTAAATTATAATAATTAAAATATTTTAAAAATAATATTAAGTTAAATAATTAACGTAGATTATAAGCAAGCAAATTATTTAAACGAGCGGATTATTTTTTACTATATTTTTATATTTAATTATTAATAATTTTATAAATATAATTAATATAATTAAAAATTAATTAGATTTTATTTTATTATTTATTTTTATATTTTTTTTATAAGTTTTTAAATTATAACTAGTATTGCTATATTATTTATATTATCGCGGGCGTAATATACTCGGCTTATTACTACTATAACTTTTCGACGTTTGCGACCATGCTTAATTTTACGCGTTTTTTTAAGTAATTAAATTAAGTATATTTTTTATAATAAAACTTTTTTTATTTTATAAGCGCTTTTTTTTGCTTTTTTAGCGCTTGCTAAATATTTTATTTATTTTTTAAAAAGTTTAGTTTTTTTTATTTACTAAAATTAATTAATATGCTAATATCTAATTTATTTTTACTAGCTAATTAATAGCTTTTAAAATAAGCGCTAAAAAGTTTTTTTAATATTTAAAAATTTAATTTTTAATAAAAATTAATTAAGCAAATATTTTTTGCGCGGTTATTAATGTTTTAAAAACTTAAAGTTTAAAAAAATTAAAAATATTTAAAATTAATATTAGTAATTATAATTATATATTTAGCTTTAATATTATAGCTTATAAATTATAAAATATTAATTTTAATTTTTAAAAATTTTTTTAAATATTTAATTTTATAAAAGTTATAAAATAAGTTTTTTTAAACGTTATAAAAAACTTAAGCTTAATAATATAATTAACGCGTAATTTAATAAATTTTAATATTTAATAACTATACGCTTATTTTAATAAATTATAAAATTTAATATTAAATAATTAAATTAAATATAATAAATACGCAAGCAGAAAAATTATTATAATATTTTTAAACTTATAATAATTTTTAAATTTAATTAATATATAACTTTTATATTAGTTTAATATTAATATATAATATACGTTAATATATAACAGCTTAATATATTTATTAAAATATTTTATTTATTTTAAGCTTATATTATTAATTATTTATTTATT